>JAKTPW010000020.1:0-198463 GCA_030556345.1 Oligophagozyma castellii
TCCAGGATGTGGTTGGCTTGCCGTCGGTGCCGGTTGTGACAATTGGAGAAACAACTTCGGTCTCGGTGTGGCTGCCAGACGACACTGTAGTAGTGTACGCGCCAGAAGCAACGGTCGAGGTAGTCCAGGATGTGGTTGGCTTGCCGTCGGTGCCGGGCCGCCCCCAACGCTGCCCCGTCCCTGCTGAAACGCTTGACTGTACTGCGGAATCATCATCTGCCCGTCAAACGCCAGCAAGACTCACACCGAGAACGACTACCAAACGACTCATTATACACTCCTGTACTCACACACCTTACGTCTTGCCTTATATATATCAACTCCACTGACCAACCACAGCGTAATCATTATAATCCGCGCGCACTCTACTAACGCTCTACGTTGCGCTGATTAGCCTCATCAACGTGTCTGCATTGGTGAGTCCAACTGCACTGATAATCACTCCAAGAGGTGTTTCGCCAACTGTCAATGGTCGAAGTGTTTTTACCGTTGTAGAGCAGCCCAAGAGAGAGGCCGGTGGGAGAGGTTCAATGCGGTAAGTGAATGGCGCATCTGAGCGACGCTTACGGATCTGCCAGACGGTGTTTGTTGCGGGCGACGTGGCTCATCGTCGGTTGTTGCAGTGCAACGGGGATAATGTCAGCGGCGGCGGCGCGGAGCGGAGCGGCGGTGGGAGCGCGTACCGTGGGGTGCGTGGGTGTGCGGCGCGTGGTGTGTGGGCGCGCGGTGCGGCGCGTTTACCCGGATGCCCGCGGGGCGCAGGGCGCAGGGCTGCGGCTCCGCGGGGAGCGCGTGTGGCTGACTACATAACGCCGCCGGCGAGAGCAGCGAGGAGCGCGCGCGGTGACACAGCACGGGCAGCCAGAAGGAAGAATGGTGCTGGAGCTACGCTGCGTGTGCTTGGCGCGGTCTGCGCGGTCTGCGCGGTCTGCGTGCGTCGCGGTGCTGTGCGTGCTGAGCGTGCTGTGGGTGCTCGCGGCGCCGGCGGCGTGTGCGGGCGCGCCGCCGCGCACGCCGGCGCTGGCCATCATAGAGGGCGCCGAGGGCCCGCAGCTGACGCGCAATTTCCCCTGGGCCGGGCTCGTGCCACCACAGGTGCTGCAGTACCCGCGCGCGAAACAGGCGCGCAAAAACGTGTCCTCGATCCCGATACTCAGGTGGCTCAACTACTCGGTGCTCGAGCCGTTCGCGGGCGCGTGCCAGGTGCACGTGATCTCGTCGGGGTTCCTGACGGTCCCGACGCACGCGCGGGCGCCGAACGGCAGCGCGTCGGCGCAGACCGTGTACCGCAACCTCAGCATCCCGGACGCCGCGCTGCTCGTGTCGTGCAACGACTCCGCGGCCACCGCCGCGCTGCGCGAGTTTGCGTACAACGTGTCGCTGATCCGCGAGATCTCGCGGGAGTGGCCGTACGGGCGCGAGCTGCGCATCCCGCCGCTGCGCATGCTCGCGAAGGACAGGTTCAACACGAGCGTCGTGATCATCACGTTCTGTTACACGTGCCTCGCCGTGGGCTCCTGGATGATGTTCCTGATCGTGTCTCTGCTCCCCTCCACCAACCACAACCGGCGCAAGCGGCTCGTGCTCGTGTACGTGCTCTTCGGCGCCATCTTTGTCACCATCTCGCTGCGGAACTCCATCCACAACGTCTTCATCAGGCAATACAGACTCAACTATCAGAGCACCCAGGAATTCGAGAATTATATTTTGAAGTCGACGACCAACCGCGCGTGCCAGTTTGTCTGGAACATGCTGAGTAACCTCAATTGGATCCAGATCTTCTTCTACATGTACCCGATACGCATCGAATTCCGCCATGTCCCCTGGCGTCAGTGGGCCCACTACAAGACCTTTTGGTTCATGATACTCGGCTTGCTGTGCTTCATAGGCGATACCATCGCCTTCGCCTATCTGCTGTGGCTACCTGCTGCTCGTTTGCGTGTTCGTGTCGTCTACCATTCGTTCGAACTCGTCTTTGTCATCCTATTCACAGCTTCCCTCGTCATTTACATCTGGAACAATTTCGCATTCGTCATCACCGTGGCGCAATATCAAGAAAACATCGAATCCGATAACGCTGGTCGCTATTGGAATGATAACGAATCCGTTCACCCAACTGAAAATGTTACTACGGGCCCCGTTCTCGCCATACGGCACAGGCTGATGATATTCTGGAAAAATTATTACGATATCCTACCGCTACTAATTTACAATGTCATTGTCATTCTTGTCCTCTTCGGCCTCAAGATTATCTTTGCTGATCGATCCTATCACAGCAGTAGGTGGATTTATTTGGTCGGCTTCTTCTTCAAGATGGTGGTCACTGTCAACACTTGGGGGTTGATCGGTGTCCTGGAGTCGAGAGAAATGAGGATTTGTAAAAAAACGGTTCTAGGAAGGCAGATCGATGGTCGTTACACCAGATTCAAAGGTACCCCAGGTTCTGATCTAGACACTGGTTCGATCTTTTCACAGTCTTCGTCGACGTTGAAGTATAACGTAGACCTGGATGAATCTCAAGATAGGGCCGACATTATTCCAAACCTTTTGAAAGGCCCAGGTCGTACTTTAAGGCCTGGCTTCCTGTCCATCAAAAATAAACGTGCTTTTTGGAAGCACTGTATCCCTCGTAGAGCTCGACCTCCAACGAACGTGACTATGCATCAAACAATGGACATCAACTCAATTGCTGACTCGAACTCATTTTTTGATGCCAATCTTGAAATTGATGAACCAGTTTATTTTGATCACGAATCTTTGATTGGTTCTGGTACTAATCATCAACCTTTGGATTACGAACATCAAGACTAATGTCATTACCCTAGATAAAACTAACTTGGGGGGGGGGGGGCATGGTCTTGCTAATATTTTACCGGTGTCTTTTGTAATCATATGTGTAATATCGAAAGTTTTTTCATTCACTTTGCATTCGGGGCTTCGTTGTGGAAAAGAACCTTGAAGCTCCTAAAATTACGATATCAAAATAATAATCCGCTCTTCTTCATACTATATTTTCATTTATGTCAAATTAACTAATTTTCATGTTTATTACATAAATCTTATAGGGATGGCTTCTAATAGTATCTTAATATATTACAATCATTATATGACTCGAGGTAATTTTGAATGAAATAAATGACTTTAATTACCTTTATATGCATATTGGGAGAGTAATGACTTCGACCTTTTATTGGTCCTCTGAAGAACAATCTCGCCTTCACATGAAACACTTTGAGATGTATTGTTCATCGCTTCAAATTGATGATCCTTTGCTGCAGCAATGACATCCACTGTCAGACTTCTTGTTGCACCCTTCGTTGAATAGTCTGCTTTATTATTCTTTATTATATCAGATATGGCACTATGCTTTCTCATGGATGTTTTTGGGCTTGACTTGAAAGCAGAATATTTGGGGCTCCCAGAATTACTGCCAATGCTACTCGTTTTATTGATGCTCTTAGATTGTAGTGGCTGTCTCGCAAAAGATTTAGTTTCTGTGGATAGATTCACAGTGGCAGCAGATGTGTTTTGAGAATCAGTGTTCAATGACCTGACGATTCCTCTTCTAATACTTTCTTTACCACGGATTCCGCTTGGAACATCCCATATCTCTTTATATCTGTATTGATCCAAATCGAGCAACGAAGCCTTCACAGTCGATCTGGGTTCTTCCCATTGTAAGTTTTCATCCGCATTGGCGTAATTTGAAATCTTGTCAGATGCAATTGCATCTATGTTAAGATCGTTCATCAGGTCAATATTATGTTCGGTGTCAAGAATATCACTGGAGCTAGATGAAATTGGGTTATCACTACGTGATGCAAGCGATGTCATATAGGTCAACGAGCTGGGGATTTGAGTAGACAGCTCCGATTCTGGTACTTCCGTCTCACAATCATCTCCAGTATCGCTACTGATAATCATTGATAGATTATCCCCTTTACGTTGATCATCTACCACAACTTTCTTTTCTCCAATTATGTTAATATTACTTTGTGTGCCACCAATATTTTCATCCACACTCTTATCATCCGCTTGTGTCATAGATAGGTTGGAAACATCATTCACATCAAACAATTCAGTAAGATTATCAGGACTGTATACATGTGAAACAGTTTGAGAAGATGCGATAGATTTTATATTTGATGATTTGCGCTCAAAAAATTTACTTGATGTAGTATTGTTCGGGATGTTAGAATTACGAACACCTAATTTCCTTCTCTTCAGGACATCTCTCAATTTGTCGATGCCTTTGGTGGTGACAACTGCAGGCTTAAGTACCCGATTGACCGTATTTCGCAATGGTCTACCTTCTGTTTTAGTGAAAAAGTTGTCTATGCTCTTGGTACCCATGGTACTTCTCTTATCATCAATAGCAGATTCGGATTTAGATGTTAATTGAATCTTGATTTCTCTACTTACCAACTGCTTATTAAAATCGTAAGGACAGAGATATCCAAGTGCAATCCTTTTATGAGTTTCATGGTCAATTTCATCATCATAAATAACGACTTGTTTAATTTTGGTTGCCTTATGAATCACCATACCCAGACATTTGAAGACTTTCGTTTGTCGCACTTCTGATAATGATTCTGCATAATTCCTAGGTATGGGGTTCAATGTTACTATTTTACCTGCACGGGGACAGAATACTCGTTGATACTGAAAGGCAAAGCTAGCTAATTCGTATTCTTCAAGAAAGCTCTCTGGGATCTTTACTTTACCTTCTCTTTTAAGATGCAATAACACCTTCTCAATAGTTCGGTGTAGTTGAACCAATTTTATCGCTTTGATCAATCCTATTCTCGGTATTCCGTCTGTGTAATCACAACCAGAAAGACAAACCATTGTAATCACCTCTTGGGGGGTGAGCTTACCCAGTGGGAATTTATTGCTTAATTTTGGATAGTCATCAGAACAAATCTCAAGGCATTCACCATGATCATTGAGTTTAGTGATGAGCCGATGGCACCCAAATACTAATAAATCAGAATCCTCCGATATGATTCCATCAATAAAGCCATGCTTTTCTAGATAGACCATTTGCGAGTCCGCTTCAAAGGGCGCTACCACGTATTGTATTCCATTATTACGACAATAATCAATGACACATTTGGCCATTTCTGGCGTTATATCAACGCATTTTTGAAAATATTCTAAGGCATTTCGAGTTTGGCCTGCATGCCATAACCTTTCCGCTATAGCACGATTCTCTTGCCTTTTCTCGCGACGTTTTGATTCCGTTCCCTTTTTCACTGGTATGCCATCACCGTCAAATACTAGATAGGGCTTGATCTTGAAGTGCTTGAGCATAGCGAATTTCTTAATGAAGAATTGCAAGTATTTGGTAGTCATATTACCAAGGGCCAAATCAGCAGCGCAAGAGCATGCTGCTCTATGTAACCATGCGTACCCGTCAATCCCAAGCGTGCATCCTTCGAATTTCTGTAGGGAGACTGGATTCTGTATATCCTTGAGATTCGGTAGCAGTCCTGTAATACCCATCTCTGCATCAAAATGCAGATCAACAAAGCTTGCTTTCAAGTTGCTAGTCTCAACGATTTGTCTCTATAGTTCTGACTAATCTCAGGATAATGCTTTGAAGCGCAGTTGGACATCAATTGCTTATATTGTATGTAAATATAAATCAAATGCTTAGTGAATTGTGATTTAAAGATCCTCAAAGGTCAAAACAAACGCGTAACACAAAAAATACAACAAGAATGAAATTAACGCGTATGATACATAAAAACCATTACTTAAACGCTTTGCACTAGGGTTACAACAGTATTCTAGCGTTGCTATACATTTCCAGAACTGCATGAGCAACACCTTTGAAATTCTCGGACGAATAGTCATTCTTGGATTCAACGTTTTTTAAAGCATTATAAAATTCATCATTTCGTAGCCAGTCCTCGAGTTGTGTGACCGGAGTCGTATCAGGCACTAGGGCTAGTAAGCTGTAGAACAAGAGGAGAAACCTTTCTCGCAGGCCAACGCATTCTATTTGCTGACAGAAAATGTGAGCAGATGTCAGACGTAACTCAGTACTTTGAACTAAAAGCTGAGCAATAAATGGAATCGTCGATGCTACATTGGCAAATAGAGCCACAACAGCTTCTTGAGACGCCTCATCCTCCAATCCAATCAACTTTATCAAAAGATCGAAGTCCTTCTTACTCTGTTTATTTTCCCAGTTAAAAAGTTTAGCGGCGATAGGCAATGGGTGATTCATAAGATTGCTCAGCAGTTGTAGATTACTTCGTTGCACCAAGACATTACTATCCAAAAGTAAATCTTGTATCACGGGCCAGTATTTGTTAACGATTATCTTGCATATGTCCTCGCCATCTTGTGAGTCTATCGAAGCAAGATTGGTCAAAGCTAACAAGGAGCTGTAATTATCTTTTATTGTCAGTTCCTGTGAGCTAGCCCAATCATGCTTGCCCGGGCTTTGTTGCTGTGCTGGCAACAACTCAAATAAAAAAGGAACAGCATTTGTCGGTGAAAATTTGTTGAATATCAATTGAGGATTATTATACATCAATGTCCGTGCTAATAATCGTAATGCCAAAATATAAACCTTTGATTCTGGCTGAGTTTCGGAGTACAGTTCATGGGTTCTGACGAGGTATTCTAAGGTAAACTTTATACCTCCTTGTTTAATACATTCCGGCTGTAGCTTCCTCTCCTGCGTTAAATTGTAGAGTATTCGAATTACTTGTTCTCGAGAGTTCGTCGTTAAATCGGAATTCATAGCTGTTGACTTGGATATGATCTCGTGGTCCAAAATATATTTGGATTGAAAGTCGATTATTTCCGATTTACTTATATCTTTTCTATTGGCGTCGTCTTTAGGATCTTTCAATTCAGAGTAAGTTTTCAGGTCATTTAAGGCTTTGTTTTCACCATCTGTTTGTGAGAATGAGCTCAGATTTGCATATATTACTAGGATTCCATACAATTCCGAACTTTTGTTTTTCATCTTGTCGTATGTATAAGCTAACTTAGCGCAAAAGACGCTATTCATTCTCAATAACGACTTCAAGTCTTCCTTCAAGGAGACATAAGCCAAGCACTCAATGCAGATACTCAATATTTGGTCTGGAGATGCATCATCACAAAAACTGCGGATTATGATCCGTACTATATCTTCTAATCCGTGTTTTTTCAATTTGGTGAATGACCAGGTTTTAACCAGAACCAAAATCGAATAAATACCATATTCGTGAGACTCTATTGTATTTTCCAATACCTCCATGTAGTTCTCTGCTACATAAACTCTCATCTTCTCATCAATACAAGCCACTGATAACAGCTTTAGTAGTCTTTTATTGAATTCAATATCGGTAGATGTGAGCTTACCTCCACCTCTGAGTTGATCTTGTTGCCGACGTAACTTTCCTTGCAGTAAGATATCTAAATCATGACCTAATAATATTCCAGTGCACATTTCCGTTGATGTGGGGTATAATTCAATTAAGACTGTCATAACAATAGATAACGGATTTTTCTCTACAAATCCCTCTTGTGCTTCAACAATGAGATTGCTTAGGACATCTCTTATTCTATTAGGAAAACAACCAGAGTACCTTTGTTCCATCTGCAAAAAGACCAGTAGTATTGCAGATTCCAACCTAGGAGAGTCGTTTATATGTAATACGAGTTCTCTCACTATTGGTGCTAGTTGCCGCTCGAATTGCTCATACCTAAAGTGAATAATAAATTGCAAAAATAGAGTAACGAGGCCTTCAGTGTCATGCACAGATACTTCCAATTTTTGTCTAATCCAATTTATGACTTTCTCAGTACTTAAACTTGAAGCAAAACTACGTGCGATCAATTGCATGGTCGATGATGTCATTCGAATAGCCCATTCCAGATATTTATCAGGATCATCCAAAATTCGTTCCGCTAGATAGTTCTGCGCTGTAGAGCTCTCACGACATTTGGAATTAATGAACTTTTCGTATCGTTCTAGCGTAGTTTCCTTATCCTCAACTTTCTCGAACGCGGTAAAGTTCAATTCCTCAAGCTTTTCGACGTGCTGATCACCACCGGATGCCATACCCCCTCCAAACCGTATTCGAAATCCAATAATAGAACGTATTCCAAGTTCAAAAATTGTTTCTACGAGCCTTCTTCTATAATAGACGTGTATATCTATAGCAATCATTAAATCTGCCTTTGAAATTGAATAATTATTACTGTAATTTTAAGCCTTACTACTTCATGTTGAAAGGTTTGCAAGCTAATTCAGAAACTAACAACTAGGCGACAAGCCTATAATAGGTACTTGACATCGTTGATCCTTTTATGATGGAACCATACTTTCTTAGCGATGACGAGGCTGAAACTGGATTTCGAGACTCTCCTGAATTCGACAATCTGAAAGATGAGGTTATGGCTTTACTATTTGAAATAAATGGTCAAATCTCCACTACTCAGCAATTCATTGGGTCGCTGGAACATATACTAGAAGAAAATGGAGACGTACATGCCAAAGTTGTCTCCAACATTTCCAAACGTGCAGTAAGCACTATTAGTGCTATAAATGAAGCTATCAGAAAGCTTGATGGATTAGTTTCTGAAATTAGTGCTATCGAAAAGAGCTCATTGGACACAGTGGAATTGGTAGGACGTGAGAAGGTTTTGCGTGATGTAACCCACTCAGTCCAAGAGTTTCAAACTGCACAGAGGCAATTTGCCTCTGTTGCACGCCGAATAAACGATCGGGCACGTCAAACCTTAAATTTGCCTCACACTTCTAACGAGATTGCATTGCACGAGGAAGAGATGAGTGATACTCATGGAAAAGATAAAATACCAAGTAGGCTTGTAGTACAATTGGATCCTATTAACAATGAAGAGTTTGCGTATCATCAAGCATTAATTCGTGAAAGGGATCAAGAAATATCCAACATCGAGTCTGGTATTACCGAGCTCAATACCATCTTCAAAGACCTATCTGCAATAATACAGACTCAAGGTATTCAAGTGGATCACATAGAGTCCAATATTTACTCTGCTCGAAGCGATACCCGTGGCGCATCTAAGGAATTAGATAAAGCACTTAGATATCAAAAAAGAGCAAGCAAGTGGTGCCTTTATCTTCTGATTACTCTGGTCATTCTACTATTTTTATTTATTTTCATGTTGGCTATATAAAGGTACACTGGTTGACTGGGTATTTTATATGGGTTTAAATTAAGTATACGATTTTTCTGAACAATGTCCGTTACATTACATTATATACATACATATAATGTTGTTGAGCGTGAAACCAAACGAAGTACTAATGCCATGTCATGGAGGCTATTCAACTTCAACGGTAAACGTTCACTGACTCAGGGATTTAGTCAGATCAAGTATCGACATTTTATTTTGCCTACGTCGATAACTGCGTTCACGTATGGTTACTGGCGAATGATTGATGATTATCCGAACGTTGAATTATCTCCGGAGCATTTTGTGAAATACAGGATAAGCAATCGAAGTGATGTTGATCAAGATCATTTTCTGATGGAGCTAACTCCGCTCAAATCTCAGGAAGTAAATTGGTGGGTAAAAATGGGTTACAAGAAACTATGGTCAGTTGAGATAAAACAACCCGATATTATGGTTGTACGAAGTTATACCCCGCTACCAATGTATTATTCGCAAGCGGATGAATCATTTAAATTTATCGAGGATCATTCAAATGCAGAGGGAAAGCTATCATTTTACATCAAACAGTATTCTAATGGTGAAGTAGCCAAATGGCTACATAATCTACCCTTAGGACATATTGTTGAATTAAGAGGCCCATTTATCGAATACGAATTTCCTGATTTTGGTGATCGAACTGTAAGAAATCGGTCATTTTTATTCGGGGACTCAGTTGATAAAGATTATAGTGAAGATGCTTTCGAAGTTGAACCAATTGATATTAATATGTTTACTGCCGGGACTGGAATAGTCACTGCTCTGCAACTTTCGACAAGCTATTCCCCTTTTAGGGGCAAGATTAATCTATTTCACTCTTGCAAATCTACAAAAGAGTTAGGTCCCTTAGTGATAGTTCTTCAAAACTTGTCGGATCAAGGAAGAATTAATCTGCACTTTTTGGAATCCGAGAAAGGTGAACGTATAAATCAAATCTTGAATAATTTTAAAGATCTAATCCCAAATCCTGAAAAATTTTATGGCCCGAGAACATTCAATAATAGCTATCAGAGTCATATATTGAAGCCTGTACTGTCACTAGTATGCGGACCTAAAGAATACATCAAGTTGCTAGCAGGACCCAAAATCGATCTTTCACAAGGTCCAATCGGTGGACTACTGGGAGAGAAGGGTTGGAATAGTGACAATGTATACAAGCTTGATTGAGAGTGATTTCTCTATATATGCAAAATGCCAAGTTCAGAACAATAATATCGCGTAGATACAACCAAATCTCACAGTCAAACCCAAGACAATAGGCGGCATGTTACGTAACTTATTCTTACCTGTAAATGTAAAAATCAAAGGAAATCAACTACTACACAATCCCGAGCATACTGGCATAAGTATTCGTTAGTCTTTGAGTTTGTCTATTTTCAGCACATATCATGATAACGTTTCTCAGCACATCTTTTCTAGACTTTCCAGGAACAATGTGAGAATCAATATCGCCTCCATTATATAGCCACTCAAAGACATCTGATAACCGCTCCATATACCCTAATTCACCAAGTCTAAAGCAATAGACACTGAGCAACTTACAGAACTCTTCAGTTTCCTCTATTCGCATGGATATCAAAATACGATTTTCAAGATGCGATAACGTTACTATTTCCTCTAAATTTTCATAACCCTCCTTCATGAGAATAGTTCGGGCAAACCTTTGGAGATTTTTCATTCTCCCCTTTCTATTCAGTTCATCATTAGTTTTTCTCTCCAGAAAATTGACAATACTTGTCTTTTGAGATTGCAGCTCTGCCATAATATGACCAACTTCGTTATCGTTCCATTTATTTGGTTCTCTAACAGTATTATTGAAGTTCGTTTCATTTGTAGAAGTATTCGTCATGTCCCAATACTGTGAACCATAAGCCCACCAGTTGTCGCTTACCAATAACCACGAAGCCATGTCCCTATCAAAAAGATAGCCATCACCGTTACTCAACGTTACCAGAGGAATCCCAGTTACGGTGATGGAACACATGGTAATATTTTCCGCTCTAGTCAATATATCATCTGAATACCTAATAGTTGGACTCAATAATGGATAAATGTTTGTTTTCGGGAATATTAGTTTTTTTGAATCCATGTTCCATGTGTAGACTTCGCCTAAAGCTGTGACACATAGCAGATATTTTTTGTTTGCCTCAAGAAAACTTATTGGTGCTCCCAAGATCATGGGAGGTACTGTTCTGAGCCCTGCATCAGAGTATGTATAAATAATACCGTCATGACTAGAAAATGCCCAAAAATTATCACCTGCAGCACACATTGTGATGAATTTCGGTACAAAATCCTCAAATTGGGTCTTTTCTCCTTCGGATAGTTTGAGTTTGAGGGTGATTATTGTGGGTTTTTGCTCATTGCCTGAGCCGTTTTCAACATATACTGTCATTCGTGAGTTATCCACTGGTGTGTGATTGAACCGAAGTCTAATTTTTGGTGATGCTAGCCTTACCCTTGAAAAAGCCACGTTTGGCAACATAAGGTTGGTATCTAAGAAATCGATATAGTCCAAATCCTTTTTAAGTTTTTTGGCCTCCCCGTTCTCAGTTTTAGGCTTTCTTTTGAGATCCTTGGGAACATTGTAGGAGGGCAAATTAAATTCCATAGTCTTACTCTTGATACCTTTTATGTTCGAAGCTGGTACCCCAGTTTTTTTTATTCTTTTGTTCGTATTTTCAGATGTCGGAATTAAGGTATCGAATGACTCCTTTATCTTATCCATGGCGTCCTTCTTGACCTCACCCTCTTTTATCGATTTTGTTAGAGGTACTCCAAGTAGCTGTAACGCCGGCAGCTGCTTATTTTCTAGTCTCAATTTTTCCAACTCAACTTCTGGAAGAATATCGCCCAGGTCATTAGTTTGAAATGCAAACGTATAAACAACATTGTCATTCGAAACGCCAAATAATTTTTGGCCGTCTCTAGACCAAATCAAGTCATTAATGGGACTCTCAGATACTCTAAGCGCGCTGAACAGTGGCTTCATTCGTTTAGTGTTCCAAACGACTATTGTCCCTTCTTGCGATCCCGAGGTTGCAAGTAGATTATACCTTGTCTTAGTATTCTTTTTTTGATTGAATTTTTCATAAACCACTGGGGAGAAAGATACTACCTTTGATGATTGTGACGAGGGTGTTACCAATGTCGCAGCAATTTTAAAGTTATCATTTCTATCAAGCAATATCGTTGAAAAATCATTAGGAGTGACGCGATTTTTTATAGAGTTAATGAGAGGTATCATATTACCTTGAGGGGGCATATTAATATTATAATTCAAAGGGAATATTTCCACACTTTGATTCAACCTTGTAACGAGCTTATATCTCCAGATTTTCTCATTAAGAGCATATTGAAAGACAAAAACTGACCTATCGGCACATAGTGCGACTAATATCTTGCCTTCAGGATCTGTTATGAGTGTTCCGGGGACTTCGCTTTCTTTTAATTGTATTTCGCCCAAGGAGCTTCCCGAGTCGCGAAAGAATAAGATGCGATTTGCGTTGCTAGTTGACACAATTATAGCATTTCTGTCAGTTTTCACATCAGTAATCGTAGTTGGCGCCTCACATTGAAAAATGCACGTCGATGCTCCTACATCTTCAGTACCTATAGCCCACTCGGGATACTTATACACATAATGGTCTGTCCAGAGAATCAGTGATCCATTGGGACTCAAAGCAAGAAATATCAAGTGTTCGTCTTGTGGCAAATTAGCCCTCCAACGGCTTCGAGGACTCAATGAATCGATAGCCAACCTATTGAAGGCCACTTCCGCAAAATCTTGTGCTTGCCAAACTATTATTTCTCCGTCGCTTGTCCCACATACAAGACTGTCACCAGAGGTCACTAAAGAGCACAATCTGGCCCCTCCCGCAACATCAACCGGATATTTGAGTAATCGCATTGATGCGACAAGCTTGCTAGGGTTGATTCAAATGCGTTTCCCTCTATTGCAGATTTTATCATATATCAATGCATGGTTTTGCATACTTAGAGATATATTAATTGAATGAAGAGTGTACATATCATAGTAATAACACACATTGCAGAGTGAAGTAAAAGCCTCCCACTACTGGTCTTTCTGAACTCAGAATTACTCGAATATAGATGCTGGGCAAGAAAAGTGACCAAAGCAGTACGGGAGTTGGTACTCGCGGACTCGGAGAATCAAGGATTGAGGGGGGGGCGATGGATCAAGACGCATCAGACTCTTCTGAGTTTGTAGAACTCTGGATTGATATGTTTTTGGGCAAGAAAGGCCATGAGTATTTTTGTGATGTGGATCCCGAGTATATTACGGATCGGTTCAATTTGATAAACTTGCAGAAGACCGTGTCCAAGTTCACACAAGTCGTGCAATATGTTGTGGACGATCTGGACGAGAGCGTTCTTGAGAACATGTCCCACGCTCGCCTTGAACAGCTCGAAAGTGATGCCAGGAAGTTTTATGGCCTCATACACGCTCGGTTCATTATCACAGTAAAAGGTTTACAGAAAATGCTCGCAAAATACAAAGATGCAGACTTTGGTCGTTGCCCGCGTATGTTCTGCAATGGGCAGTCTTTGCTACCCGTGGGACTTCATGATGTGCCTGGGGTTGATTGCGTTAAACTTTACTGTCCAGCTTGCGAAGACCTTTATGTGCCCAAATCCGCTCGGCATAGCACAATCGATGGAGCGTTTTTTGGTACCAGTTTCCCCGGTATGTTTCTTCAAGCATTTCCAGAAGTCGTCCCACAGCATCCAAAATCAAGATATGTCCCTAAGATATTCGGATTTGAACTACACAAGCAAGCTCAACTTACTCGCTGGCAAGAATTGCAGCGCCGAAAGCTTGTTAAACTGCTTGAAACCAAAAAAGTGGATTTGACCAAACAGGGTGGTTATAAAAGTTAAAACCAGTACTCCTGTCAATTCGACTTTGACATTCCATGTATCCCTTTGGGATGATCCGGACTTCAAGCTCTAAAATCCATGCTAGGCATTTCTCATGTACTATAAGGATGTACTGATTATGTAGCACGACACGGCAATGCAGTCGATATGCAACAAAATTTCATGATGTGAATGAAAGTGTTGCAACCTATTTCAACTACCAACAGCGTAGACTGGTCGGCAATTAAACTTTACGATAGAAACTGCGCTTCATTGACCATGAAATCAAGTTTGAACGCCTGAAGCTAATAAGTGTTTGGTCATTGGTTGATAGTTGTTTCTCCAATCAGAATATGGGCATAACAATAATTTTCAGGCTACTCATTGATACGATTGGAAGCTATGAATTAAGTTAGTTGCAACTTTACATATCCTGGAGTCCAGAGCTAACATATAATGGCGTGAATTCAGAACGATATTTGAAACCTTACTCTACAAAAAACCGTATATACAGGATTATTTTTGAATGAATAAACCACTGGATCCCAGCCATGTAGCTACTTTGATGAGCTTCTGCCTTTAAATATATTAGGTATGAAATAATTAAATAACACCTTTATTGTCACCTAGTAGACCGTTGAATGCAAACGATTCTACGACGTACAATGCACGTTAAAGCTATTAAGATGCGTTGGGCTACTGGCGGTGTAAACTACAGCTATCTGCTGTCCACCCAAGATTTTTCTAAGTCGTGGCTTATTGATCCTGCAGAAGCGTACGAAGTTGAGCATGCATTGACAACTAAGGATTTGCAAAACGTATGTGGCATAGTGAACACACATCATCATTACGATCATGCAGGTGGGAATCTTGAGATGCTCAAGATTTTGAAAAGTCCTGTTGATATTATTGCTGGTTCAGATACGGCTGAGGGTGTTACAGTGAAACCACTGCACTTAGACAAACTTACGCTAGGAAATCTTGAGGTTACATGTATCCGGACGCCTTGTCATACCCAAGATTCGATATGCTATCATGTTAAAGACAGCAACACAAATGAACAATGTATCTTCACAGGGGACACGTTGTTCACTGCGGGCTGTGGCCGCTTCTTTGAAGGCACTGGGGAACAAATGAACAAAGCATTGAATGAGACTATATTAGAAGCTGTGGGCCGCTCGAACTGGGCTCTGACTCGAGTGTACCCCGGCCACGAGTACACTAAATCAAACGTTGACTTCACACGTACTATTTACAAAAACCCGGGCGATAATAAAGCACTTGACTCTCTTGAATTATTTGTTAAAGAAAATGAGGTTACTGCTGGTGCTTTCACCATCGCCGATGAACTGGAGTTTAATCCTTTCATGCGACTAAATGATATCGCTGTCCGTGCTGCAGTAGGTGACAAAGAAAATCAATGGCCTTCCAGTCGCGTGATGGATGCTTTAAGAGAGCTCAAGAACAAGATGTGATTATATTTTTGATTAATGTACAAATGTGGAATCGCTATTGCTGGCGGGATCACAACGTCAGATATGTTGCACTCCCTTTGAAACAAAAAACGATACCTTTATTCTACCTCTGCTGTCCACACTCACAAAGCCACAGAAAGGACAATGCAAGTTCTATTAAGTCAGAGATACTTTATATTCCCAATTTTTTTGGGTGGGAAGTGTAGACTGTTTTCACATATATTTAAAGCTGCGTTTATATACTCTTGAATAAAATTTTCAAATGACGCAATAAGCTGGAGTTGCTACCACTTCTAGATAATAGAAGTTATTATATCACTTGAGCACACAAGTCCTCTGCTAAGTCTACATATTACGTAATTAAATCTTCAGGTGCTCAATGATGTAGGACTACAGAATGAATCAAGCTTTTGAACAGGTCAAATATATACGAAAGTGTCCTAATTTTATTCTTGAAAGGTTTTGCCCATGTAGCGCAGTTGTGTATAAGAGTATATAAGGCTGAACTTGGTAATTTTTAAATAGCTTTGCATATCACAGCGCGATAATTATATCCGTCCGAACCCGATATCAGGAGCGGCGTGAACCAAATACTGACACTGCAACAAAGATAATTATTGAAAGTAACACTCCATTGTGCAAATTCCCCCTCAAGAATATCTTGTGATACTTGTTCTGTAGCTAAGTGATTTGAATCTGGGAAAAATGTGCGAAAAGAAATGTGTTACGGAAATGCATTGTTTTATGATGATTGTAATTTGATCTCGAATGGCAACATTCTACTAATAGGATGATAATAACATGTGGCAACACTCATTAGCAAAAGATGCACTTATATTTTATGGTCACTTGCGAGTTTTAAATCTGGCGAATGCTTGGTATTTTTTATTAACTTTGTAACACGCTGAACATCCAATCCCAGGTAGTTTTCAATGTATCTTCCTATCTCGACATTTTCATGATTACCTTGCAAATAAAGCTTCAACTCATTCATGGAATTTTTTCTATTGGAGAATGCATATATATTGACATCTACCGCACTATGTCCGTGAGTTGACCAACCAATTTGAGCCCTCCAGGATATCATATGGTTTATCTTCTCCTGTATGTCATTACCAGATTGCATAGACGCCAAATCAATGACATCTTCATATGTGTAGTCAGTGATTCCAAGGTCGTGTTCAAGGACTTGTTTAACAAATGAAACTTTGTCATCTCCATCGAAGTTTATTAGTGTCGACTGCACAAATTCGCCTGAATGCTTGGAGTTCATCAACACCTCTGGAAGCCATAAATAATCAGGATATGATTTCGTGACTTGTCTTGCTGTAGCTAAGCCACCTGTTTCGTGATCGCTTGTTGAAATTAATGTTGTTTCAACATCCGAAGTTTGCGCGTAATCAATAGCTGCCTTGAAAGCCCTATCAAATGCAAGCACCTCACGGGCTTGAGCTGAGGGGTCATTTTGATGGCCAGCATGATCAATTCTCGATCCTTCAACCAATAAAAAGAAGCCCTTATCAGAGTCTTTGGTAGCTTCATGTAACGCATTTATTGCAGTTACAGTTTGTTCCTCGAGCGATGGATAAACGGCTTCGTCTCTATCTAAATCGAAGGGAATATCATTATCAGCAATCAGTGCAAGTAAAGGTAGAGAAACATTTCTCCCTAAGTTTAGGCTATCAAATTGTTCACGATTGCCCACATATTGCCATCCGGCATGTTTAGCCTCATCGATCAAGTTTCTACCATCTTTACGAGAGCCTTGACTTCCGATATGTTTATTGTCAGATGAATAAAAGTGCGTCCTTCCACCTCCAATCATTAAGTCGACGACCCGGCCCATTGGATACTCACCTAACTGCTGTGATGCGATTAAATCTTCTTGAAATCTGTAATCCACATGCGCGCTGAATGCTGCTGGCGTGGCATCAGTGATTCGAGTTGTTACAACCATTCCAGTCATATAACCCTCCAACTTTGCGGATTCAAGTAATGTGCCACATGGAGTTTTTACTGAGTTTACACCGATCGCTCCATTGTACGTCTTGAGCAGACATGCAAAAGCGGTAGCTCCGGCGGCTGAATCGGTGACCAAGGAATCGAAAGAACGTGTTCTAGAACTGCCAATCAAGTGTTTATCCAACGTCAATATATCATCAATGGGAAGCCCCTCTTGCAATTGGCGAAATGAACGTGCAAGTGATAACGACGCTGGACCCATCCCATCTGTCACGAAGAAAATCACATTCTTCTTCCGGCGATGAGTTGGATTTGCATAATTCTCATGAGACCATTGGCTTAGATCTTTGCATATGTAGCACAAACTGCACACGAGGTATATCAATCCAACAGACTTTGCAAGGAGACCAGCTCTCTTCCGAAATTGATGTCTCAGGGGTTCGTCTACTGAAATTTTCATGCTCTTCAAGAGGGTATATATCCTCTAAACTTACAACAGCTCTGCTTTGCAAATTACCTGATTATAGTTGTACAATAGAACAACTTCATAGAATCTAAAAAGTGGATAATATCAACGTCGAGGTCTTTGAATTGGCACAAATCATGAAGTTAATGTATCTCTCGAGATGTGTAAAAGTCACGTGTGTGAATGTTGAACTCCGACACTAACAAGACCAGATGAAATTCGCGACACGATATTGTGATGAAATGCAACAATCGTACCTATATGCTAGCAGTAGCTCCACAATTATATAGCGATAGCTTTGAACGCTCTTACTTGTTACAAAGTTTTGCTGGATTTTACGGTTAATGTAATATATGATCAGTAATATCAAAGTTAAATTTGTGATCGATGACCTTTAACGACTTATTCAGAAATAAATGCGATATGTGACTAGCTTCTTGGTAAGCTCGAGCGCTATTTACAGCAGCAGTAGCCAACTACTTTGGTAGGGGATGATCTCTCAACGAAGTTTGAAATCCGAGAACACAATCTGCAACCTTTTGTACCTCTTTGCGTTACATCAGCTTGATGTTATGGTGAGCTAGGAATAATTATCCACGACCCCACACAGCCCGGTGTATTGAAGCTCATACCAGCTCGAGGTGTTACTGTCAGTACACGAGGATTAAAGCTATGTAACTCATCAGTGCTGAAAAAGCGTATCACGCAAGGAAATAGAACAATCAGATGCTCGATATATCAAAAACAAATCATTTGAGGTACCATGGTTATTTTCGACCGAAAATTTTTCAATAGGATACGGGTGCCATTAAATCGAACGCTATAAGTCTAAAAATAATCTGGTCAGATCTGCAGTGAACTTTGCAACAATAAAACTCTGTGCCAAACTCATTGAAACCAATCGAAAAAACTGGTCTCGTGCGACAACACGTTTATGCACATCCATTGAGATGGAATAGTTAGCTCATTAAGCAGAACTCATAAGGTGAACACACTTGATTACCATATGAGCTAAAGTAAGCCAACCAAAACCCCTTAAACCACACATGTAAGCTCAACGTCACACTGATCATTCAGAACCGGCTTCTAAGGTAAAAACAGATCATTTAACCGTGCTCACGTCGTTCTGGTACGCTTCCCTCGTTAGAGTCAGCTCTAAATCTTGAATTTCTGGAAACGTATAACCCACTTATTCTTTGATTCTCACTGTACTCTTTGATCAGCTTTTCTCGAAGTATCTTGCATTTGACTTCAATGTCCTCATCGGTTATTTTAGTTTGTTCCTGATTTTCCTCCAAATCATCTCTGTATTCTGCAACTTGCAGTTCTATTGAACGCAAATCTAAGTGGGCTTCAAGATCTTTAGTAACCTTGGGACTCTTGGATCCCTTAACAGGAAACTTTTGATCCTTGTATTTTGATGTCCGTTTGCCTGCCTTATCATCCTTGATGGCCTTGACTGAACGCCGTCGTGAGTCCACTAACGACTTTTGGATATGCCCTGATGTAGCTGAACCTTTTGCACTTGGTAACCCAATGCCATTATAAGACATCAAACATGTGGCCCAATATGCCGTATTGCAAATCTTTGTAGTCTAGGTTGTTAGATAATTTGACCTAGAACACACACATAGCATTGAAATATATAAAAAATATTCAATTGCTGTTCGATTAAAGAACACGAATACCGGAAAACAGAGATAAATACAAGCCGTAAACCTAGCAAATTATCATTTTGCGATAGTAGCTGCAAATAGCAGAGCATCTATCAGCAAGAAATAAAACCGACAGCGGTTTGGGACGGTTTGAGGTTCACCTAAACATGGCAATCTTTCTGAGCAAACGGTTGATCCGTTTTTTTGTGCTAGTTGGCCTGACACTAGTTGGATTGCTAGCATTGGGCCAGCATAGCTCGACTAGAGATTATGTCAAGCCATATATTCCAGATTCCTTGAACCCTGCAAGCTACATAAGCTTCAATCCGAAGAATTTAGATAACTCAGATTTTGAGGAGAACCGTGACGCTGATTTACTAAGGCAAGCTGAAGAGGGCACTCTGATAGCAGGGGGTGTCAATGACGATCCAGAGGCAATTGCTTTGAAGGAAGCTGCTGAACCCGAGGAAGACCTGAGATTAAATGACGGTACTCCAGTGAGTGCCGATTCATCACCTCTTTCTACAGGTTCTCATGAATCCTCCAAAGATTCTTTGAGTGTGGCTACGGGTCCTGGTGCTGCTGTTCAAAATGCCATGGCTGCTTCGTTTGCTCATAAGGGCAGGCCTCGTGCTGCCTTTGTGACATTAGCGCGTAATTCTGACCTTGGTGAGTTGATCGAAACCGTCAAGAACTATGAGGCCAAGTTCAATCATCAGTTCAACTATCCCTGGGTATTCCTCAATGATGATGAATTCACTGAAGAATTCAAAACTACTATAACCGAGCTTGTTTCTGGTGAAATCAAATTTGGAAGAATATCTCATGAACAATGGAGTTACCCTTCTTACATCGATCAAGACTTTGCCAAGAAAGAACGTGAGCGTATGAGAAAAGATCATCCAAATCTACCCTATGCTGACTCCGAACCATATAGACATATGTGCCGTTACCAATCAGGATTTTTTTGGAGACATCCATTACTGGATGACTTCGATTGGTATTGGCGTGTGGAACCTTCTACTAAGTTGCATTGCGACGTTCCTTTTGACGCCTTCAAGTACATGCAGGATAACCAAAAAGCTTACGGATTTGTCATAACTATCCATGAGTATGAGGTCACCATCAAGACTCTATGGGAGACTTCCATGGGTTTCTTCAGAAAAAATCCTGATTACGTGGCAAAAGATAACCTCATGAAATTTATTTCTGGAGATGATGGAAAAACATACAATCTCTGCCATTTCTGGTCAAATTTTGAGATTGCAAATTTGAATCTATGGAGATCGCAAGCTTATTTGGATTACTTTGAACACTTAGATCGTAGAGGTGGCTTTTTCTACGAGAGATGGGGGGATGCTCCAGTGCATTCAATTGCAGCTTCTCTCTTATTGCCCAAAGATCAAATACACTATTTCTCTGACATTGGCTATTTCCATATGCCCTACAACAATTGTCCTTTGGACAAGAATGTATTTGAAAAGCAGAAATGTGAATGCGACGTTGGTAACGATTTTACATTCCAAAGTTATGCATGTGGTAAAGAATATTATGAGTCGCAAGGAATGACTAAGCCTGCAGGCTGGGAGAAATACAGAGATTAGGTAGTTGATATGCTTACAGGTTCAATTCCGTTCAAAATATGGTTATCTAAGCTCGTTACTGATTCAGTTTGCACAGAGATCTTTGTGTGGTCTCTATGGCAAATGTGAGAGAGATTTTCAATAATTTAAATTCTCATATCATAAACAACTCCAGATATGCCCATTCATATAATTTTTTGCTTATTAGCTCAACTATGTAAAGAATATATATAAAACAAAAGTAGATAAACTATTTCATATTAGATACAATGTAATACTCAGTTGATTGCAAGTTACTGAGAAGAGGCGAAGCCCAGTTAGGACCACGTAAGATCATGGGCTCTGGACATGTGGCGTACAAGAAGCCTGTAAGGTATGAACCAGGTCCCAATGATCCTGCGCTACCACCGCAGTTAAATGAGTTCAAAGATAAAACCACAGATGAAGTTTTAAAGGAATTGAATCGAATGCCATTTTTCATGACCAAACTCGACCCAACTGATGGTGAAGGTGGTTCCAACACGGAGTTAGAGGCTTTGAAAGCCTTGGCATATGAAGGTGAACCTTATGAAATTGCCGAAAACTTCAAAAACCAAGGAAACGACCTGTACAAAGTAAAACGTTACAAGGATGCCAAGATTACTTATACTAAAGGGATAGATGTACAATGTGATGTCCAACAGATTAATGAATCGTTATATGCAAATCGTGCAGCGTGTGAACTTGAGCTCAAAAATTTTCGCAGTTGCATCAATGACTGCCGCATTGCCTTGAAATATAATCCCAAAAATATCAAATGTTACTACAGAATAGCAAAGGCTTACTTCTGCTTGGATAGGATAGATGACTCAAGGCAAACTATTCATTTTGCTCTCCAACTTGACTCGCAAAATAAAACCCTACGTCTTTTGCGCGAGGCCGTTGAGAGAAGAGATGAGCAACTGCAAAAGAAGCAGTATGAAACTGAGAAGAGAGAACGATATCTTGAAAATGTACAACAGTTACTAAAGGATTCGATCCTATTGAGGAACATAAAAAACATCAGCACTAGACATCCGTCTCAGCTACTTCGAGATGCAACTATTCATCTTGAAGATGAAACAGATTTTGAGTCACAATTAATATATCCGGCAATTGTAATGTACCCAACTACTAATGAGTTTGATTTCGTAGCAACCGTTGGTGAATTAACACCTGTGCAGGATATGATTGAGGTATTGACTGATCGCCCGATAGAGTGGTTCAACATCAAGGGTCATGAAAACTTCACATCCAAGCAACTTCAAGTATATATGGAAACTGAAACTGGAGGATTGGTCAAGGCAGGAAAGAAACTGACCTTCCATGATATCTTGAAAAGGAATACACCCAAGGTTCCGCTTTTTGATTATGCACTCAAGCTCTATCTGGTACCAAAGTCGGATAGTCAAAAATGGCTGGAAACATGGGACAAAAAGAAAGCCCTCGAGAACCGAAATTTTCAATGACAAAAAGCTAATAATAATACTTTATCAAAAGTTGTAGATATATATGCATTTAAAACACACCATATGATTTTCTGGGGTGACATTTACACACCTCTCTTTACATATTTATGCAATCTAGCATTTTTGAAGGTTTCCTCAGTATATGGTGGTGGAATGGGGCCAAAAATAAGCTTGGGATCTGTACCTTGCTGATTCAATAACTGCTCTTCCAATTGAGGCGATTTAGCCCATGATGCAAGAGTTGACGTGTTTTCCGCATCAGAGTCAGAAAAAATCTCCGGGAGTGATTGATCATGGAGAATGATGTCCTCAGTTTTAGGTGTAGGTTCAACACTATTGTCATCCGAACCGCCAGCGATTATCCTATGATCTGCCGTGTTAATAGTACTTAATATGTTCTGCGAATTGAACGACCTGTTAGTAGCCATATGAACAAAGTCGGGTTTTCGTATGTGGCCCCTTTTATTGATAGATTGTCTCTCAAAGAAAGTGTTTCGTGGATCGCTAATAGATTTGTTTCTCTTTTTGATACCCTCTTCAAGTTGAGACATTCTCTTTTGTTGCTCCAGTTTTCTTCTCTGGTGTTCTTGCTGTGATCTCATTACCTCAGATAATCTTTTGTTAAGCTTTTTCTTCAACTCACTCTTTTCTGATCCCACATGCGATAACAAGTGAACACTAGTCAAGCTGTCATAACTTGATTGTGATCGTTTCTCCCAATCCTTCGTATTATGCAATGTCTGATCTGAAAATTTCGAAGAACTTTCCTCAGTAGATTCTTTGATTGGATGATTTTCTTCTTGCTGTTGCTCAACACCTTCGAACTGTTCAGAAGGATTAGCATTTAATGGACTCAAATCGTAAATAGCACCCGTAGATTTGATTGATTGCTTGCTGCTAGCACATTTCAGATCATCAACACTACTTTTAGGCTCATCAAGCTTCATCGATTCACTGCTTTTCTTTGACGATACTGAATGATTTAATCTCGGTATTAAAGACTTCCTGAATCTTGGTTTATTGGGAGAATTCTTCATTGGCGATCTGTAGGCCTGTTTACGTCCACCATAGTTATTTATTGGGCTATTATTAGTGAATATGCTCTTGAGAGTTTCCTGAACCGAACTTGGTTTCATTTCGGATTTTGTAGTATGAGCTATGCCATCTGAATTCTCTTTCGAATTCGAGGTTGAGCCAAGCCTCAAATTGGGCTCGACCCCCGTTCTGATCGGTGTTTTGATTGGTGCAAAAAACTTGTGATTGTTGATTGTAGAGCGATGATTTGGGGAACCTGACAGATCAGCCGAACTGGTATATTTTCGGGTTCCGTAGCTGTTTGATAAACCTCTTCTTGAGCTCATTTTATTTTCGAATGATTTAGTTGGATGAGATGAAAGTCTATCAAAGACGTTGGAGGTCGATTCGATTGACCTAAAAACTGGGCTTTGAGTTACTCTTTTGAAGTGCCTTTCTGACTGGCTTGAGCCATTTTCGGCTTTGGTTTTCTTTTTGATTGTATTCAATCTAGAGTTTCCTTCAATTTGACGATCTAAATTCGTTGTGATTGTGACGTGTTGTGCATACTGATTATCATGTAGAGGTGCTAGTACAGAACTAACTACTAACGGATCTTTATTGGGTAGGGGTTTGAACATTGTGGATCGCTTCCTCCGCGTCCGTTTTTCAGTCGTTAATGTGTCGTAGTTGCCAATTTTTGTCGCATTATCTGTTACATCATCGTCTATCATAATGTTTTGAACATGGCCAACCATATTATATGTTTTCCCAGTTGATTCGTTAGCAGAAACTTCTTTATCATCTTTAGTTATTCTATAAGCTGATTCTGGTCCTCTTGTAGCGTCATTCATATTATTGAAAGGTGTGATCGAATGGTCTTTGACGTTCAAATTTTTTTCAGAAGAGTTATGTGCTTCAGTATTCTTGACAATCATAGGGCTCTTGATTAGTTCAATATTATGTTCATTCCTTTTGGGCGGAGAGACTCTAAACGACGTTTGAGATTGGTAAGGAGACCAACCATCTTGATTTCTTCCTTCTATCACAGGACTATGCCTTTGAGTTTGATTAATAGTTGTGGGAGTCACAGTTAATTTATTTATCTCTATAGAAGAGTTGGGATCTGAGACTCGGATTCCTGATACTCCTACAGCATCATTATCATTCATTTTTACTTGCTCTAACTTATCATGACCGCCCATTATGGATCGAGGAGTCAAACTATTCTTACTGTAAACTGATACACGGGAAATGGAGTAATCTGGAGTCCTGGAAATGCGATGGATCTTGTTGTTTGGAGTTTGTGTCAACCGGTGTCCACCTTGAGGAGCTTGAGTTAATGTTTTGGTTTTTTCCGGACTAATCAAGGCGTTGGTTGATTCGATTTCTTTTTTACGGTGTAATATGGATTCAAAAACATCATCTGTTCTTTCCAGAGTCGTATTTACCCTCATGTGGTGTTTGTGAGCTACTTCATTGATTTGATTCAACGATTCAATCAGTGACCGAGAACCGCCGAGCTGCGACGCTGCCTTCTTTTTAGCCACAGCGTAAAGCCAATCCATTTCTAGGCTCTCTCCATATAAGAGGTAATACCTCGTACTATTTTATTGACTATTGGGTACCATATAGCGCCTATGATGCTATTGTTTACCTGTAAAGTGTTCACTTTTTATATATCTGATTTGAGAATTTCATAATTTTTGACATTACGTTACTAACTCAATGAATATAACTAACAAATGAGAATATGTTAGTACAAGTATGAATGTTCCTCAAACCCTTTCTATCTGTATAAAATTATCCTAAATATAATATATAAATTTACATGGCAAATTATGCGCATTACACTCATTCCTCATGGTTATCAAAATAGCACAAACCAAATAATACCTACTACCTTTATTTCACACAGATGAATGCTGAACTCATCAATGACACCTCGAAAAAGGTAAAAACACCACCTTCACCTCACTGGTTGCCCTGAAATAGTTAAGAGAGGTCTAGATTTATCTTCGGTTCTTCAGGCGACACAAAATCATGTCCTTTAAGATCTATCTTGTTGCGCAGCACGAAATCTGTTAGAGAACCATACTGTCCAGTGGTATTACGGCGAATCTGTTCTCTTGTGTCTCTCATTGTCATGAAGGGATCAGGGTTGTTATAGCTGTCACTCGAATCAATTATTTTGGACGGAGATTTGAGAAAATGCAAGTCGTTGCTCATTGAAAATGATGATAGAGACACAGCATTGGTTTTGCGGTGTCCATGAGAAAGGCATACAGCCGTATCATTACTACGACTTCGGCCGAATTCCTGTAAACCATCAGACAACGTACGTCTATTAATGGCACGTTGCTGCCTGATATCATCTTTTATGTCTTGAATAGTATAGCAGCGCAATTGGTTAAATAAGTCTTTTTCATCTACACTGGTGTCACTGGAAGGTCTATAATTTCCACTGATGGAATAACTCTCCGATTCAGACGCTAAATGTATTGAAGGTCTATTGCTTTGCGAGAGCTGTGAACTATCATAACAGTATTGTTGCGAATCCAAATCCTGGTATGGTAAAATCAATGCGTTCGGACTAATATTTTGTTTGGCTTTTAAATCAAGATAGCTATCGTGGACACCTCTTGGCTTCTCTTTGAGTGGTATGTTATCATATACATTTTGCCCTTCCTCAAAGTTTGGACCATTGTGATGGTTAATAGCTATTTCGTTTGAATTCATTATATTCTGGAAGCCTTGTCTCATGGATAGTTGGCTATATATCGACACGGTACAAAATATTACACGGCTTAGGTCGATGAAATAAAAGAACACAATATCGTATATATGAGAAATCTTAAGTTATGTCAATAATTGCCTGGCATATATATATGTGCTCAGTCGAAAATGCGAATGCTATTAGAGGACTTATTGCTCCGATCAGTGCCGTCTTAAAACGAGTGTATTATGCCGAAAGACTCACTACATGTTGTACACAAGAAGGCACTCACCACACTACGATATTGCATTACATTTTTTGACGCTGCTATGGCACATTACTGCAAGTAGCAACCATTAAGGATTTCACTACGATATGGACATACAATGGTTAAGAAAGCAATTTATTATATTGAACGCAGTTTCATAAGTTTACCTGATCAAGCTATATAAGTTATGCTATGGAGGCAAAGGGCCTTACCTCACAGCCCATTTTATTGCCTGGGGGAATATATCTGAAGGCGATTTTTCTGCCGAGAATCTTGCTGTCCAATTTTAAGGGAGGGGTACTTGATCTAGAGAAGAAACTGGACGACATGTGAGACGGTCGTGGACTTTTAACTCCAAAACAAATATACGATAATGTGGTACATGCCTCGTAGTCCCGAACCCAATAATACGCTACATTTAACATACAAAGACGTTGGCCGGAACCTTTAGCTTCAGAGGCGTCTCTCCCTTGGCTAATGCTCTTTTTATTTTTTCGGCGACATAGTGATGTCGGGCTAGAATCATTGGGCATCAGAGCTTGGCGATCTAGTATCAAAAAGGTATTCTTGCCACGGCAAGTAATTGAAATCCCTTTTCGGGAAGGGCGAGTGAATGACCCTGTATTGACAAAATGCCCAAATTACTGACCGTATGCAAGATAACCAAATAATCGGACCTCATGTACGACTTAATTAACGCAGAACCACGAGTCACTACGTGCTGTCGAAGAACTCTAGAACGATAAAGCACTCGATATGCTCATGATGTATCGACTACCTTAGCATTGAAAACGGTATCACCAAGATGCCCTGCTTCCGTATTCAGATATCAGGTTTGAAGGAACCACTGCCAACTTTTTAATGTCAACAAATAATTTAGCTCACAGATTTTAGGAGTTCCCAATAGTTATATACTCTTTATGTCTAAGGCCCGATTCGTTTCAAGAGAAAACCCCAAATGGCTGCTGTGTCCAGATATTCAGGGTTGGAATTTGCGTTCATTTATTGAGACCCTTTTCTATTTTTTTAAACGTCTAATATAATTATATGAAATAGTTTGATCACGTGCACTTTCAAAATATGCTGGCTTTTTTACCGTTTGTCAACACATTTTTAATGATTTCAGATATGGCATAGGCCCAGCATACTGTGAAAATGGATACTAGTTGCTCTTCCTTACTTTTCGCTGGCTAACTATGATTATATACTATTATTGTCGTGGAAAAGTGATCCTAATTGATTATTGCTGGCGAACTTGACACTAGTGAAGATGTTTACTTGCTGAAAAAAGCATCAACATACAACAATTGTCTTAGTTTTCGAGGACGACTGCCGGGTTTATATAAGCTGTTGTCTCTCAGCTCATTACCGAAATGTAGAGAGGATGTCTTGTGCAAGTGGTTACATTCAACCCCAGTGAACTACCACCTGAGTATATTCAAGGAGATACCTTGTGCTTGCTAGACAGGTATTCTCAATTCCGGGCTATAGTTTTGGTTGTCCACTAGTGTCACAGTAATCTGTTCATGTCTATTTGGAGGTCTATTAGATTTTAAATCCGAATATCCAACAATCCGATTCTGACGTCGTCCATTCATTCTGCAATATTTCTAGCTGTTTCAGTTTCTACAAAGCGCAATTGTGATAATTTATCATTCTTTTATTGAATTATCAACCAGTTAGTGCTGTCCATTCATTTCATATTGACAATTTTGATCTTTTGCTTCACTCTTGAGGGTCAGCTTGACGCTAGGTCATTCATAACCAATCTAATTTAAAGACCTTTTTATCCTCAAGTTACATGATATTGGAAAGATTATCTAGATTCAAACTCAATCAAAATGATAGTTCTGCATCGAAGAGGTCGCGGGAACCCCAATACAAGGAGGACACTCACTCGAACAAGAAGATTAGTTTAGCAAAAGTATCGACAAATCACTTCAATAATGAATATACATTTCAGTCGCAGATACCGACACCTAGCACGCCTGATGGCCATTTTATCGAAGAGAGAGTAGATTCTGCTAAGGCGTTATCAATAGCCGCAACACAATCTCCGGTCCCATTTCTGATTCCAACCTTGTCGAAAAGTAATCTCTTGAGTGAAGAATTTGCTGAACTTTCACTCAAAAAGCACTCAAATCAAAACCTAGATCAAGCTTCTTTCACACATAATGATATTTTTGAGATACCTGAAATTTTAGAGCTAATTATCAAGTATCTCCTCGATTTTGAAACCGAGAAGACTCCCCGAGAGCGGATTTTGACAAGAAGACCCCCACAGTCTTACCAACATGCTCTGATGATGTATAAAAATAAGGAACATGCAGATAAAGTCTGGAACCAATTACAACATCAGAAAGCTGTTAGTCAAACTCAATACAACAGTCAGGCCGGTGCTTGCTATTCGTATATGCTTGTTAATAAATTATGGTTGGCAATTGTGAGAGAAAAACTTCTGAAAAATCTTTACTTCCAGTCTGATTCAAGTTACCTGAAATTCCATGAAGCCTACTTCAAGAAGGGCCCAAAACTAAAAAAATTCAAGCCCACCAATCTCATTTTTCATAAATTGCACAAGTTGAAACAAAAAAATATTGAAAAGCTATCTGAGGTCATCGAGCTAAAAGAGTTGAAGTGGTTAGAGTTCTATATATGCCCATCAATCGTGCCTTCGTTGACTTGGTTCACTGAAAGATTAAACAAATTAGAAAGATTAGCATTACCAGGGAACAAAGTAATCGACAACGATTTTTTGATTGAGATATCGTCGAAAATACCTAACTTGGAAGTTTTGGATTTAAGAGCATGTGACAAAGTAGGTGACAGTGGCCTTGTATCAATAGTTACGAAATGTTCCAAACTTCATACTGTAAATTTAGGTAGGCACAGAAACTCTCATTTAATTACGGGCGTATCAGTAATGGCACTAGCGCAATATACACAAATTCGTACATTGGGAGTGGCTGGTTGTGATGTGAATGATGCATCTATTTGGGAATTGGCAGAGTTACGAGGCAAGTTCATGGAAAGATTATCACTGAATGGATGTCAGAAGCTCTCTAATCTGTCGCTACCTATTTTATTCAAATACAATTACTTCCCCAATTTATCAGTCCTGGAGATCCGAAATTTGGAAGGAGTTACTGATTTCAAACCGATTGTGGTTTTCAAATTGGCGCAGAAAGCTAGGAAGAGGCCAATACTTTTGGAGAGTTGTCCTAGGATCCTGAAAATAATTCATACTCTAGAAAAACAGGTTAAACATCAAAACACCTCCATGATAAGAAGAGATATGATGACCTGGATCAATGATCGCAATGATGGTGATATCGATTGGGTTAAATAGGACTATAATCTATCCTGTACCTTTCTTTGGAACTCAATGTTGCTAAATATTACCTTATATGTCAAAACAGGAGCAAGTGATATTATATGAAATTATAATTTGCAGTCGAACTCCCAATGATTTGCCTGAATTTAAGTCTCGTATATGGCAATTTCTAAGTCCATTATTGAACAAGCGAAAATGCTGCTATTTAGGTTCAATTTCCAATCAGACCTCAATCCAATTACAAGAGAGTATTTCGAAAAATAACAAGTTGGTTCCTGCTATTCTTCCAAAACATTATGTTTAGTTTCTCACCGTGGACTATAGAATTTGAAAGTGTGCAATAGTCGAAACCGTTACGCACTGTACTCTTATTTCAAATATAATCATATCTAATGTTAATAAATTATACTTAACGCGCATTTAATAATATTTCGAATTTTGTCTATGAAAACTAATCACTATGAACTACAATTTGATTTAAGATAAGCGCGTCGATATGACATTTATCAGTCAATTTGAGTATCTATCTCATCAGAGCCATTGTGCAAACATTGCACTATGGACGATTTTTGGATTTGGTGTTCTTAAATTGACCACTTTGGTTTTGAGGGTCATTGCACTCAGTAGTAGTATATTTCTGCTTCCTACAGTAAATTTTAAGAAATACGGTGCCAAGAAGGGTGCTTATTGTGTGATTACTGGTGCCAGCGATGGAATTGGTTTAGAGTTTGCCAAACAAATGGCAAAACGAGGATTTAACCTCGTCCTGATTTCGAGAACATTGGCAAAGCTAGAAGCTCTTCAAGAAGATATCAAAAATCAGTATGGCGTTGATGTCGAAATTCTAGCTATGGACTTCACTCAAGATAAGAAAGAAAACTACACGGCCATTAAAGAAAAGTGCTCAGGTTTACCGATCACAGTCTTGATCAATAACGTAGGCCAGTCACACTCGATTCCTGTTCCTTTCTTAGAAACTACAGAAGAAGAACTGAGAAACATCATTACTGTCAACACGACTGCCACTCTGCTGGTTACTCAGATGGTTGCGCCAATTATCGTTCAAAATGCACGTTCTGGTGATCGTGGTTTGATTTTGACAATGGGCTCATTTGGGGGTCTTCTTCCAACTCCCTACCTTGCTACCTACAGTGGTTCCAAAGCCTTTTTACAGAACTGGTCAAGTGCGTTGGCAGGAGAACTTGCTAATAGCAAAGTCGATGTTGAGCTCGTGCTGTCCTACCTAGTCACGAGCTCCATGTCCAAGATTAGAAAGACAAGTTTCTTAATTCCAAACCCACACACATTTGTGAGTTCGACTTTGCGTAACCTGGGCAGGCGTGTGGGTGCCCAGGAAAGATTTGGAACTATGACTCCATATTGGTCTCATGCTTTGTATCATTTTGTTATAGAAGAGACCTTCGGTGTTTATTCTAAGATCGTGAACTCGATTAACTTGGGATTCCATAAATCTATCAGAGTTAGAGCGTTGAAGAAGGCTACAAGAATGGCAAAGCAAAATTAGTAGAAACTCAGACACAAGCAAACATCTAATTGATGTGTTTTCTTACGTTAGAGAGCCTTTTATATAGATCTTATATAGTGGAAGATAAATCAAACACATATAACGATTTATGATCACAGAGCAAAAGAGTAAATAATATACAAACGCGTAGCAAAAGCTCAGACTTATCTCCAACGTGCACACGCCAGCTATGAACGGTGAATTAGCAAACTACAAGAGACTGGAAAAGGTCGGAGAAGGTACGTACGGTGTTGTGTACAAGGCGTTGGATCTCAGACCAGGTCAGAACCAAAGAGTGGTCGCACTGAAGAAGATTCGACTCGAGAGCGAAGACGAAGGTGTACCAAGCACTGCAATTCGCGAGATATCCTTACTGAAAGAACTCAAGGATGACAATATTGTGCGATTGTACGACATAGTGCACTCTGATGCGCATAAGTTGTACCTTGTATTTGAGTACCTGGACCTTGATCTAAAAAGATACATGGAGGGTGTACCTAAGGACCAACCGTTAGGAGATGGAGTTGTTAAGAAATTCATGATGCAGTTATGCAAAGGCATTGCTTACTGCCATGCACACCGTATTCTCCACCGGGATTTAAAACCTCAAAACTTGCTGATCAATAAAGAAGGCAATCTGAAACTTGGCGATTTTGGATTAGCCCGTGCTTTTGGAGTTCCATTACGAGCATATACACACGAGATCGTCACCCTTTGGTATCGTGCACCTGAAGTGCTTCTTGGGGGAAAGCAATATAGTACAGGTGTCGATACTTGGTCGATTGGTTGCATCTTTGCTGAGATGTGCAATAGGAAACCAGCGTTCAGTGGAGACTCTGAGATAGATCAAATCTTCAAAATATTTCGTGTATTGGGCACACCCAATGAAACAGTCTGGCCCGATATTGTATATCTGCCGGATTTCAAACCTTCATTTCCGCAATGGCGCAAGAAGGACCTCAAACAAGTTGTACCAAGTCTCGATGCTCGTGGAATTGATTTATTAGAGCAACTGCTAACCTACGATCCCATAAACAGGATCAGCGCGCGCAGGGCAGCGATGCATCCTTACTTCCAGGATTGATATTCGAGCATATTGAGGAGCACTACACAAATATTTCTTCTTCGCATCGCAGACGGAGCCTTAAAGAGGTCAAAACATGTCAGTGTTACAGAATTTTCCCCAAATTCTTCCTTGTTGCAACGACATAGACAAAGATGTTTTCACGGACCTGTTTGTTGCTGTAATAACGAGATAAATCCTACAGAATAAATGAGTGACAACAACGCATCATGCTATAGACAGACTCAAGAGAACATGGTTGTCCATAAATATCAAACATTCCTATATAATATTCTCTAATCCTAACCTAAGTACTGATTGCTGGGATGATATCATGCTACATTACCTTAGCATGAGTGTAGATCAAAGCTCTTTGAGTTTTGATAAGTTCATTCTGACTCAGAGTAGACAACTCAAAGGTTTAATTGATGTAGATCTTCTGCGAGTCATTCTGCTTCGGAGTTTGGGCTAAAATTTGATTTTTTTCGTGTAGCGACGCGAAACTTTGTTGTCAAATATCCTAATACTGATACATTCCAACTAAGGAGAAAAGGCATCTCTAAAGGTTGGATACGCTCAAGCATGTGATGAACCTAATGATGCAAAACAATTCGGAGGTCGCCGATACCAATATCACTAAACGTTACGATAAACACAATCTTTAGTTTAGACTTAATCCGACGATAGCAAGGAAAGCAAATTGCTATAACATTGTAGCAAATATACAAGGCTGATATATAAACATATTGAATACACAACAAGGGTTGCCAAACTGTCCGAAGAACGCAAACAGTGTGTAAACCTACCGCAGATACTCAACGGCAAGCCAATAACGGGATGAAGAAAGAATTGAAGCACCTGCTAGTGGTCAACGCCTTGCTAGTGGGGCTAGTTCTCTATTATACTTTTGATTTATTGATGCTATGTGTCGACAACCCAACGGAAGACGCGTTCTTGCCTTCTCAATTGGAGTCAAATGGGGAGCCCTCCTCCGTGGGTATCACAGGAACCCATGCGTCTGTTTCTCCACAACTGATACCGAAAATCATTCACCAAACCTACAAGACGGAGGAAATTCCCGAACAGTGGCGTGCTGGTCAGCAGAGGTGTCGGGACCTGCATCCTGATTACGAGTATATATTGTGGACCGATGCTATGGCCACAGCTTTCATTAAGGAGGAATATCCATGGTTTTTGGAAACCTTCGAAAACTACAAGTACCCAATACAACGTGCCGATGCTATAAGATACTTCTTACTGGTTCATTATGGTGGTGTATATATTGATCTTGACGATGCATGTGAACGCCGTCTGGATCCGTTACTAACGGTTCCAGCTTTTGTACGACAAACTAATCCAACCGGAGTTTCAAATGATGTGATGGGATCGGTACCTCGCCATCCGTTTTTCCTCAAAGTCTTGGAGTCTTTAATACATTACGACAAAAACTGGTACGTTCCATATGTTACTATCATGGGCTCAACCGGGCCTCTATTCATCAGCGTCATTTGGGAACAATATAAGCGTGCCAACCGTGGTAACAATGTTGCTAAAAATCCTACTGACGCTGTGGTAAGGGTCTTACAACCAGAGTTCTACAAAATGACCAGTGACTCCTTTTTCTCCATATCCAAAGGATCCTCATGGCATTTGAATGACGCTAAGTTTGTGAAATCTTTGGCGAACCATATATTGTCGTGTGTTGTTGCCGGTTTCATTATTGCTTTTGCAATTCTTTACTCTGAATACATCTTTTATGTTTGGCTCTGCTCTCGAAATTCAAATTACCAACTTTCAAATCAGAACTCTCCAACAGCTGACACCATACATGAACAAAACTCACACTCGTCGGCTACGCCTTTTGCTTACAAATTGAAGAATTTCTATATGTCATTGATCTATGGTAAATCAGAAGGTTATCCTGGTTATGAGTTTGATATGCCTTGCGATTGGAGTTCCACCAAATCAAAGCTCAGGAGACTTCGTAAGGACTCTAATGTACCGTTTCATAATATTGTTGCTGATCTTGAAAAAAGTGATCCCAAATTCACTGATTTAAGCCATTGAAAGCCACAGTTTAGTCGCTATTCTTCTCACTCTATCCTGCTCTGGCTTTCGATGTTAGGAAATTGGCATCGAGTAAGAGATGTATCGGCGCTCAGCTGCAATGATCTTATTCATTTTCAATCTTCCTCTTTGAATGGAACCTTTGGTTGAGAATTATTATGATACTCCGCTTTTTTAGGGAAGCATATTGTAACTTTAAAACGTATAACTCTAGCATCTCGTATGATCTTTATGTTTATATAATGACTATAACGAATATTCAAGCATTTTTACATTTTCTTTCTGATGCTGGATCTAAATAAGAAAGTAAGGCATTGTATTATGTGGTTCGTGTTGCACAGTGTAGACCAAAACAACTTACCAAACAAGAAAATTAATTGGCATCGAATTCACTAATTCATCATAATATCTCCTTGAGAGTTTATGATCGATACAACATACATAAATAAGGTTACAACGTGTAAGTATACATATTCAAAAAGTGTCATTCAAACACAAAACTAGAGGCTCGATAGCAGAGCTGGTATGTAACTTTCAGAGGATTGATTGGATGTAAGTAATTCATAATAGTAGATTATTGTAATCTCAAAGAACTTCACTAGCCCTAGCGATTCTTAGTTTAGTCTGAATCTAAAACTATGTCCTCATTTGTAGCAAACAATCATGGTAACGCAGCCGACGAACCAGCCTTGTTCAACCAAGCTTGGACTGTTTCCTCAGATAGCGTCTCAGTGAAATCTTCCTCGACTTCGACAATATGGATGGTTTTATCGTCACCATTGAAAACAACAGCTGCTTTCAAAGTTCCTGACGTAGGTCTCTGGAAGTAGTCTTGAGTACCTCCTCCTTGTCCATCATGGATGTGAGTGATCAACTTGTCCGAGCCGGCACTCAAAATCTCAAATAAATCGAATTCGCCACAGCCAGTCGACCAACAGGAACAGTCAGCCTGACCGTACTGTAAGGTTCTAGGAATTTTGGCGTTAAGCAACCAAACAGCTGGCATGTCTTGATTAAAACCACTACCACTGTTATCACTTGGCATAGAAAACTCAAAGACAAAGATTTTGGAGGCACCAGCAAAACCATGGTAAGCTGGGATACCATCTCTAGTATAACCACAGTCTCCATTGGAGCATTCTGAACCTGAGAAGATCATGAACTCGTTGTTTGAGAGCAAAGTGACATCATTTAAAGCTTGAGGAGAGCTGGCACCATTTATACCATCTGAGGCAGCAAAGGAAATCGAGTTACCAAAGCATGATGACCAAATACCAGAGCCTGCAGTACCACCTTTGTTGTTCATGAAAACACAGTTGTCGGCACTACCAGGTGTGTAATATGCCGATCTTGCCCAAGCACCACCAGTGGGTGCAGAAGTAGTAGTGGATGACGAAGATGAGGAAGTAGTGGACTTCACATTCGTAGTCGAAGTGGTTGGACTTTCAACTTCTGCCTGAGAGGTAACCGAAGACAGAATTTTGGAAACCTTAGTGTAGGAGGAGACAGCAGAGCTGGGAGCTTGTTGGGTCGTTTGTGCATCTGTTGAAGTTGCTGGAGTTTCTGGGACATCGATGGTGTTGCCATTTTCATCAACAAAAACAGTCGCAGTGACCTCAACGTATTCGACGGCAACGTTTCTCTTATGTTTGTGTTTGGCTTGAGAGACAATAACGTCGCCTTCTGCGCATTGAGAGGCGTCATCAACAGTGTCTCTTTTCTTCAACGATGATGACGATGGGTAGTAAACACCAAACTGCTTTAGGTTGATTGGCCCTCTGAAGTGGACAGAAAGCTCTTCATCCAATGGAGCAAGACTGCCAGAGAATCCGAAGCTTTGTTGTGTACACTGGCAAGTTGACTCGTCCATGTTTGTGACGTCCATGTAGGAGCCACTGAGGCCGACGTTGCTATAGATGACAGCATCGGTCTGAGAGCAGTAGTAGTTGCCCTCGACGAACTGGCAGTCAGCGCTGACGCCTTTGATGCCCAGGGAAGTGAGTGCGGCTAGCAGACCCACGGTGAGAGCGTTGTAAGTGACCATTGCTCTGATTGCGGTGCAGCGAAGGATGGGAGCTAGAATAGGTGGAAGGAGTGACGAAAAGTTGGTTTATAGCTTGCAGCTCGAAAGCGCTTGAACTGTGCTGATTAGCGTAGAAGGAGCGACGAGAGTTACTGGCGGGTTCTTTTAACACAAACCGAGTACAGTCGTTGTCGATGTTGTTGTTCTTGCAGTGGCTAGTTAAAACGTGTTGCAAATGCAAAGCAGGCTGAGAGCAACAGGAAACCTGCCCAAGGACGACCAAGAGATCGCGAAAACGGACTGAACCAGGATCGACAACAGTAGCCGAACAGAGTAGCTGAAGGATTTTTTCGTGTCTGGTCTCGAGAGCGCGGCACGCGCAAAACTGTGCTAATCTTTTGATTCTGTTTTTACTTTTCCTTCTCTGGCCTTTGGCGTATTGGGCCTAAGAGAGAAGTTGAAAACCGTGGATAAACGTGAAACCAGATTTTGGCGTCCCGTAACTAACTAGACTTGTCCTGAAAACCCGAACAGAACTCGAATTGCAATTCGGGGGATCGGTCATATATATTCAATATATATATATATGTACGTGTTCCGCGCAAGACATGTGTCGCTGCGCTCAGCCATCTTGAAATGCTATTACAAAAGAGCCTTGATGCAGATCTCTGCTCACTTGCGACGCAGCTCAGACTCTTGGTAAACCCAGCATCTAGCTTGTTCTGTAGAGGTCTGGAGCGTGTTTCGCAGGTGTAAGATATCGACAGGGTGCTGGTGGACTCAGTAGGGTTGATGCGTTTTCTGACACGCTTGTCGAGAGATATTTGAATTTCCGTTTTCGTGCCCTTTGCTGGCTTTTTTCCTCTTCTGTTGACAACGCGCGCGAAAATGGGCAAAATAGGGCAATGTAGACGCACCAGAAACGGAATAAATGTAATAGCGAAATGAAAAAGGATGGACGATACTCGCCGTGCCACAAAACGAGCACTCCCGGGTTTCACGTGACTCCCGGTTTCACGTGACTTCCTGTTTTCACTCACGTGATCGTTATATATCACGTGACGTGTGTAGTTCACGTGACCTGTAACATCTTTTGAAAAAAAAAACCGGCTCCCTGTGTCCGCCGCGCCGCAACTGCGAGCCACACACGTAAGCACGAAACGGTACTGGGCCCAGCACGACTGCAGCGCCTTCAGTTCCTCTTCTTGTACCCCCCTCCAGGTGTGTAAACGTGTCCTGAGGACACTGGACTTTTTCCAAGCTACAAGACACGCTTTTCCGCGCTTTGAGGTCAGGTATTGCAGTTGGCCATACCCAGTGCACTCCGAGATCTCGCACCGCTACGAGAACCAGAACCGCGCACAGACTCCGCTCTCCGTTGGCAGAACCCCTCTCGCTCGCTACAGCTTGCAAGAGACTCTTCAGATTGCGCGACAAGACTGAAACCCAACCGGCTACTAGCAACACTCACAGTACAGAGCAATGGCCGTGCAGACTCCGCAGCAGCGTAAGGCCAACGAGAAGTTCAACAAGCGCGTTGAGAAGCACCGCAAGTACGGCAAGAAGAAGCCCTCCAAGGAGGAGAAGAAGCTGAAGCAGAACAAGAGCCCGCTCTCGAGCACGTGGATCGCCCTGCTGCTCTTTCTGCTAGTTGGCGGTGGAATCCTAGAGCTAGTGATGTACTTCTTTTAAGTAGGTGTGTCGCTGTGTATCTCTACCGACCCTAATATAGATGGACATGCCAATCGTTAGCCTGGCGATTCTCAGCCATAAGTCCGAATCCGGACCATTGGAGCCCTCCTAAGGTCCTTTCCATGTCTCCCATCCTCCTCCTCGTCGTCCTCCTCCTTTTGTGGTCAAGTTCTTGTTTACACACGCCACACGCCTACCTCTCTGTACCCCAACGACTCGATTACCCCAGCATTCGCACACTAATGATTCTCGCTCTACAACGATCAAGGGCGTCGTGCTCTCAAGCAAGCCCAAAGCCCAAAATGATGTACGTATACCGCTTGTGGCCCCAAAAACGTGCAAGCTTTGACGAGTTCAGCAAATACATGATACTCCAACATACGGCCATCGGACCAAATGCTCAGTTGGGCATGACTTCAAGATTTAGTGACAGAAACTGGTTTACATTGGATTAAGGGAACCAACCACCAACTGGAACAAATGGCACCGCTGACGGGTTTTAGTCTGCCGCTAGTCATTACTTCGAGATCGTTTAGGGTTTGTGTAATGGGTCCATGGGACAAGGCAAATCGCGACTCCGCTGTTGAGTTGTTTTGTTAATTGCAGACGCCGGAACAAGATCTCATATATATATATGTGTGTGTCGTCGATACTGAGCGGTATCTTGGGCACTGCGTTCGTCTCGCCAGGTTTTGCAATAACCTTCCAGTTTACACAGGAGTCCTGCCAGTTTGCATCGCCATTCATAGGACCTCTTTCTTTACCCCAGCAGCAAATACAGTGCACGAAATGCCTCCCTCGGCCGCCACGTCGGATGCGATACCCCAGGGCTTCACGATCGAGCAGCTGAAGGCTGACCTTCAGCAGAAGGCGCAGAAGGCCGATGCTGCGACGAACAAGGAGTACGGGCATCTGACGAACGTCCAGATCGTAAAGCAGAAGCCCATCACGAGCAGGTTGCTCGAGCCCCTAGCGTCGCACTACTCGCCACACCTCCAGGGCATGGCCGAGTACGAGAAAGAGTACAAGGAATCCATTGAGGATCCCTCCAATTTCTTTGCGCGCAAGGCGCGCCAGTTCCTCAACTGGTTCCAAGATTTCGACGAAACGTTCGTGCCCGACCCAAGCACCGGTTTGCCATCCTTTGAGAGCAATGCTTGGTTCCTAAATGGCAAAATCAATGCGTGCTACAACTGTGTTGACAGACATGCGCTGAGAACCCCTAACAAGGTCGCCTTGATCTACGAGGCCGATGAAGTTCAACAGGGCTATAATGTTACGTACAGGGAGCTCTTAGAGCAGGTATCGCAAGTCGCCCAAGTACTAAAATTCTCAATGGGCGTCAAGAAAGGTGATACTGTTGCAGTTTACATGCCAATGGTCCCCGAAGCCATTGTAGCTCTGCTGGCAATCTCGCGTATCGGGGCTATTCACTCTGTGGTCTTCGCAGGGTTCTCATCCAATTCCTTACGCGACCGGATCAACGACGCCAACTCCAAAGTCGTCATAACCACTGATGAATCCAATAGAGGTGGCAAGACTATTGAAACTAAAATGATTGTTGATGAGGCCTTGAAGGAGACTCCCGGTGTCGAGCATGTGCTTGTTTATAAACGTACACAGAATCCCAAGGTCAATTATCAGACCCCAAGAGATTTGGATTGGAACACTGAACGCCAAAAATACAAGTCCTATTATCCTTGCGAAATGATGGACTCAGAGGATCCTCTGTTTTTGTTGTACACCTCTGGTTCGACAGGTGCGCCCAAAGGTGTTCAGCACTCCACAGCAGGTTATTTGTTAGGTGCACTAATGAGCGTCAGATATACATTCGATGTTCATCAAGATGATGTAATATTCACTGCGGGTGATATTGGTTGGATTACTGGACACACTTATGTGCTCTATGGACCTTTGCTCTATGGGTGTACAACTGTCATTTTTGAAGGCACTCCAGCATATCCAAATTACTCTCGTTATTGGGATATTGTTGACAAGCATAAGGTGACACAATTCTACGTCGCACCAACTGCCCTAAGGCTATTGAAAAGAGCCGGAGACTCTTATATCGAAAACCACTCGCTGACTACACTAAGGGCTTTGGGATCGGTTGGAGAACCAATAGCAGCAGAAGTTTGGGAGTGGTACTCTGAAAAGATCGGTAAAAATTGTATTCCGATTGCTGATACTTACTGGCAAACTGAGTCAGGGTCGCATTTAATTACACCGTTAGCTGGTGGTGTAACTCCTATGAAGCCAGGCTCTGCATCTTTCCCTTTTTTTGGAATTGAGCCTGCTATCTTGGACCCAACAACTGGTAAGGAGCTCACTGAACCCAATTCAGAGGGTGTCCTTGCTATGAAAAGATCATGGCCATCTTTCGCAAGAACCATTTGGAAAAATCATGACAGATATTTGGATACATACCTAAAACCATACCCTGGTTATTACTTCACAGGTGATGGTGCAGTCAAAGATGCTGATGGTTACATATGGATACTGGGTAGAGTAGATGATGTGGTGAATGTTTCGGGTCACCGTATTTCAACTGCTGAAATCGAGGCAGCAATCATAGAGGATGCGATGGTAGCAGAATGTGCTGTTGTTGGATTCAGTGATGATTTGACTGGTCAAGCGGTGGCTGCCTTTGTAGTACTTAAAAATAAAGCTACCCGTACGTCGTCATCCCAATCGGAATTGCAAGAAATTAAGAAACATTTAATTTTGACCGTAAGGAAAGATATTGGCCCTTTTGCAGCTCCCAAACTGATAGTACTGGTAGATGATTTACCAAAGACTAGGTCGGGTAAGATTATGAGGCGCATTTTACGTAAAATACTTTCTGGCGAAGCAGATCAGTTAGGAGACGTATCCACGCTATCGAATCCAGGGATTGTTGGTCATCTAATTGATTCGGTGAATCTTTGATTATCAATTATCAAACAACCTTGCTTAGACAAAGTAATTATATTATGTATTTATGTATTGACGTTAAAGCATACGTTTGTGTTGAAATTATCATTTGAATTATTGTTGTGGCGTTCAGGGTGCGGTTTTATGTCTATAGTACTCAACCCTGCCAATATACTAGCTACGTTCTAGTCGTCAGCAGGTGATATAAAAAAAACGTACACGAAAGGTTCCAGATAGAATTCGTTATTAATCATCATATTTTGGCAAGCTGACTGCTTGAGGCGAAGCAAACAAGTTATCTTTTCTGTTCAAATTACTTGACACAAAGATAGTACTCCAATGCAAAAGTGATCCCAAGTCAACATTTTAGTAAGCAACTATCGCCTTCATGTATTCTTTTCAGCACCAATAGTCTTGCACTTAGGTGAAATAGACTTTTGATTTTAGGCTTCGGCTCATTCAGTCAAGCCCATTGAGGGTAGCACGCATTCCAACATAGCTCCTCTCAAAGAAACATTATCTAAAGCTGGTCTCTCAATAATGCACCCACCAATTATTGCAATGGTTCCCTCACTCTGTAAAACGCCACAGCCTACGCTAAGTAATAGACGATCGCTAACATCGCCTTCTATTAATTTATCTCGCATATGCCATCTACCTTTTATTCTCAAGTCAACCAAATCAACGGTTGTGAACATGTAGTTACCTTCATCTTGTAGGATGTCGGAATTATTATATTTTTTATCGTATATCTTTTGCTTGTCGATATCTGTCATACCACCAATCAATATTATATTGTGACCAATCTTCGCCATATAATGTCCTGCTAAACATATTTTAGTGTTGAACAATTCGCCGGTATCTTCTTCTTCTGAGTAAATATCAACAGATGTCCACCGGCCCGTTTCCAAATCAAGCCACCACATGTTACCATACACCATATGGCCGTCCGTACCTCCATGAACTATGAGTGTATGACCTTTCTCGGCAGAATTCTCTCGCATTGAAGGCTTCGATGGATTCAAGTTCATATGGGAGAGAATACTTTGCGTTGTAAAGTCATTGTCTTTTTGATTGTGTCTAGCTTTCAAATAATCACTTCCTGAGTGGCTGTGCATGTCTGAATTAAGAGTATGTAGGTCTTTCAAATTGTTGACCGAGGATTTCTTGGGCAACATCGATGCTTTCATCATATCATTTTTTTCACTGCCAATATGAAGCGTCTCTTTGGTCAAATGAAAGTTTCTATCCAAATTCTCAAGTAATGCAGTCTTCAAAGCCGCCTTACGTACGATAACTTCTTCTGGAATGCAAAATGCACAAAATGCAAGCGGTCCGGGCCAATTCTTTGATCCTTCAGGCTTAGCTATTATAGAGGCTACAGCGGTCTCCGCAAATTTCAGATAGCCTCTTTTGCCTCTGGCCAAAATCTTCAGGTCGATGCACCAAAAATCCTCTAATGCTTCAAACATGTCATCACGGATTTGGGTATAACCTCCGTAAATGTAAATTATAGAGGTCATGAGAGATTTCTTGGTCTCATCATTTCTCTGTTCATTGTCTTTTTTCTTTTTTTGACCAGGTAAATCCGTAATACCTTGGAGTTGTACTATGTCCGGTTCATCGCTCAATGACCTTTTAGAAGATTTCGCTTGAGTTTTTTGTTTCTGGCTATTTCTAACATCGAAATCGCTAATGATTTGTAGATGACCAAACCTGTTATGAAAAGTGGGAAACTCGTCTAAGCTATTAGGTTCGGTCACGATCTCGACTTTGGTAAATCTGAATGATACAGTATCAAGAATGTATGCGGAATTATTCAAGAATGCTCTCTTTTGAATTTGGATAGAGTCATCGATGTTTGAACTTAGCAATTTTGTCTTGACTTCGAAACCACCATAATATAAAATATATCGGTCATTCAACGCTGTACCTTGCATAGCAATCAGTGGTGGTGGTATATGACCTGAAATCTCAGGTTTTCGTAATTTGTAAGAGTTGGCGTATATTGTGTACAAATCCGGATTGCTAACCATGGCGGGGTGATTAATAAGTTCCGATATCAACGGAGGTGGCAAATTAGAGATTCCATCGACAGTGTATTTAGTTAGATCCGGGCATTCAAACTCATAATTATAGATGGGCATAACCCCTCCCAAAATATAAAACGTTCCGTTAAGTTCCACCGAGCAATGATAGTTAAATGAGGGAAGTTTCTGTTTCGAGAACAGAGCTCTAGCAACGGTACTTCCAAAGTAGATATCAAACTGAGGAGGAATGTAATTCAAGCCATCTGAAAATAAAAGGTTTGTTTTACAATTAACGCCATAACTTTCAAATTTGCCATGTTTACGCGTTTTCTGATCATAGTTCCGAAGTACCAAGTGTTCAAAGTCGTCCTTCAACGTTGGTACCCAGAGTTTATTCTCGTTCATGAAATCAAAGTGCTGGAATCGTATAGTCAATAGTTTCTGACAGTATTTAATGTATGAGGCGGCGGACTTCAAACTTATTTTATTGAAAACTTCATATTGGAATGGATCATCGTAACCATCGCAGACTTTTAGATCATCCAAAGTAGGGTCATCGATTAAGCTTTTGAGTTCTTTCGAGTTAATCAAGCGACTTAAATTGTATCTGTTCCAAGAAGACGCACTCGTATTGGAGGCCAGATCTAAAGCCTTGTAGTTTGGTAGATTTGTTGTATAATAATTGGGGTTGTCACGCTCGACAGTGGCACTAGGCGATGTAAGAGAGGGAGTAGATCGAGAAAATTCTGGAAGCCAAGAGTCCTCCGGAGTGGACCTAGAGATTTCTGGTGAGAGTTGTGAGGTTACCGAAGAGGTGGAGGATTTAGCTAAATTAGGATAATCACCTGTGTAATAGGCTCTAAGAATAGATGCGTTTTCCGTTTTCATTTCCTCATTAGAATGCTCATGTATATGATCACCGAATATTTTCTTGTAGAACTCGATCCCCTTGGCCAAGCGGATCTTCGTTTCCGCGATTTGCAAGATAGAATAATAATTTGTAGCAAACCTTATCGGTTCAGTATACTGTTTCTCATCGCCATTCAAATCCATGACTCATTGCTGAACAAAGTATCAAACGATACACACCCAAACTAATTTAATATGAAGGCTCAGTAGTCGTTCTTCGCTACGTATTTATAAAATTCAACTAACAATGCATAAAGTTATTCTATAAATTTAGTACCAAAAATATACCGTCTATGTATAAATGCCTTAAAAAGAATATTTTTACCTTCTCGTAATAGAGTAGGTTATTGTTACACTCGAAGAGATATAAATCGTATGAAAGGAAATGGGTCACAACAAAATAAGCGACTGATTGATAAGATTGCTAAGATCTGTCATTCATGCACTCAAGGGATGAGAAATGACATAGAATCGTATACTGACGTTGGGCTGAGCAACATTGAATAACAGCAACTTTTCTGTCAAGATACTAATTATACGTTGGCATGTTAATTTTGCTTTATACAACGTCGCGATCTTTGATATGTCAGTAGAGTGTGAAATATTTGATCTACCCGTTTGTTCTCAACACCAATATAAAATTATCATTTGTTTGTACTATTATAGGGTCATCATTACAATTGTTCTGGACAAGATATTTCACGATCTTATCTTATTGATAGAAAATCTTATCTTCGATGTTCATTCATGTAACATTGAACTATTCCGGGTTCGGATCAGGTTCACCATTTTATGAGCATTGGAAAAACTTCTTTTTGAGTTTGCCCCACGATACAGTGACAAGGGTCATTTGAAGCTCTATGAGAATTCGTCCAAGATATAGTTTACAAAACTTGTTAGCTTTTCCTTATTATTATTCTTTCATGTCTTGACTAGTTCGTGGAATAACTCTTTGCTAATCTGGTTTTGTACACAAAAGTGTTACCTAACTTATGTCACATTATAAGGCCATAAATTCCCAAGCAAGTGCTTGGTCGCTTGAGAGAAGACTAGTGTGCTGAATACAACGAATAAGCTCAGCTGATGATACGAAATATTGATGAACAGAGTATTTCCATTGCCAATAGATCATATGTAAGGAGATTTGAAGACAGCGATATTGTTGGTATATATCCTGTGACTCGCTCTCAAGGAATGGGACACCAAATATCCGATTGTGGCTCATCCAAGGATGACAGTCGTTTCAATTCTTTTGCTACAAAAATGCTGCAAAATAATCATACCGCACTTGACCAGAAACAAGCGGCAACTTTCAATTTAACTAATGAAAGAAAATGTTTCACGACTCAAAACTCACAGTGCAGAGTTGAATGCTCTAATCTTGTACAAGATGGTATACTTGACATCTCTCGTGTTATCCAAAAATACTCGGTCTTGCCCGAAGCATTTCGTGAGCTTGACATTTCGGGTCACGATATCATTGCATTAAAGAATTTACATCTTTTCATCAATCTGGAAGTCCTCATCTTGGATGCTAATAGCATGATGAAATCACTTCTTTGTGACAAGGAAAAATTTGAATTACTGAACCTCAAGTCACTTGTAATCGGCAGCACTCCAATTCAGAGGTTAGATAATGCAAGGTCAAGTTTGGCAGAGCTAGCGCCGAGTTTAGCTGAACTAACGATTAATGCTCGTTACACACGTTTGGAAGATTTAATGCCTTTGCCGCGAACATTGGAAAGTTTGAAAATTGTGGAGGGCTACGAAGATAATCACCTCAAATGGACAGACATACCCTCCACGCTTACGACTTTGGTGGTTAATGATTCACCGGCATTTAAGGAGTTACCGGCTGACTTTAGCTCACACTTTGTTAACCTGAGAAATTTGACTATAAGATCTAGCGGAATACGAAGTTGGTTAAGGCTGTTGGAGGCTTTGACCTATTGTCCGTTGGACAATATCGATATCAGGGGAAACCCCATTACTGCGCGTGAAGTTCAATCGAAAGGTGACCGAAAACAGCAATATCGAGAAATTCTAAAGCTCTTCTTTCCCCATGCCAAAAAGATTAAGGTATAGCCGTGAAGTCGTGCAAAGAACTATCTTTCTAACGATACCGCAGTGTTTGTGTTATCTACTCAGTATGAGATAATCCGGTAACTTGAGGGTGGCTGGAATGCTTTAGTTCGAGTTTCTTCAGAACTGCGATATAAAAACCTCCTTTCGACTACAATAACCTAACGTAACACTACATCCACGATGGAAAATGCCATTGAAGGCTCACGAAAAGCGGGCAGTTGTAGTTGCTTTTCGTATATATCCGTTTCATCCGGTAGTCATCGAGCTACTCACCTCGACCTCGCACTAGACTTATGTCCTGTTCCGGGAATTCGAGTTCGAGACTCACAATCAACATATATTGCAACAATTTAGCGACCAAAATTACTAAAATATAACCGATTCTGTGGGTCGCACAATTCGAGAGAAAATGCTAGAAATGCCAAGCAATCAAAAATTGCCGCCAATAAAATAAAGTAAGAGACTCCCCCCCCATTTGCTTTTACAATATTGAATGCAGTGTACAATCAACCTCAAGAATATTATGCTACACAATCAATATATATGATGACTATAGTTACTGTTTAAGGAAGCTTAGTTAAAAAGAGCTCTCTTTCCTAGGAGGGACATGTATCTTTTTAGTGCACCACACAATCGCCACCTTATCGTGGATTTTGTACGAGATGATTGGGTTTCGAATACCATTTACAGTGTATTTCCATTCCCATTGGTCACAGATTTCAGATTGAACATGAGAGGCTTATCGTTTTCAATGATCGAGCACTTTTTATCCCGTTATCAGTGATATTGCGCCGGTCTCGGCGAATCGGTGTTTAGAATATACCGGCTATCCATTTTCGAAAACGTTCATAGTATACATCTCTAAACCCGATTACGGCTGATGAAAAAATCTGAAAAATGGACAATAATTTGTAAATATATAAAGGAGAACATGAAGCATTATCGAATCACTGTGCAAATGAAGTAGCTGTTCAGTGAAATTTGGGTTCTTGTAACATCGCGCACTAGCTTGTCGTGGGTTCATAAACTACAAAGTGTTACGCCTGCTTTACGGTATAATAAAATTGCTTAACAACAATGGCGTACGAGCCAGAATTTGAACAAGCCTACAACGAGGTAGTCTCTTCTTTGAAAGACTCTACTCTTTTTGAGAAACACCCAGAATACAAGAAGGTGTTGCCTGTAGTTTCTGTACCAGAGCGTATCATCCAGTTTAGAGTTGCGTGGGAAAACGACAAGCTTGAGCAAGAAGTAGCAACCGGCTACCGTGTGCAGTACAACTCTGCCAAGGGTCCCTACAAGGGAGGCCTGCGTTTCCACCCCTCGGTGAATTTGTCGGTTCTCAAGTTTTTGGGTTTCGAACAAATCTTCAAGAATGCTTTGACTGGTCTTGACATGGGTGGTGCCAAGGGTGGTCTATGTGTTGACCTAAAAGGTCGTTCCGACAACGAGATTCGCAGAATCTGTTACTCCTTCATGAGAGAGTTGAGTAGACACATTGGCCAGGATACTGATGTCCCAGCTGGTGATATCGGCGTGGGTGGTCGTGAAGTCGGTTATCTATTTGGTGCTTACAGACACTACAAGAATTCTTGGGAAGGTGTTTTGACAGGTAAGGGTCTCAACTGGGGTGGTTCTTTGATTAGACCTGAAGCTACTGGTTATGGTGTGGTTTACTATACTCAGGCTATGATCGATTATGCTACTAAGGGTAAAGAATCATTCGCTTCGAAACGCGTGGCTATCTCGGGTTCTGGCAACGTTGCTCAATTTGCCGCTTTGAAAGTCATTGAATTGGGCGGTACCGTTGTCTCGCTCTCTGACTCTAAAGGTGCCATTATATCTGAGTCAGGTATCACTGTTGAACAAGTTAATGCCATTTCCGAAGCCAAGATCAAATTCAAGTCTCTGGAACAAATTGTTCAGGACTATTCCGCATTTGCTGAGAACAAGGTCAAGTACATTGCAGGAGCTCGTCCTTGGTTGCAAGCCGGAAAGGTTGATATTGCTTTACCTTGTGCAACTCAAAACGAGGTTTCTGGTGACGAAGCTAAGGGCTTAATTGCTGCTGGTGTTAAATTTGTCGCTGAAGGCTCCAATATGGGTTGCACCCCTGAAGCTATTGACGCTTTCGAGACGGCACGTGCTACAGCCACTAAAACTTCTGATGCCGTTTGGTATTCTATGGGCAAATGCTCCAATTTGGGTGGAGTTCTCGTTTCCGGTTTAGAAATGGCCCAAAACTCTCAAAGAGTAACATGGACTGCTGAGACTGTAGACATGGAGCTAAAGAAGGGTATGATCAACTGTTTCAATAACTGTATCACAGCTGCAGAAGAATACACCAACGAAGCTAACAAGAGTACTCTGCCATCTTTGGTCAAGGGTGGTAACATTGCTAGTTTCAAGAAGGTTGCTGACGCAATGTTCGCCCAAGGTGACGTTTACTAAGTGTAAGCCTCAAATGTTACAACAAAAAGGACGTTGCATAGCGGAAAGTAAACAGTCCGTAATGCTTGATTTTGCATACTGTTACTTCCGTGAATATATCTTTACTGTTTTCAACTTTCATTGAAATCAGTTTCCTTCATGTTCTTAGCATTATATAACATCAAGAGTATACAGAGGATACATATATATCTGGAATATATCAAGTACACGAAAAACACGACTGTTTTACTGGAGACGGGAGGGATGTTCAAAGAACACTTGTATTTATTCTAATTCTTCTTATCAAGGCCAAGTCTTGAATATAGCAACCACCCGTTGCAAGATTTAAATTTATGTTGGATTATTATTGAATAATTATTGACTTCTTATGATCAAAGCACTACATCTAATATACTATAAGAGGCCTGGTATACTAGATATATATATTTTCGTAATAATCAAATGAACTGCTCGCTGGTCAGATCATGATTTGTTATGAGTTTGAAGAAAAGTGGTAATTTTTTGATATATATTTTTTAGATCAAAAAAACTCAATTTATATTATCGACATCGATATGTCAGTAGTAGTTACCAGCATACTTCATTAGCATTTCCAACTCAAATAGACCAACAAGGTATGGTCAAGCGAGTATCGAAAAATACAAGGGCTGCCAGACGGGCTATTGATGAGTTACCTCAATCTAAAGAGCTTGAAAATGTACCAAGAGCTCAGAAGACCGATCTGGTAAACATCCTGTTAAGGACCGCCAATAAGAATGAAACTCTTCTGCAGAATAAGATGAAAAGGAAGCGCGATAAGAAAATGAACAGCAAGAGTAATAGAAAAAGTTTAGAATCCAGGCTCACTCAAACTGCATCACAGATCGAAAAAGAAAAATTAGAGAGAGCGCTTCAAATCAGTAACAGGCTAGATGGTAAAAGAACAAAATCGTTGATGCGAGCAAAATTTGTACAGACATCTAGAAAAAGTGGCTGGGATGAGATCAATACTGCCATCAGAAGAGAGGCTGAAGAAAGCAAATTAAAAGTGGAAGCCAAGCACAATCCTGAATCTCAAAAGGCTAGTGATGATATGGATATTGAAAGAACGGAAAAAACATTGCAGGAAGAGGAAGAAGAAGAACAGCAAGCGAAAGCAAATCTAGTTAATAAGCATTTGCTGCAAACTAACATCTACGAAATGTTAGGTGAAGAAGAAGAAGGGTAGTGTTTAAAGTGGGAATATATCTGTTCATAAACTAACTCAATCATACTGTATCATAATTTAGATCTGTGGTAGCTCTTTTACATATGGGTATTTTTAGTAGATTTATAATTCACATTTTGCTGTACTATATCAAATCACGTAACTTTGTGGGGATTCATAGTATTTGTCTCACAGTAATGTACTCATAATCTAATTGCAAATGGTAGAGCTGTTTTTGTACTTCTACCAGCCCAGGCAAGAAAAGTAATCATGCAAAAGTTCCATAAAGCAAGCCGTTGATAAAGTACAGATTTCGAATTGTACGATTTGTTCAGGTAGTGAAAAAGGGTAAAAGTATATATCTAGTTTTATATAGCAAACTCTATATTCGACGTTCGATACAGGTGATAAAGAATATCCATCCGTAGCGTTGAAGGTGTCTTGGCTGTAACCCAGGCAATACAACCTGTTCAGAGAGATAATAATGAAATTCCAACTTTGAATCAAACTGGCTCTTTAAGCTAGCTTATGAATAAGTAAGTAACCTAGTTGGATGTCTTCAAGGCCTCAACGGATTTCTTAGCAGTCGAGTAAGCTGATTGGGGATTGACACCTGTGACTAATTTTCCATCGACAACAGTAAAATCATCCCAAGGGCCATTTGGTTCTTGGTATTGCGCATTGTACTTCTCGGCCACCTCACGAATGGTCAACAACTTTCTCTTCTTCATCGCATCATCAACATTCAATTGCACCTCACCAATGTCGGTGAAACCCGTGATCTTTTTGCCCTCAATCAAAGCCTTATTGGTGCTTGGTACAATCAAGTTATCGAAAATAGCTGGACCGTGACAGACCGCAGCAAATACACCACCCTTCTCGTAAATCTCTAGGGCCAAGTGTTGCAAACCCTTGGCATTAGGGTAATCAAAGAGAGAACCATGTCCTGCAGAGGCAAAGAAAATATCATACGCCTTACCATCCTTGATTTCTGAAGCAGCCTTTATGTTTTTTAATGCCTTGTTGAAATCTGATTCAGGGTCCTCGAAATCGGTTCTGTCCTGGCCCGTCAAGAAATCATTAGATAACGAATGTTCGTCCCAACCGAACTTGCCTGTCTCAGATACAAATTGGACCTCATATCCCTGTTTTTTGTATTCGTTGAATGGATGTAGAGCCTCTACAACAAAAACGCCTGTCTTAGCGCCGTCTTCGTAGAAGTCACCGTGGTAAGATGTCAATGCCAATAGAACCTTCATTATAAACTGATTGGAAAAATCTAAAACTCTGTGCAAGCTTTCAATTAAAGATGATTATACCTTGTTCTTATCCTTTATGTTCTAAATAAGACAAAACTAAGGAATAACTGAACCGACAGCTCCTAAACGTCTGTTGACAGCTTGCTAGACCTCAATCTTATATACCTGGTGTCAATGTCACGTTATTAAGGCAACCCGTGAGGTATATCTTGACATAACCCCCCACGAACTAAGTAAGTCAAGGGATTCTTTGTCATAATTCACACCCTTGCTCAGCAAATAAATGTATCTCTGAAAATGGTGAGCTACGAGAAATGACGGTTTGCCCGTTTATAATTGCCGTGTGGTGTCATTGTATTCGTTACTACCTAATTTAACCAAGAATGTTGACACATTTTCCTTGGAGGATAGATTTATGCATGTTAATAGAAACTTATAGAAATTAATTATATTCTTCACGACACCAGAGTGTCAACGGCGGCCCCTGAGGTGATTCGACCTGATTCTGAAGGGATAAATTAACCGGTGGATTGAAGAAGCTCTTACAGTGAAGTGATGTCTTCAGCTATAAAGCTCATCAAAAATAGCGCAGTTTCATTAGTCAGAGAAATAGTGACGGTCGATACATTATCACAAGAATAGTGTGATTTACCGGAAAGCTGAATAAAGTCAGTAGTATTGTAAAACTGACCTTCTGGCTTCGAGGCTCGATGGGATGCTCATATTTGCGTGACTTTCAACGAGAAATTCGGTTCGTAATTATCATATTCATAACGTAAGACAGCCCACATGACATCCGCGACGATGACAGCAAATGAAAAATTGTAGACTAAGGAGATAGCATAGAAAAAGTTGCTGTTACCTGAGCCCAGATTGATCCACAAATGGTAGAACAATGGAGACAAGATCATGGAATGTGAAAACACTAGTGATGTGACTAATGAATATCTCAAGTAACCGTAAAGGGGTTGGAAGTAAGGTAGAAGGCATAAGATGAGACCTGTATCGCCAAGTGTGGGATACGGCTTTGTCAGAGCGATCCAGCACAAGCACAAGATTATCGCGTAAAGTGGCTGGTCTTGAAAACGGAACGTAATAGGCAGTATGAAAGAGAAGTGGAACAAATTGAACACTGCTTTGAAGAATGGGATAAAAAAATGAAACATTTCTATGAAAAAGTACCACCACAAGCCTAAGTTTGGGAAGACCTTTACAAACGTTAGTTTTTCCCAGTAGCATGCAATCAAAAAGTTCCAGTTATTGCCACTTATTTTGTAACTTATTGCGAGTAGTACAACTATTGTAGAAACAGCTGTAGTAACAAAGGATTTGCGTGATGACGGATCCGCGCTACCGAATAGAACAAGTATAGGTAACACCAGATGGAAGGTAGATACTGAAAGGTATCCCGCAATAATAATCATCACAGCACTGATTTCAATGTTACCAGAGAGTGCATAGCGTAGAGCTGATACGAACGCTGCATTATGGAAAACAGTCGAGCTTTGACTAATGCATGTCAATACTGTCAAAGGGTTTACCGCGTACATAATTGCGGGAATCCACATAATCAATTTGCTGGTGTCTTTTAGCTTAGTTTTGGGCTCAGAGCACCAGGCTCTTGTCATACGTGCCAGTTGGTATGTTGCAATGGCATCAAAAATTGCATATAAGGCCGGTCCACGTAGGATAGAGGCAAAAAGAACCAGTATCGGTGGTTGATGTACAACACCGCCGTCGTAAATTGGAAAACCACCCTTCAGCAAGTACACACCTTCCTCAAGTGTACGATATGAGTCCATTGGTGTTGAGAATTCCACTGAATGTCCCAATGCAGCGCCAAGCCCTGGAAACAGAGCTCGTACAGCAATTCTAATGACGAGAGCAAAGGACACCACCAATGCATCTTTCCAGAGCATTTTGCGATATGCTTTGGCTCTGAGGTAACACCCTATAACTTGTTTTAAACTATATAGTTCTCATGGATAAGCGGTTTTGATCTTTGTTCATTGATATGATATGTACTGCATATTAATGATCATGTGACGTGTGAGGAATTTCAACCAATTTTAAAAGATGAAAAGTTGTACGTTAGTATATGTTGATATCTCGTGGCAAAACCAAAAAACCTGGAACGAAAGTTGAACTAATCCTCGAAGTGTTTTGGACAGAAGCTTGTTGGTATAGCTAGTCTAGTAGGTCTTGAGAAGCTTATCGTGCCTAAAGGTCCTTTATTTTTGGGAACAGAACTCCTCATTTCAAAATGGATTTTGAAACCAACGAGGATCTCAACGGTGTGAGATTCACCTGGAATGTACTTCCCAATGCTCGTGCCGATGCCAGCAAGAATGTTGTTCCGCTAGGTTGTTTGTACACTCCTTTGAAAGAGGTAGAAGAGCTCTGTGTTGCATCTTATAACCCCGTGGAATGTTCGGGGCCCCATTGTCGCGCTGTTCTCAATCCTTATTGTGCTATTGATCCACGCTCAAATACCTGGAGCTGTCCATTGTGTCATGCGCGTAATCACTTGCCTCCACAATATGCAAGCATGACGCAGGAGAATATGCCTGTTGAATTGCAACATACCACAATGGAATATATTACAAACAAACCAGTTCAATTTCCACCCGTATTTCTGTTTGTAGTTGATACCACTACTGACGAAGAGAACTTGGATGCCTTGAAGGATTCGCTGGTTACCTCGCTTTCTCTGTTGCCCCCAAACGCCTTAGTCGGTCTCATCACCTATGGCAACGTAGTGCAATTGCATGATCTATCATGTGAAACTATTGATCGCTGCTCTGTATTTCGTGGGGACCGCGAATACCAGTTTGATCAGCTTACTGAGATGCTTACTGGCCAAAAGATGGGAAACACTATGGGATCGTTGACCAATTCAAAAGTTACTCCTTTTTCGTTAAACAGGTTCTTCCTGCCTTTGGAGCAAGTCGAATTCAGGTTGAACCAATTGCTAGAGAATCTCAAGCCAGATCAATGGGCAGTACCCACTGGTCAGAGACCCTTGAGGGCAACAGGTTCTGCTTTGAATATTGCTTCTTTGCTTTTGCAAGGTTGTTACAAAAATTTGGCCAGCAGAATTATACTGTTCTCGTCAGGTCCCGGTACATTGACTCCTGGTCTGATTGTTAAACCTCAATTGAAAGATCCTATCAGATCTCATCACGATATTGATTCTGACCGTGCCTCTCACTATAAAGCTGCTTGTAAATTTTACGGTCAATTGGCTGAACGGGTAGCTGAAAATGGCCATGCAGTCGATATCTTCGCAGGTTGTTACGATCAAATCGGTATGTCGGAGATGAAAAAGATTACTGACACAACTGGTGGAGTTCTGTTATTGACAGATTCTTTTTCCACTTCTATCTTCAAGCAGTCTTACTTAAGACTCTTCAATAAGGATGATGAGGGATATTTGAAAATGGCTTTCTCGGGCAACTTGACTGTCAAGACTAGTAAGGAATTAAAGTTACAGGGCCTCATTGGTCATGCTTCGCCTGTCAAGAAAACTGACACCTCGAATGTCAGTGACTCAGAGATTGGTATCGGTGGTACGTCTTCCTGGAAAATGTCAAGTTTATCACCTCATCACTCGTATGCAATATTTTTTGAGGTTGCAGGTACACAACAAGGTAATCCAATAAACACTGGTACGCCACATTTAGCTTTCACGCAATTTGTTACACATTATCAGCATGCCTCAGGTACAAACCGTATCAGGGTTACTACAGTTGCTAACCAGCTGGTGCCTTTTGGTACGCCGGCTATTGCTCAGTCATTTGATCAGGAAGCCGCTGCTGTTTTAATGGCAAGGATCGCAGTTTTCAAATCTGAATCTGACGATAGTGCTGATGTCATTAGATGGTTAGATAGAACGCTGATCAAACTTTGTCAGAAATACGCCGATTATAATAAGGATGATCCATCCTCATTCAGATTGGCGCCAAATTTCTCTCTATACCCTCAATTTATCTATTACCTAAGGCGGTCCCAATTTTTGAGTGTGTTCAATAACTCTCCTGATGAAACTGCCTTCTACAGACATATTTTCACTAGAGAAGACACTACCAACTCTTTGATTATGATCCAACCAACTTTGACCTCCTTCTCGATGGAAGAAGATCCTCAGCCTGTTCTGCTGGACTCGATATCTGTGAAACCTAATACAATTTTGTTATTAGACACCTTCTTCTATATTCTGATTTATCATGGTGAACAGATTGCCCAATGGAGAAAAGCAGGATACCAAGACGATCCTCAATATGTTGACTTCAAGTCGCTACTTGAAGAGCCTAAGTTAGAAGCTGCTGAATTGCTTGTTGATAGGTTCCCGTTGCCCAGGTTCATTGATACAGAGGCAGGTGGCTCTCAGGCTAGATTCTTGTTGTCTAAGTTGAATCCATCAGATAATTATCAAGATATGGCTCGCGGGGGCTCTACAATTGTCTTGACAGATGATATCTCTCTACAAAACTTTATGGCACATCTCCAACAAGTTACAGTAGGGGGACAAAATTGAGTACCAGAATGGTTTCGACACTGCTTAAAACTCATTCTGTAGCAAACCAAAGACAATACTGTCCTTCCAAAAAAATCAACTTGAACTTGACTGAAGTATTATTTGTTGGAAATTGCATGCAATTACATAGGATTTGATACACGAATTCAAAATGGATTCTCCCAGCCTGAATTAAAGGGTCATGAACGTGCGTATTGGTTCGATATCCTACAAAAAATCTCAAATTTCAATACTATATATCGATTTATTATTATTGTATGTAAGATCTTCAAAAACAATATTTACAACGCGTTAAACAGCTCATCATCGAAAATAAGAACAGGAAGTACCAAAAAAGCATATTTCCATAATACAACTATCACGGTAAACCTAACTGTGCTACTGCAACTGTAGTTGAGAGGATTTTCAATTATTTGGTGTATAGTTTTCGAATTGTGATCTCCTAACTATCCGACAGAGTTAAGTGCCATTGATGCTGGAGTCGGTACAACATCTCATAGGGGACTTCTTTGGCAGGCCAGTTGGCACAGCTCATGATGGCCGGAAACGTGAGCATGGTGACTTAAGGAGAATTAAAGCAAGAGCTACAATGCCTAGATATTGTTCTGATTCCAACAAAGCTGGCGAGAGGAATTCACGGAGAAGTTACACGCTCCATAGCACAGAAGGTAATTCTGAATACACAAGAAGAGAAGATAGGCCTATGGACCATAAGTATAAAGTAGTAAAACCGGTTAGAAAGTTAACGAGATCTCACGTTTCTGAACACACGAAAGCTCCTAAATCAAAGAGAAGGTTTACTCTCTCAGGGCTGTATGAAGCTTTGAAATCGGTATTTACCAACGATGACCAAACTTTGAACCTTATGCAAAGAACCTGTGGCAATGCAGATGAATTGGTATCTAGGAGTAGGTTGTCCAAGGAGCATGAAGAAAGGTATTTGAGAAATAGAATATCGAGTAGTAGAGCATTCAAAAAGAAACTCTCAGAGATAAACTACGATAGGACAATGTTAGAAAAACTGAGAGAGAGCGGCAAACGGTTGCCTTTAGACTCTTCTAATATGACAATGCACCGTAAATGGCAACCCTCTTCAGAATCTATTGAAGATGATCGTATAAGGTTGCTTGAACTAAGATGCTCCCACAAAGACGAACAACTAAAGACAATAAAGAAGGAGCTTGAAATCACCAAACGAAAACTTGAATTTGCCAAGGAAAAAAATACGATACTGAAAGCCATACTGAATGATGCTAATGTTGACAGCGATTATGTGAAATCCCGTCGCGATATTAAAAATCTTCAAACAGATAATCTGAAACCTCAAGAAGAGCTGCCGCCATCGCCAGTACGGACCGTCAACCCGTTGTTCACCTCGAGTCCAGTAAGGAAAACACAATCCCAGGAGGATACAATAAGCGAGAAAGCTGATGGTAAGCAAGACACGTATTACAACAAATACCCCAAGATTCCTGAAACAGAGAATTTGGCACGAAAAGAAAATAACGAATCTATGTCTCCAATTCGAGTAGACTACACGAAATATTCATCGCCCAGGTCCGGGCATTATGACTAGTTGTTGAGGGGTCTGTGTATAGCATTTAGAAGTTATCAAGTGTAATGAGACGTTCATTAACATTGAAATTACACTTATATATGTTTGGCATCGTTCACAAGTACTTAACTATTCACTTCAGTAGAACATGACTAGAGCTGGGGCTGGAAATCTAATATTGTTCTGTTGTTATCAGCATCTGTCACCTTCGCCAATTCGATTTGCACTTTTATAACAATGGCATTAGTGCTGTAGATATAAACGTCAGCATCAGGGTTCGCAAGATATAGCATTCGCTTATAATAATTTGACTCTTGGGAGTCCTCAGCTATCACTCGAGCATTGCCAAGAACGCTAGCGCTTATGGAGTTCAGTTCATTTTGGCTCAGATCGTCAAGCAAGCTAACGAATCTTTCAGAGTTCTTTTCTAAGATGGAGGGTACCTCATTTTCCTGTGAAGGTTGCGAATACGCCTCCATTGGGATATCAACATTTGATATGCTAGTTTTTCTAAGAGACAGATTCTTCGCAGTAATCCAATCATGAAATAGTAGACGAACCTGAGAGTTGGTTGATATGTTGGAATAAGTGGCACTAGTATCGAGAGCTGAAAAAATTATGTAATCCCTATTATCTATTTGGTCGCCAAAACACTTATGTCCAGGTAGATATGTGTAGTTCATCAACGCAATCGATGGTATGTGGTCCAAAGAGCAAGTAGCTAAATGAACATATTTGGATTTTTTGATTAGCCCATATAATTTTTCGGACATTAGATTGGACATTTTTAGCGGCAAAGTACATGAATGATCATAGTTTTGTTTGCTAGAGATATACTTGATCGCCTACATTTGAATATTGACGGTACTCAAACTTACATAACCTTGTGCGTTATAATCACGTGATACTGGATGACAATTAGAATAGTGGTAGATTATAGAGTGATTCATTTCCTGGCGGTTTTCCTCTATCTGGGCACCTGGCACAACACAGACAAAGTTTAGGGATTGAGCCATGCAGCTAGATTGTAATGAGTTTACCTACAACAATCCTTTTGTATATTTCCTTTTTAAATGCAAGTATGTATTGTTACTAGGAACTATAAAAATGCACTTGGAGAAATCAGTGTGTGAAATTCAAAGCAGAATTTCATACTACGATTCTTCTAGCATGATATCTTCGTCAGGCGAATCTAATCTAGCATCTACAACGTTATCATTTTCAAGGGGAATAGAAATCTGATTGCCTGCATTGCCGAGCATAATAGGCAATCGAAGTCCTGATTGAAGAGCTTGTAGTTGGTCTTCAGACCATTGAGAGCCTTCTCCGATCTGCCTCCATATATTAGAATCATCTGGAGTAGTACCTTCTGGAAGAGACCAGATGCTTCCTTGGTGGGCCAAAATCAATTCTCTCTGTCTGGTCAAAAGTGTGATGCTATCTTTCAGGTACAGCCTCAAAACAACAGTTGATAATTTGTAATTTTGTAAGACCTCCGCAAATTTATCTACAAATAAGAGACGCCACACCATATAAGCCTTGACATTTGCGCTTCTTCTCTCTTGCAGTACGTTATTTTGAATGCTAGTTATTTGGCGATTGAGGTCTACCATCAACATGTAAGTGTGCGTCATTTCATGGAGCAAAAAGCCCGTGAACTGAAATTGGACCCTTGCCAAACTAGCAACATTGACCTCGAAATCGCACACTCTATCATCTAACTGATGGAATCTTTTAACGATATGCCTAAGTTCTTCATTGAGGTCATTAGTTCCACCTGGCGCGACGATAGGATCATAGTTATTGAACTCTTCATCGAAAGGTTCTTCGCAGAAACCTTTGTTCACTTGTTTTAACAACTCATTTATTTCGTCATGTGGGAGTAACGAGGAGTCCAACTCTTTTTTGTACCAACTAAATATATCGTCAAGCCTCTCAAAATCAATAGCCGGGAACGGAAACTCACCGTTCGTCCCGTTGATTTGATTGAAGCCTGTTGCTGCCAGAATTGCGGCAGAATCCTGATTTAAATCCCTTGTGATTCGAATTATGCCTTGTTCTATAGTTTCACCCTCGTTCAATAGATTTCGGTTAATTATATATTTCCCGAGTGTAGCAGAGACATCAATTTGGGGTCCGTCTGTTGGGGTCGTCAATCCCATTAAATAATGACGAAGCTTATGAACCCCCTTCCCTGAGAATACACAGAATATTTGGCGTTGATTGTCACTAAAATCTGGAGGAGTGGGCCTACAAAATGCTGTAATATCGGGCCTCAAAAATGACGGAATCGCAGTCAATGACAGATGGGAAAGTCTAGGGCAGGCCATTAACAGCTCATAAATGGGATAGATAGTTATATTAGAACAATAGGAGAGGTGGACTCGTTCTAATGTATCATTCCGGCCTCTGAGAGCAATCATATTTAGAAGACCGTCATCCGTCATCTGAGAACACTTTACCAATCCAATTCTTTTCAACTTAGTTAGATAAGACAACTCATAAAGCGTATGATTCGTTAAATTCGTACAGCATGCAAAATCGACGTATTGAATACGAGGACATGATTTCACCAGTACTCTGACACCTGCATCAGTGATATTGAAGCAATGGCCAAAGTGAACAGTTTGCAGATTTTTGCCCAGTCTTGATAAATGTATTAGCGAAGTGTCTGTTATTCTACTGCATTTGCCTAGAAAAACATTTCTGAGTTTGGGAGCTAAATCGACAACATACTCGATAGTCTTGTCAGTTATATGCTCACATCCCGAAAAATCAATCAGCCTCAAGGATGGAAAATGTCTTACTTTTTGGGCAAGCTCAAAAAATAATTTATCGGATACATGAAAATTATGCGTAATTCTGAACTCCCTCAGCTGACCAAGCTTGGTAAACATTTTTACTAAACTCTGATCATGTACATTAGGGCTCAGTGTGATATCGACTTCAACTAGCATGGGACATCTGTCAGCTAGAAGTTCAATAATTTCGTCATTGATGTTATTATTAGCCGTGATTTTCACACGTTTCAACATCGAGGCATGGGAAATGAATTTGATAAGAGCCTCAAATGACACATTTTTGGCCTGAGGCACGTAAAACCCCTGAATGCGAATACAGTTTGATGCTAAGGTGTGAAAAATGTTGTCTTCTACATCTTTAATACCGGTTATGTCCACACTTTGCAAATATTGGCAATCTTGCAGGACTGCAGAAACAGGCTTGCTAGTGACATGTTTGCAAAATACTAAGGTCAATCTCTCGAGATTCTTGCACCCCACGAAACTGTACAGCTCCTCATCTGTAAGGTAGTCACCAACAAAAGAGAAGTTCAATCGTTTTATCATTAGCCTGTAATTAAAAATCGTTTCATTAGAGCTTAGCCTCATAGTTCGCATAAACAGATCCAGCTGTGTTTTTTTGTTAATGTGAGGTCGATAGTAGATAATTTTGATGATAATTTGGGCCCACGATTTGCATACTACCAGCAAATGGACAATACTTGTCTTACGACTAAGCTTATCCAAAACAAGATGCAAAATTTCAGACGGTAACTTGTTGACTGGAAATACATTTGATTTATTAGTTGCAAAGGAAGTCACTGCATGAGGTCCGCCAGGTGCCAAAAACCGCGTTGAGTATTGGGCCAGTTCATTCAGACCTTCTTGCAACTCAGCAATCTCGTTAGGTTGTAGCGCTTCGATCCATTTCTGAAAACGATCCGTAGGGTTTTCAATCTTGACTCCACTTCCAGCCTTTGAACAATAGTCTTGCATAGCCTTTTTATAGTCTTCAATCAACTGAGAGAGTTTGGTCTTGAGCCGATGCAATTCTAATGTTTCCGTCTCGATTGCACGTATTCTGATTCGTTGTAGTTTGGTAAAAAAGTTCATAGCCTGTGGGGAATCCGTGAACCTTTCCTTGTTCATCTTGACACTGTCAATTTCTAACTCCTGTAGAATTTTCTTTCTTCTCTCGTCAATAACCTTAACAAAGAGCTGTACTTTAGCTCTGATGGTATGTTCCAGCTTTACCAATTTCCTAACGTCTTCTGCATTAAGTGAAGCTGTTAGGGGATTCAGCAGTACAGAGTTGAGATTTATGTCATCGAAATCGATATGATCAGTGTTAAGGCTCGTGATATCCTTAAAGTTTTTCTCCGTCCCTGCACTGTTGTTATTCTGACGATTTTGGTGTCCATGAACATGTTGAACTGGAATGAATCTTGACGGCAGCAAATCTATATCATACCTAGAATCAGGTAATCTAGCTGTCTCTCTATTGCGCCAGCCTAATCTAGTGTTTTGCGGATCTTGGGGCTGTGATTGATGACGATGGAAAATATTAAAATTGCTACCAGTTGGATTTTGTCTTTGCGGCAATTGAGTTGTAGACACGCGATGATCTACTTGCGAGGTCGTCATAAGATGGCTTTCAAATAGTTCACCAAAGTTTACTTCAGTTGGGTTATTATCGTTATGTTGTAAATTATGATTGTTATTCACGTTTGTACTCATGCTTCAATTCTGAGTAAAATTCAATTCTCGAGTTGAGGATATGATGCCTTAAGCTCCTGCAAACACACACCACCTAACCGGATTGAAGAGTAGTTTCTGAATTTTTCAGTGGAGCTGGAATAACTGAAGAGTATATTTGTGTGATTTGAGGTGAATAAAGCAAATGCCTTTCGGTAAAATGCGCGCTCAAAAAACTAAGCTGTTTTTCCTATGACTCCAGTTTTGATTATAGGCTGTTAGATTAAGGTTAATGGCCTACCAGCCGCGGGCGTAAGGGTCTTAGTTAGCTCTTCAAAGGGTGGCAATCACACAAAGCTATGTTGTTTTTGGAAACCAAACTGATAATTAGAAATTTTGGGCGCGCTAAAAGGGTTATTTGATCGTATCGCTTTAAACGGTTTGACTATTTGACCTTATTACAAAGATAAACCGCCGAAATGAAAACCACTACCGTTCTTTTCTATGGCACTTGTAGTCCAATACATTAGTATCGTGAGCTGTTAGAAATAGCCCCTTCCATCATGAACATCAAAGCAATCTATGTAGCATAATATAATCTATAACTAATTTCAATTTCAGGTATACAAAGTATACAAACTGAGTTCATTATATTTGATCTACGCTGAACGTACATGCTATAAGAAAAAAACGGTTCAAATCAAATACTCAATCGCCTGTAGCATAATTGCCCAAAATCTGGTAAGTGGTTGAGTATCGTAGCTACAATTATAATTAATCAAGTAATTCATACAACTTTATGTCTTACTCAAAAAAGTCACCTGTTCCCTGTTGTTGATAATATTGCTGATGCTGCTGCTGCTGTTGCTGTTGCTGTTGCTGCTGTTGTTGGTGGTGTTGATGTTGCTGTTGTTGTTGATATTCCTTATTCATATTCATATTCAATGGTTGGCTACTATGATTCGATTGACTGTTAATGTTGACTTTCGGCAAGGACAAATGAGTTCCATTATTAAGAGAGAGCATATCAAATTGAGATAGCACGTCATCATTGTTTAGAGTGTATTGGCTTGCGTTCATACTGCTAGTATTACCAAAGCTATTGGGGAAAACACCAGGATAATTATAATATCCTAAAGCTGAAATGGCACCACCTTGTTGCGAAGTAGAATTGGAGTTTGAAGGCATGGTCATGGGAACGCTTAACCCATTGTTCATTCCTGCTGGACGCGATCCATTACTTCTAACACTGGAGACTGACATCCCCCTCATGTGATTTTGATCGGAAACTAGATTGTTCGATGCACTCTTCCGATGTTTAGATTGCCCATTACCTGGTTGTGAGCCAACAGGGATTAATCCTACTTCTTCCATCAAACGGCGATGATGTTGGTTAACGTTGGTTTCCATCAAGACCTTACGCACCTGTTTTACCACGTGTGTGCGAACCTCATCTTCCAGAAGAGGCATCGATAGTACTTTATATATGAAAGTAGGACCACAATTAACATCGTTTAATATTAGACGTAATCTGTCCAGAGGCTCGTCTGAATCACACTTACCAAATAGAGCATGAAGAATAGTTTTCTTGGCTAAATCATCACCTCTGTAGTTTAGAATTTTCAAAATTGTTAAAGAGGCCAATCTATGGCAACATAATTCCACAATATGCTCCACCAATTTTGGTACGAGTATTGAATGTCTCATCGGCAAAGTGCATGTATCTAAAAACCAGTTTACTAGCAATGTGCCGTTACTGTTGGTTGTCAAATACTCAGAATACGAAACAATCATTGAACTTAAAATCAATACCTGCTCTTGAGTAATTATATCACTTGCCTCCAAACATGCTCTAACAGCTCTAGAACCATATCTATTTTGAACTAGAGTCCAAAAGCTTGCCAGAATGCTTTCAAAAATAAAATTGTTCCATGGATGGCCAAATTTCAGGACACATTGGATGACATAATTACCAAACTGGTCATTGAAAAGTGGTATGCAGAAATCCTTCACGCCATTTGTCACCAGCATCCGCTGCCTTGGAGTTGTCGCCATGCTTATCATCTTTTGGCACGCCCAGGTTCCATTTTTATGTACACCCATAGATGTTAGATATTTACTAGTTTTTCTTAGCATGATATCTTTTACAATATCTGAGGAATGCTCGAACAACTTCTGAACGATCGTATTTCCCAAGTAGTCGGAACTTAACTCGGGTAGTTCATCTAACATTGCCAAAGCTAACTGTTCAATATCTAATTCTGTCATGGCGTTTGCGTCAATAGACTTCCGTAACTCTCTTAACTTTGGGGCGTCATATTCACGAGCTAAGGAGGGCTCTGGAATAGGACCAAAATCCGCTGTATCAGAAGAACCTTTGCAAACAAGTGCTTTAGCCAATAGGGAATTAACCTGACCACGATCATAATTGACATTAAACATATCTAAAATATCCTCTATTTGTAACTTTCTTTCACTCAAAGGTGGAGGGTTAGGGCCAAATGGTGATTGCTCCTTTTCGCTGGGAGTCGGGTGAACCAATGGATAGTTATGTCCGTTATGATTGTTCGTGCTGTTATTATTTCCATTTCCGCTGTGCGAGTTTTGGATATTTTGGTGCTGTTGGCCACCACCTTGAGAAAATACTGGAATGGACACCGATCCTTGATTGTGAAACTTGACAGCACCACTTTGTAATTGTTCTTGAAGCAACGGTTGTGGTAAGGACTCGAATGACGCCGCTGGTGCAGCGGAGAATTGTTGTTGCTGCCTTTGGTAGGGTAGAGCTGGTAAAACCTTCGCAAAGTGAACATTACTTGGGGCTCCAATCATAGACACTTCCTTTCCTTGTAATGATTCGAGGGCTACAATGGCACTTTCTACAGCTTCAAATTCAACAAGTGCCATGTTGATTCCCTTCAGAGTTCTTGCAGATATTACATCTCCATATTTTGAACACAACGTCGCTAAAGATGTACTGGTTAAGTTAATGGCGTTATTCAATTGCGGTTGTTGTTGTTGTAGAGGGTAAACGTTAGAAATCGATATGGTGTTCGTTGGCAACAAGTGACTGATTTGGTTTACTGGGGGCACAATAGGATCAGTAGATACCCAATTAATTGACCTTGGGTCCACCTCATCCGCTACTAATGGTATTTCTGATTGATGGAATGACGTTTGTTGTATCGTTGGAACAGCCACTTGTTGGTTGACATTATAACCTGATGCTGCCCTAGATCTACCACCCTGTGGTAGAGTACCTTGTTCAAAAAGGGGAGCATCTGTATAAATACTAGATGCATTCGAATAAGATCTATGCCTACCAGACCAGACACTTGGAATTGCTAGGTTATTGGCAGTAGTACTCGCGATGTTTGAGTTATCCATTATATTTGCCGAGTTAGATGGATATAGCGTATCGTAATAAGTACTTCCTTGATCTTGCAACGGACTGGCCGTGTTTGCCATCTGAAATGCTAATTTGTTACCGAATGATCCTTGTTGCTGTCCTAATGTATTGGGACTTACCCCAAACTGAGTCGCGTTAGTATTCCAAATTGTATTAGAAGCAGAAGGCCTCTGTTGGTGCTGTGGTTGATGGATTGAGGAAACAGAGGTAATCTGAGATGAAAGTGTATTGTTTCTTGTTCTCCCAATCTGAAGAGGCATGGAAGCATTGTTTGTACTGAATGTATAGGAATCATTCGAAGTCCTCGGATTCACTATAAAGTTGGTACCATCTGGAAAATGCACCAGTTTCTCCATTTCCTGCGGTGGAGTCAGCTTTCCAGCACGGGACATGCCCAAATTGAAGTTACTAATGAAGTTCAACTTCGACTTTTCAGGCGTTTGCGCTGAGAGATCCAATGAAGATGGCTTGCTCGTACTCGTCTGAAAGCTTGAATCTGCAGTCAGGTCCACAGTTGAGCCCTGCTTCAGATCGACTTTGCTGTCTTTTTTCTTAGTATGATGTAGCTTGGCACTTATGGATGGAAGGAGATTACTCAAAGTGTTGGATATTTTTCCTGCTCTGGCACGGTATGAGCCGATTTTCGCCGTCTGTTGTTGCTCACCGCTATTATTACTGGCAGTACTCTGGACATCTTCGTCATATATAGGAATCGTGATACCAGGATCAATCACTTCTGGTATATTGCTGAGCGTTGGCGGACCACCAGTATTTGTGGAAGAAGAGTCAGACATTGGACCTGGATTACTCAGCATAAATCCTGGTAGCATCTGAGCAGGGTCCTCCGGGACCTGCGAGTTAAACGTGGCGCCGTTGTCATTCTTCATGCTTCGGGTTTTCGTGTGGCGGCTACGGAATGCCTAAGAGGCCACAAGTATACTAGAATGCCCAGTGTAGGGACCTCAAAACAGCAATGCAAAGGGCTCCGTTTGAACGCGCAAATAGAAAGTATGGTAATGCTTTTTTAGCTCGTTCTGTTTAGGCTCCTGTTTTTCTGTCAAAACTCGGTTTGTCTTCCTTTGGTTTTCAAGTGATTTTTTCTGCGATCGCCGAGGTTGGACTATAATAAGATAATATGAGCTGTCTATACTAAGGATATTAATAATGTTACGAGAACCATAAAGACAGCTAGCTAGAGCGTAAATTAAATAAAGAGAGCACGCTGAGAACAGATTGCTTAGTTTTAAGTAGGTGTGTTTTGGTGTATTTTCAAACGAGATGCAGTGAATTTGTTGGCTCGGCTCTTACTCAAAGCCTATTATAATTTTATAGGACGAGACTTCGCTTCAATGTCAGTCATGTGATGTGCACGTGCCTCTAAATTAAAAAGGAAATCACGTGCCATTATTTCCGAACCTGGAACTATTATCGTATTCGTTATAAACTGCAGCTCCAAATTCAAAATGCCTCAAAACGTAGGAATCCTGATTACATCATGTGACCTCATAAAAGATGATCATGTGACATTTGTAGGTCTCGTGGACAGGAGTTCATCACATGACTTGTGCCACGACACGACTCAGTCATCTCGGCGAAAGAAAATGTTAGTGCATAAAAAGGGATACCCCAAAACAGTATAGATAAATATCCGAAGGTGGCAAAATATAAACAACAACACAAACAACAGTTAATGCATGCTGAATGGCTCATCACTAGCTATGTACGGCATAGAGAACAGAACAAAAGATGCTCCGTACCTTTCCTGTTGATGGGCCTCTGATGGGGACATTTTGAAGACCACTAGTCGTTATAACCTGTGTGATAGTTTCATAGATTTGTGCGCTTTAGTTGCGGATCCTGGAACGCTACGCTTAGACAGAGGATCGCAGAAACAGAGAGACCGCGTAAGGAAGCTCTTGTAACGTGCAAGTGGAGACCTTGCAAATGGATGCAGAATCAACGGTTGGCTCCTTATTGAAGGAGATCGACAACGAAATCAAGTCTGCCGGCGAAGACCAAAGTTTGGCTGATAGTGAAGACGATGTTGACTTCGGCAACGAGACCATGAATCTCCTCATGCACCACAAACAAGGCAGATCACATTCCCCGGAGATCTCTCGACAGTCAGCTCCTACGGACCTCGTCGCCTTCTCGCCGCAGAAAATACAAGTCAGCGTTACCCAACCGCTTTTGAATTTCCCCAGCGAGGAGCCCAACGGTGAAGATTTGGTGGATGATGCCAGTAGCTTGCCCGACTCAGAACGTGAGGAAAGAGAATACATAACTCAAACGTTAACCCCTATCTCTCCATCCAAGATACCCATTACAAGCAAGGTCGCAATAAATGAGTTCATGAAAGCCTCAGAGAAGCATGAAACCACAGTTGAAGAATCGCCTGCAGACAATCTACTAGAAATTACTGAATTATCCACAAATGTCATAGTTCAAGATGCAGAGAGATCCATATCAGTAAACATAAAGCCTTTACAGTTTGCGGCTCCATATATGGCCAATGATAACAACGTAAACTCAGTCGAATCGTTAATGATAGTGAAGGGTTCAACAGACTCCAATGAATTCTCCTCCACTTCTTTAGGTGAAACTACAAAAATTGCGGCAATACCCAAATTCTTCAATTCTGAAGAGGATTTAGAAACCCCCATCGCCGATACGCAGATTTACGAATCTGATCATATCCTTGAACCTGAAAAATTTGATGTAACGCAAAATCTCGAGACGAGTAGTGGCGAAGAGGGTTCGGAGATACGTGGATCAAAAATAGCCTCAATCGGTAGTACTCCTTCGACACCAAAAGAAAATCGTTCGAATGATGAACGTCTCAGTAATGATCCAGCAATAGAACGAACAATTTTACCACCTTCATCGAAAACTGAAAATTATGAAGATGGAAGTGATAATAAATATTCCGAAATACGGACACCCAGCAAAGATATATCAACTCTGGAGCCTTTGATTGATTCAAAGTCACCCTTCAAAAATGTCGCACATTCACAGTCTCTACACGAGATAGCCGAAAAGTCATCTGAACCTAGCGTACATTTTATTGACATAAAGGAAGATCTCACCTTGAACCCAAAACATGTAAATCAGGAAGACCTCAAACACTCTGACTTGTCACACTCAAACAAGGAAGAGGGAACTGCTTCGGATACCAATCTGGAAAGTGATAAGGTTGCTGATGTAACACCAAGTTTCGAGGACCCACTAAAGAATGTGTCAGGACAGTCGTCGAGCGATCATATTTCAATCGATAACAGAATCAGAGATAGTGGCACGACGACCGAAGATGAAAATGAATATGAGCCAATCGTCGACATAAGCGCCAAACCAATAAAAACATCAATAGATGCGATCAGAGACTTCAAATTGACTAATGGGCAGGTATCGTCAACCTCTAGTAGAAATCCATCAGCTAATAGTGATCGCAATTTTACTCCTTTACTGCCGCCCTTACCAAATTTGGGTGCCCTGCTGAATGATGATCCTTTTGATGATGAAGTTGACACCAGTTCCGACTCACTCAATAATCACGGAACTGGTTTCAGAACGTTAGATTATTTATCTGTTTGGCATAACCAAGAGGATAAGCTTCAAAACAAATCGCCCATTCTCGATCGAAGTTTTCAGGTTTTTAGTCCTCCTGGATCTGCACCGTCCTCGCGTATCTCGTCAAACAGTAGTCAAGGTAGTCAGAAGTTCAAATTGAAGCCCGTTCTTGTTACAAGAAGCCGGATTTACCATCCAGACAAAAAGGTTTTGGAAAATGATTTATCCAGTACTGCTAATGATAGTCGTCTCTCGGAATATACTGCTCAAGGCATACTACTTTCAAGGAGTATTCAAGAGGCCTTGAAAAAAAGAAGAAATAAGTTCTTCTTGTCATCATACAAATCCTCGAGTATAGAACAGAACAAAGCTTTTTCCAGTCATCCAGATTTGGGGGAAGATGATGAGATTCTGGAATCCTTTGAGATAGAAGAACTTAAGAATGTGAGTAAAGCCTCTAAACAACAGTCCATATCGGGAGGGGATCTGCAAGATACTGATGTTGATTTGACGAAAAAGCTTAGTGAACTCTCATTGCCAAGTATCTCACTTCAAACTGAATTCAAGAATCAGTTCGAGAATCTGCTCGATATATCATTGAGTAACACAAGTAGGCATTCGCACGAGTTAAAACAAGATTCCTTTCAACTTTGGGACAATCATGACCATTTGAAAAAAGATGGTCACATATCTAATGAGGTACTAGCAGATCTGTTAAACAAAGAGGAAGCCGCTGAAACTTACTCGCTGTTACAGCAATCTTTATCTCTTCCAACATCTAATGGATTGACTCAGCTCAAAAATATTGATGACGACGTAAGCGTAAGAGATGTTTCTAACATGAGTGGTTTTGAAGCTACCATGAGCGTCTTAGACGGCGGTAGTAAAATAAGCATCGAGAAAAGACAAACGCCTTTACAACTTCGCATAGACAGTGATAAAGAGACCGCCGCTGGTGAAGAAATTTTGACTCCTTTATCAAGGCCCGAAAAAAGTTCATCGCCATCAAAGTCGTACCATATCCCAAGTCCCTTCAAAGTAGTATCACCTAAGAAACAAGTACACTGTAAAACGAAGCAGCTTGAATCAAGTGCCAAAGTTGTCGCTACTCAATCAAAATTCGAAGATAGTCAGATCATGGATTTAGTTGAGATGCCGAGTACTAAGGATGAACCAGTTCCTGGCGTATCGACAAAATCAGAAAATTACGGATCTATATTGGAAATGGCTGATACCATTCAGCATAAGGAATTACAAAAGGATGCAGCAAATACGACCAATAAGATCAAGGCTTGGCCCGATAAGGGTACTTTATATTTAAACTTTCATTTTATTGAAAGATTGAACTTGCCTAATATCAAACAGCACAATGCTTCTTACTGCCTTGAGTTTGATAACTCCATAGATACTACCAAGACCTCGTGGACAAAGATTCCGAATGATGGCAATTTGATTTTAGATAATGAGTTCGAGCTTCCTATTGACAATTTCATGAACAATCGGATTTTGATAACTCTCAAAGTCAAATATCATTCAGTTGTCAACGAAATTGTGGAGGTTGTTGAGAGAGTTCCTTTAGGTAAAAAGTTCATCTTTGGTAAAACAAGATTTCGTGAAAATGTGAAATTTGTCGAGAGACCGAGTAAAAGCAGAGATGAGTGGGATTATTTGGTGGCTAAGGATGGATCGGTCGGTCAAGCGGAGCTCGTTATTAATGAAAAGTTTTTGAACTCTTCAGAGTTTGCAAAACAAACGATAGAACTCGATCTAATAAATAAATGGGCGAGGCTACCAACCAAAGGAAGCCAAACGCACAACGTTCAAATATACGAACTTGCGAGAAGGCCCGGATATAAAATTGGATGTCTGAAGATTGATGCTTGCTATCTTTCAAGAACATCTGAGCTTGAATCGTTGCCAAAGTCTCTTTCAATAGCTCGTAAAGTGGTTGAAAAGTACCGGAGACAGGCTGAGATTGAGATGGAAGGATATCTTCTGCAAGAGGGTGGAGACGTCGGTGACATACTGACCAACAGGTACTACAAGCTCAAAGGAATTGAACTCATTGGCTATCATGAAATATCAATGGCTCCCAAAATAAATATCAATCTATTGAACGTGGTTCAAGTACTACATAAAAGTGACATATTGTCAGAGGATGAAAAAAATGACAACCAAAGAAGAAATATAACTGATATTTTGCTGTTCAATGAGAGCTTCCAGTTGGTTTTTGCTGATGGTGAAAGAATCACGCTTGTTACGGATTCTACAAGTGATACACCTGATGCGTGGTATCACAAGTTAAAAGAAGTCGTTGACTTGAATTGCTTCCATCAACCATGGGTGAAGAAGTTCAACGAAAGTTTATACTGATTCATAAGAAAAGGTATGGGACGCACGATATCTTCAGGAGACTGCTCATTGTGGCTTTGAGGCAGATAAAGGTTGTATCAACTGTTTTTAACAGCATTTAGAAAAACCTGTGAGATTTATGAGCTAATAGTGTATAATTATAACTAATTTAATCAAATAATAGTTTACGGGGGTTACCATTAGCTGGCGTAATCAATGCAACGAGGACAGAACTGAGAAATAATATTATATTATACATGCAAAGAAGGTATAAAACGCATAATGGCACATATTTGCCAAGGATGAACGAAAGTATGCTAGTGATAATCAATTTTTTTGTAAATTGTTAGGTGGCAGTGCATTTTGCTGTTGTGGTTGTTGTTGTTGTTGCGACATTGGAGGCATCATACCAGGCATGCCAAAGGGAGCAAATCCACCAAACATTGGCAACGGCGGGAAGCCAGGTGGTGGGTGTCGCATCACGCCACTATGGTTATTATCATTGCCTGTTGGTGGCGGCATTGGTCTATTGGGTGGCGGCGCAGGCGGCATATTCATTGGATGATCTTTCATATCCATGCCTGAGTCTCCTTGAAGCTTACCTTGCTGTTGCAACGTCAGCAATCCCATCAAAACTCGACGCGGATTGTATTCTTTGAGCAAATGCTCCTGCTTATGTAAGTATTCCATCCATGTGTACTCATTGAAACCATAATTGAAATACTCGCTGAGGTTTGCACCTGGCTGTCTCCAAGGCTTTTCCTTTAACATTTCGGGATCAATATCTAAGACTGATTTTTCATTAAATTCACCGGGCTCATTCAAATCCAGAAGTGCTTCCGAGGATTGTGCAGCATCCTGAGCAGTTGTTGTGGTGGTGGTGGTTTTAGAAGTCGTATTACCATCGGCGTCTTCGATTGTAGTTGTTGTAGTTGAAGTGACCTCAGCAGTAGGGGTGATGGCTACTGGAGCATCAGCAGCTGCAACACTGATAACCGACTCTGTGCCACTTGCGCGCAAAAAGGAGTTCGAGTCCAAAACAGATGTATCTGGGCCTGTGCTTACCATAATTTCTATGTCGCTGTCGCTGTCACTGTCACTATCACTGTTGTTGTCGGCATCATCATCGTCACTCATTACATCATCATATTCTTCGTTTTCTACGGTGACTCCGTCATGGGAATTCTCAAAGGTTTTGGAACGTTTAGCTTGGTGCTGAGCCTCCGTGGACCCTGAGGCGCTTCTCTTCACGCTCAATAGTCTGTCATCTTCAATATCTGAACCGTAAAGAAATCTGTCATCATCATCCTCGTTATCACTCATTGCCTAACCATGTATAATAGCTTTCGGGATCCGAGATAGTGCCCTATTCTGTGATATGATCAATAAGAGGGTTTTAGGTACTTCCCACGAAATTGGTCAAATTGGTCAAGGTCTTGTTTGTATCCTGGAACGCAAGGAAATCAGAATAATGAGTTGTGGACGTTTATAAGTCCAATAACTTTGTAGCTCTGAACGCCGGTTATTCCGGTTTGGCTGATTTGTCTACGCTACATTCGTATGTACTCAATCCTTGATACTTCTTTAGAAAATTTTAGATCATTGATTATCAATTACTTGTCACGTGATAATTGATATCTCTGTAACTAATCCTGCATGGTACTTGAGCTGTAAAATTGCAGCTATACGTCTTTAACATAAGACAGCACCTTGAGGGTTGACCTGCTGGACACTTCACAATAGTATTGCTCAAAAATAAGAGGTAGGTTGTTGGGAATCATAGTCACCGTGGAAGCTCAAGATGGCCTCTAGTAAGGACACTAAAAGCCGAAACGAAATAATTGGAACCTGAGTCTCTCAAGATTTGATTGGACTCTGGCTTTCCTATACCGCGGAAAAATTGCATCAGCTAAAATCTAAACTGAAACTTCAGCAACTTTGCGTCGACCAACCAAGCTCTACTATCACTGGTGGAAAATGTCAAGCATCGTATGATACAGTCCTTACGGGCGAACTCCGAATTCAGGATCAAGAGAACCCTGAAACACTCATGTAATGTTGTGAAGTTCTTGCGTAATCTCGAGTTTTTAACAAATGGTATCAAAGATGAGTTAAAAGTTCCCTATTTGCAAGACGGAAAGCAGACCCCATTCATCCGAGTTCAACGGTATGAGCTCCTTCTAACCGTTGGGATAGACTGGAGACTCACGTCAGGCTCAACCCTAGCAGTTACCACGGCAAAGACTTACATATATAACGTTATGGTCTCACAAGGACTGTGTGCTCGCGTTTCAGAGAACCAGATAAAAGATATCTTTGACAGTGGATATCTGCAACCAAAACCATGTCGCAACGCAAGAAAACCTCGCATCCTGCGGTATCGTTGATTTCCGGTGGTACTGCGGGGCTCTTTGAAGCCTTGTGCTGCCATCCTTTGGACACAATCAAAGTGCGAATGCAAATATACAAGAGGACTGGAAATGTGGCGCCAGGATTCCTTACAATCGGTAAGCAAATATATAGCAATGAGGGTTTCTTAGCTTTATACAAAGGATTGGGAGCTGTGGTAATTGGGATAATACCCAAGATGGCGATCCGTTTCTCATCATACGAGAGTTACAAGTCTTTTTTGACGGACAAGCAAACTGGCACCATATCGACAGGTAACACATTTATTGCAGGTGTTGGTGCAGGTATTACAGAAGCTGTGCTTGTGGTCAATCCAATGGAAGTCGTCAAGATCAGATTGCAAGCGCAGGCGCTTGCCGCTGTACCCTCGGCCTCTACAATTGCTACTGAATCAGTCGCAGCAGTGGCATCTGGCGCAGGACCTGTGGCCTCGACAGTAGCTGCAGCTCAACCTAAATACACAAATGCAGTACAGGCCTGCTATACAATTGTCAAAGAAGAAGGTTTTGGAGCATTATATCGTGGTGTAAGTCTGACAGCCGCACGCCAGGCCACAAATCAAGGTGCCAACTTTACTGTTTATTCGAAGCTCCGCGAATCCCTGCAAAAGTACCATGGTTCAGACAATCTTCCCTCGTGGGAGACATCTTGTATTGGCCTTGTATCGGGAGCCATAGGGCCTTTTTCTAATGCACCACTGGATACGATAAAAACTAGATTACAAAAGGATCGCTCTACAGACTCGCAAGGTCGTTCAGGTTTTGCAAGAATTGCTACGATTGGTTCGCAATTAATCAAAGAGGAAGGTTTCCGTGCTTTGTATAAGGGTATAACTCCAAGAGTAATGAGAGTTGCTCCCGGACAGGCTGTTACTTTCACGGTTTACGAATTTGTAAGACGGAGGCTTGATGAGTTACCGATGTTCAACAAGCACAGATAACCAGTTGATTTAAGAGTTACTGAAACGTCATAGAGGTATAGTATTGTTACCTACTTAGTTTACCGAAATGTATCGACCCTTACACCCTTGATCTTCAATAAGATATATAAGTCAAAAGATTAATCCAGCATGTAAGCTTAACATTACTGACACCACTCTGGCAGCTCTAACTGTAGTAAACTAAGAACTGAGTAGGGATGTCAGTTTCAGAATACTATCAATTCAATAACGGGATCAAGGTTCCTAGTGTCGCGTTGGGTTGCTATGATATTCCGATTGGTTCGACATCAGAAGTCGTGTACAATGCCTTGCAATGTGGATGGCGCCATTTCGATACTGCTGTGCTGTATGGTAATGAGACAGAAGTAGCTGAAGGCATTGTGCGTTGGCTAAAGGAAGATCCCACCAATCACCGCCGTGAGGATGTTTTTTACACAACCAAGTTGTGGAATTCGCAAAACGGTTACGAGCGTGCTAAACGTGCAATCCGTGAATGCCTCGCCAAGGCTCAGGGACTCGAATACATTGATTTACTCTTAATTCATTCGCCATTGAGTGGTCCTCAAGGCAGGCTTGATACATACCGTGCCATGCAAGAAGCCGTAGAGTCTGGGCATGTCCGCAGCATCGGCGTCTCAAATTATGGAAAGCATCACATCGAGCAGCTGCTGCAATGGAAAGGGTTGACTGTAAAACCTGTGGTCAATCAGATAGAGATATCACCCTGGTGTATGCGTCAAGAGCTTGCAGATTACTGTAAGAGTGAGGGATTGGTGGTTGAAGCATTTGCTCCCCTTACTCATGGATACAAGCTTCGTGATTCTACTTTGACTCGGATCGGAAAAGAACTAGGTCGTGACACTGGACAAGTCCTTATTCGCTGGTCACTTCAAAAAGGTTATCTGCCCCTGCCCAAGACCAAGACCATAACCAGGCTTAAGAGCAATCTCGACGTTTACAGTTTTGAGCTTACGAACGAACAAGTTGCAGCAATAGAGCATCCAGAGGCTTATGAACCAACAGACTGGGAATGTACCGATGCTCCGTGATATGTATATATTATTAATTAAATAGAAGATACAAGCTATCGAGATTAAGTTCGGTTTCTCTTCTATGTGTGCTGGTGTTCCCATGGTGTATGTAGCAGACAAGTTTTTAATCCGGAAAAATATAGGCAGAATACATATGCAATGATCCAGAGATTATTGCAGAAAACGGTGTGAATCATAAATGAAGACACATTATCAAGTTCTCAAGGTTGCAAATGATGCAGACGTAGAGACTGTTCGTCGTGCTTACAAAGAAAGACTCTTACAGATTCACCCCGACAAAAATGGTCCTGATTCAGTCACAAGATCCCGAGATGTCAGTGTGAACATGATTCAGGAAGCCTATAGAGTTTTGTCAAATATTGGACTAAGAGAAAAATACGACTCAGAGCTACTGCGAAAAGACAAGAAAGCGGGTATAGTGAATCTAGGCGAAGGTCTGGACGAATATTCTTTGGATGTTTTTGATTTTGATGAAAATTCGCTGACTTATCGTTTGGATTGTCCAAGGTGCCAAGCTCGTCGTGGATTTCAAATTCTTGAGGATCTGTTAGAGGATTGCATCGACGATGTAGTTCAACCAGACACCAAAACAGACCTCGACTACCACGTTCTCGTGCAATGCATTTCATGTAGTTTATGGCTCAAAGTTGGGTTTCAAATAGCCGAAGATGAAGAACAAGATTAGCATATGAGTAGATTGATTGGTACATCTGTATTTATCGAAGGCATTTTATAAACAATTAGGAATTATCGATTATACGTATATACACATTGTATTAATATCACTTAACAAAGCAGATTTTCATCTTAATTCACAGGACAACAATTGCAACCAAGAAATATAAGTTGCGTTGAGGCTCTAGGGCAATGGTTGCAAAAAATGGGGCTCGCCTCTGAGGTACTACTACTATTACAAGATCTCAAAAATATCATTTTTGGTCGTGGTTGGAAATCAAAATTGTAAAAGGGGAAAAACTTGAGTCCAGTTTTTGAACTTTATTCTGTTACTACCATAACAGTGTTTTTTCATCTGGGTGTTAACATCCTCACTTTGCAGATCTACGATGATCAGATGAAGATGTCGAAGTGCTAGATTTTGCTCTAGCCTTTTCAGCATCCACCAACGATACAAAAGCTTTTGACATCGATTTCATGTCACCCATCAGGCCAACATGGCCCGAACCAGATGCAATCTTAGCATCCACGGGGAATCCACGTTGTTCAGGCATCAACCACTTATGGTGAACAACACCGTCACCCGGTCCATATGTGAAATCATTGAATTCGGCATCTTTGATACCTTGGTAACCATTTACTTTAGAGCCACGCACAGTGGGCACTTTGTTGCCATATACAATAATCAATGGAGGGTATTTCTTCGATGGATCATACTCCAAGCCTTGTAGATATTTCTTGGCTTTGGCTAATGTGCGCTCTAAATAATCCACACAATCCTCATATGGGGTTTTGAAACCTTCCTCCAATATGATATCCCGTTCAGTCAAGGGCTTATTGTGTTGTCCGCCATTGAAAGTATTGGAAACAGCACCATGTACAGCACCGTGTACTTGTTTGACTATGGGCACGTTACCCAAAACATATTTACCAGTGTTGGCTATACCTGCGGCAATAGAACCTGGTCCAGAAGTTGAGCTTACAATCTTCTTACGTCCTTCATTTTGGCGTTTTTCCCATTCACGAAGTTCCTTATTTACTAAAGGTGACAATCCAAGCTCGATCCAAACTTTAGGATCAAAGAAATCTAGATCATAACGTTCCAGGGTCTTCTTGTCCACAAAGATTCGGCCATCAAACGGTAAGAAATGGAAACTACTTCTCATGAAGAAGTTGTTTTCTTTACTCAATAGGGCTTTATTCAACATGATCTCATCACCAAATCTCAAAGGGCCCAAAACATTTGGGCATTGACTGGGTGATCCCACGTAAATTAGCCCGCGGAAGAGGTGTGGCGCTCTTTGTAGTGCACCATGGGCTACAAGACCACCCATTGAGTGAGCAATGACAACCACACCTTTGGCCTTACCCGTCTCCTTCTTTTGGCGTTCAACAATGGATTCCAGTTTCTTCTGCAAGTGGCCTGAGGTGATCTCGAGAGAGAGTCTCCAATCGTAACCAAAATCCTGGATCCTAACCTTTGGATTCTGGGCTAGTTTCTTGATCAATTTTTTTGATATATCAACGGGGCCTACATGGGTGAGCATTGCATCCGATTTGATCTTCTTCTGGATGGCGATTTCGTCTTCTTCCTTTGGGCCGATCAAGAGATCATCTCCGCCAGCGTCTGAGTTCAAGCCAGCTTTGAAAGGGAGCCAGACACGTCTGTCCGTCTTGACTTCGCGCAGGACACTGCCACGGTAACCGCCCATGATGATGAAGTCACCTTCCAGTTCGTCCCAGATGGATTCCAAACGGCCGTAGGTGTAGCCATCGCGCGTGCGTTTGTTTGGGTCGGTTGCGACAGTCTTCAGTGAGTCGCGAAGGGAGCCCAAGCCGAAAGCCTTGAGCACGACTTCGTTTCTGCTGCTTACGATTCCGGTTTCGTCCTGGTACAAGATCTGCTCCTCGAGGGACGTGAGAGAAACATTGCGCTTCAGCTTTTCCTTTATTTCGTTTTTGCGGGACTCGTACTTGGCAATCTGCTGCGGGGTGCGGGGCGGCGCGCGCATGCGTTTGGGCCTGTTCTTGTGTTCCTTAGAGGTCGCGCCGGGGCCCGGCGCGGCACCGCCCATGGGCATGGAGAAGGAGAAAACCTTCTGGCCCTTCTCGCTCTGCTCCGCGGGCTTGGCGCCAAAGTCCTGCAGCTCGTCGATGTCCTCGTCCTCGGAATCCAACGACAGCACTTGCACGTCCCCGCTCACAACGTCCGAGTACTCTGCTGCCAAGTCGTCGACCTCGTCCCCGCCAATCACGCGCTCCGCCTCCTCCATGGTCTCGAAGTCAAAGTCCGTCTCCACGCCCCGGTACACGTACGGCGCGTCATCCTGCTTCGGCTTGTCCTGCTGCTCCTGCGTCGCCTTTGGCTTTTGCTTTTGCTTTTGCTTGCTGCCGTGCTCGCCCGTGAGGAAATCAAACCCGGCCTCGACACCTTTGTACAGCACGTCCTTTCCGTGTGACATGGCTGCAAAGTGGTGTTAAAGTTACTTAACCGCCCAGATGCAAATCTCCACTTGTCTGTGTTTATATACTCCCAAATAAAAAAAGGGGCAAATTCCCGTCGTCTATAAAAAAAGGGGCGAGCTTATCTTTTGTGGTTTATGCCAAAAGCGAGCCAGATAGAACCATATCGAAGATCAGCGCAGAGAGAGATCCATAGGGCCTGCCTGTGTGAGTGAATCCAAGAGGGTGTCAATTGAATGTACGGTACAGGGCCAGAAAGCAAGACCAACAGGACCGATAAGGCGGATCGTCCCTCTCAGAGGACAACGGGCAGCGCGGACATTGGACGGGTAGTAGCGCTAAGATCTGACCCGGCGGTGTTCACGCAGAAGGCGCGAGAATTGGTGGGATTGAGCGGAGCGGGCGTGGAGGACACTGGTCTTGGTATTGCGTTTGCGGACGTGCTGGAGGGAGTCGAGGCCTCCGCCGAGGCCGTGGTGCTGCTTTTGCCGGTGTCTGCTGCAGCGGCGCGCAAGGACGCGGGAAGAGTGTCACGTGATTCGGTTGACTCTGGCCATGCGGAGTCAGGGTCGGAGTCCAGCTGCGTGTCTGTGCCTGCAGGCTGCAGTGCCGGGCTGCACTGGTTCGCACAGCGCGTCTCGGACGCGTGCGGGTACTACGCACTGCTGCATGTCCTTTGCAATGGCCGGCGCGCGGTGCCGCCGCCGGGGCCGGACGCCGCTGCCGTGGCGCGTTTTGTCATGGCATGGGCGGGCGCAGGCCCGCAGGAGGGCGCCGCGGAGCCGTGCCACGAGGCAGTCGACTCTCACTTCATCGCATATGTGGAGCACGCGGACTGCATTTGGGAGCTCGACGGCCGGTTCGCGTCGGGGCCCCGGTGTATCGGGCCCTCGCGACGCCCCGGGTTCATGGCGTCCGAAAAGTGCATCCAAGACCGTTTGCAATACTACGTGTCGCGCGCTCAAGACCGCGACAAATGGAAGTTTGCACTGCTTGCACTCCATTACGTTTCGTCATAGATCAGCATCCCGCCCCCGGGACCTCGCGAATGGCGCGAGAAGTAGTCAAAGTCGATCGAAACCGCATTTGCAAGCACCACCGCACGCTCGTCGAGGTCCAGCACGCGCTTGCTCCGTGGTTGCCCCTCATAAACTCCCTCGAGGCTTTGTTCGGAGTCGAACCGTACTACATACATCCCGGTGTCCGTGAACAGCTCTCGCCCGATGCCCACCCACCGCCGATCAACTCCAGCAATGACCTCGCCGTGCTCATTGCATACAGGGAACTCAAATGACAATGGCGGCGCATCGATACCGCCAAACTGCTCGAGCTCGCCGGTCGCCGCAGCATCGCGAGATCCCACAAAGAGTTCGTACCGTCTGCGCCAGGGATGCCATCGTTGCACAGACTCTCCGAGCAGGTCCATCCCCACGTCATCGTCTTCACTGCCTTGAGAACGGGGAAGCCAGGCACCGATGTGAGAGTTTATGAATGAAAACGGTCGCTTGATGCTCATCAATAATCGGTCTTCGTTGTCAAACACATCGACGTGGAATGGACGGTGTAACCGGTAGATTTGTCTCAATATAGCCTTGGTCAGACTAGCATGTCTCTCCAACATGTATCCTATCCTATTTCCAAATACATCCAATATCACATATCGATTGGCTTGCTCAAACCCCCATATAACGTTCATGATTTCCAGTTGGCGCTCTACTACTATTGTTGGATTCTTCAATATTGATTCTGCTAAAGGGTGGTATGCAGAGAGAGAACCTCTTGATTTCGGATATATGTCATACATTATTCGGCGTACTTGACGTACCGCACTGATGTTTCTGAACCGCATACGAATCATGGTTTTATGTTGTTATCAATTGCACATAGGTCCGCCTACGCATCGTACTATATATCAATGGAAATATAAGAATACCTGCAGATTGAAGTGAACACTTTTATATATAAATGTTACCAGCTTTGATACTCAGATCTGTAGACGAGTAAAGATGCTATTCAAGAGGCTAGTTCACACAGTACCGCGGCTTGCCAATATTGAGCAGCTTTCGAAGAACGGTATCCCCCGAGTTTTGAGTGCGCGCGGGTTTGATATCGCATGGAATGAAACTCAAAAATTTCTGTGCGATAAGTTGACATTGGCCACCGCTGGCAGTTCCTTGGAGTCGTATTATCCATTCCACATTGTGCAACGGACTGCTGGGAAGCGCCATTTGGCCCATGTGTTCAATTGGGCTTCTGCGGCACACAATAACCATCTCTTTATCGAAAACATTATACACAACCAGGACCCGGCGGCGGAGGCTTCTGGGCCCTCTAGGGCTTTGCAATCCAGGCTTGATTCGTCGTTCCCTGGACAGACCTGGGAGCAAATCGTCGATTCCATGGTAGCCTCGGCAGAGCGTAACGTCGTGGGAGAAGGTTGGTTGTTTCTCGTAGAGGATGCTAACAAGCACCTATATACACTGACAACTAATAACCATGGCACGCCTTACTACTTCCCAAGCAATCAATCCTTGGATTTCAATTCGGTGCCCGCTGCACATGATTATGCCTACTACAAAGAGATTTCGCGTCGGGTTGATTCCGCACAAGACGAAGGTAAGCCCATCGAGGATTACACATCGCCTCTAATATGTGTGAGTCTGTGGTCTCATGCTTACTTGCACGATTATGGAGTTGCAGGTCGTGAGAAGTACATCAGAGCTGTTCTGGGTAATTTGAACTGGACCATTGTCAATAGCAGGCTATATTCCACGGTGCGATGAGCCCACTACTCAAAGGAATTTGGGTATAGCCTTCGTCTAAATAGATAATCACACTACCTTGACGGCTATCGGTGAACCTGTATCGTCCTTCAAGATTGTTGCACGATGGGACCGGCATAAGACTTCCAAGCAATGCACGAGGAGCTCTGTGGGCATGCCATGGAACTCCCAACTCTCGGTGGAAGTATCCTCTGAGAGCTCATAGAGAGTGACGACTTCATTGAGTTTGCCTGCAGTCTCGAACCATTCGAGAAGCAACGCACTCCAGGATTCCCGTGCTCTCCAAAGTATATAGTAACCGTTGCGGCCCTGCCGGACCAATGCGCGACCCTGCGACACCATATGTGTCCAGATCTCTTGTACAAACATGGGCTCTACAGCTCTTTGAATAGATTCATTACGGAACACGTTAGAGTTGTCTGCGGCCGAGCTCTCAGGCTCGCCTTGTGCGGTCAAAGTCCAAAGTTTATGCTCACGGCAGTGTTCCAACACGAGGTCCGACCACGTCCCGAGCTGCTGAGTCCTAACAATAAGGTTGGGCTGACGTGTGTATAGTGGCGGGAAGGCGCGCACGGCCATGCTTCGAGTGATCTGGAGGCTAGCGCGAGCGTATGGGCTAGTGCAGTGAAATGCGGTTATCAGTTGACAACAACTACTTTACTGTATGAAAAGTTGAGCATTACTGCGACGGCCTCCAGCCTCACGACACCAAGCCGAGCCAAACGCAAGTATTGGTCCTGTTCTGCCCATGTTACACAGGAATTTGTATCTAGCCATATATACACAGCGTGGGTCGGCCCCCGCCGCCGAAGTTGCGCTCAGTTGGTGACGCCGATCACACCGCAAGCAGGTCTTGGACCAGCATTGCCGGTCTTCAACGACTCCTCGTTGCCGCCCTTGCCCAGGTCATCGGTGCCGGCGTGGATGACCACCGCACGACCCAAGACGCTGGTAGGCCCCAGCAACTTGATCAGGGAGTCCTTGCGCGATCCCTTGGCGACACCGTTGGCGTCTGTCTCGACGTTACCCATGTCACCCACGTGGCGGATGCTGTCTGTCGGGGCACCGTGCGTGGTCTTGAAAGGGTTGAAGTGAGGCCCTGCACTCACACAGCCGTTAGTAACGTCGCCAAACTCGTGGATGTGGAATCCACGTTGCGCGTTCGGAGTGTTACCACTGATCTCCCACGAGATCGTCGTGGGCTCTTCCTCGCGCTCTTGTTCAAAATGAACCACTCCGGATACACCGTCGTTACCTCTTAAAACTGCTACTGCCTTGACCATTGCTCGCTGGGTTAGTGTGTTTAGTCCTGTAGAGTGGTTGGTTATGGTCAAGTTTAGGTTCCTAAGTAATCGATATTATATAATTCAAGATCGGTCCATCGCCATTGGGGCATCAGTGCTCACTAGCAGCGATACGAGGTAGACACAGGTACGCACGCGCATGGGGGGGCGAGCGGATTGCAATTGAGATTAATGGATTCCGTAGAGAAGAAACTTGAGTTTTTATATGATGATAGATGGGTTTGGGAGATGGGCCCTTGTACCTGCAGGGTCGAAGAGGAAAGGTATTCTGGGGATAAACGGACACTCAGTCCCTCTTGAGATCGTAGTATTGGCGCTGGACGCCGTCGCGGGTCACTATGAGGAGCTCGAGGCCGTCGCCGACCTGGATATGGCGCTCTGTAGCAGAGGTGAAGGCGTCGCGTACCAGGGCGACGACCTCGTCGATGCTCAGGTACTTGAGCTCGCGCTTCTGCTTGCCGTCGGTGCCCGGGACGTACTGGTTCTTGAAGTTGACCTGGTTGTCGAGGAAGGGCATGATGAGGGCGGCGGCGGCGCCGCCGGCGCGGCATTGCTCGCGCTCGTAGGAGCCCACGGGGTCGAAGGAGTACACCGCGCCGCGGCCGTCGCTGTCGAGGCCAGCGATGATGGTGTGCACGTAGTACGGGAAGAATCGCTTGCCGTAGAGCAGGTGCTGGATGTTCCTCGCGGCCGCAGCCAGCGACAGCGCCTTGTCGTTGTGGTCAAAGTGGTACCATTTGACGCTGCTCTTGAACCGGCGCACCAACGCGCTCCCGTCGGCTGCAAACCCGTTCGCGGCCATCACGATCCCGTCGCCGCAGTCAAACACCTTGGGCTCGAGCCGCGAGTTGATCGAGTAGTCCGTCGTGTGTCTGGTGTCCCCCGCGAGGACCGCAAAGTCCTCGCCAGCAATTCCAAGGATGGTTCCGCCGTTGTCAGTGTACGGATTGAAGCGGTGCTCGATCGGCACCGCGGCTGTGTGATCCATTGTAGTCATCTTGTTTGCCACTGGGGTTGGTGTGTAGTAAGGTTAGATAGAGAGTTGGTTATAGTTGCGCCTGCACATGAATATATAATTATAGAGAGAGAGAGAGAGAGAGAGCTGGCGCGCGCACAGCGCTGCGCTCGCGTCCTGGTGTCCTGCACGAAGTCGGCCGTCGCGGTGCGCCTGCGCCTCATGCGCGCTCGCACGCGCGCAGCTCGATCCAATCCATCAACGCGTCCAGCATGTTCGCATGGCAGACAACCTTGCGCAGGTCGTACTCCGGCTTCCGCTGTGTACACTGCTTGAGCTTGCTTCTCACGCGTCCTGCAAGCACGTACTGCTCTGGAATTGCAACGCTGATCTGAGCCATTGGCACTCGCTGCTGTCCCACTGGCACAGCCCGTCCGCAGACTACGGCCGCCCAGCTAGAGCACAGAGCACTCGTCTATATACCATTCGCGGCTCCGGTCGCCCGACCGCCCATCTGCATACTTGCCTAGCATTCTCGAGCCTCGACGCAGTGGTGCACGAAGGCCAAGCACCGCTTTGCATCGGTATGCATTCTGCAGACCTCGCCCTTGACCCCACTACCGCCGCTAAACCCACGTCAACGCTTAGTTATCATCAGCTCCTGCAGCTGCATGGACGAGTCATGATGCCTGGGCCTTGCTTCGCGCTCCTTCCCATTGCTTGCGTGTCCATTGGGTGTTCCTCATCGGTATGCCTCATCGGTATGTTGAAGCTTTAATTGGCAAGATAAAGAATGAACCCATATGTCAAATAGCACAGCTCATCCACCACAGGGACAGCAGCAAGCACGGCCAGTACACTGGAGCGCAGGTCCATCGATTAGACCGGCGAAGGATGGATTGGAGAGTGCGTGTGGCAGCAATGTTTGGTGTACGTGGAGGAGTGGTGTGCAGAAGACTAGGTACAAATTGCAGGCCGTTGCATCAACAGATGCCGGCGCACGAGATCGAGAAGTGGATCAACTCGATAGACGAGCTTTCGCGGGAGTTCGAGCAAAGGCCGTACGTGCCGGAGCGGGCGCTTGCCGGGCCCGGGGCAAGCAAGATCGACCTGCTGGACAAGTTGAAGAACGACAAAGTGCAGATCCGGCCGTCGCAGGAGCAGCTCGCGGAGCTCGAGGCGCTGAGATCGAAGCCGCTGCCCGCGAGGAGCGATCCGGTGCTCTCGCACGTCACGAACATGCTGATGCGACACGGCCGTCGCGAGGTCGCGGACCGCATCATCGCGAGAGCCCTGTACCTCGTGCGCCTGCAATTGAGAACGGACCCCGTCGAGCTGCTGAAGCGCAGCCTAGACGAGCTAGCACCGCTCATGTTGGTCAAAACCTTCAACACGGGCGTCGCAAAGGCCGCACAGATACCCGTGCCCTTGAACGAGCGCCAGCGACACCGTATCGCGTGGAAATGGATCGTCCAAGGTGCTAACTCCAGGGTCTCCTCGGATTTCGCCGTCAGACTCGCAGAGGAACTCGTCGCAGTGTCCCGCGGCACTAGCTCGGGTTTCGACAAGCGCGACCAAATGCACAAGAACGCTATTGCACACCGTGCTTACATCAAGCTCAAGTAGTCATGGTACTCAACCAGTTTCTTATCAGCATGTACATATGTATAACACTATATTAGCACCTCTTGCCAGTATGCTAATCCTAGCCCCAATAGACTCCCGCCCATGTTGCAAACCGTGTCGGTAAGGTCGAATACTCGACGCCCGCGCGACAGCCAGTCTTGCGCAAACTCGCTTAATCCGCCTGCAATCAAGGTACAAACGCAAAACGAGAGGGCGTACTTGTTCAAACGCAGATGACAGACCCGTATTGGCCCATGTCCATCCCATATCAGCGTGAACAGCCACGTTTCCAGTGCAAAGATGGCAAAATGAGACCACTTATCGTACTGAGATGTGACAATGGCCAGCTTTTCATTAGAAGTCAAGCCTAAGGTAAAGTGATACCAATGAGCTAACTGCCAGGGCCACGGCTACACGTTTTCTAATCTGCATTTTGGCTTTGTCTCAGGAACACCCGGTTGTGAACAACAGCAGCGATTGGATACTGTCAACGTTGAGAGACTCTTGTTCCCACAAGCATGATATGATTTTTCAATCTATAACTTCAATATGGTCTCTTACGATATCATCGATTCACGTAATTCAACTAGCAAGCTCTGTACCCCCTGGACCACTTGCTCGTCGATCGGCTTAGTGGTCCCTAGTACGTCGTCATAAATGTTCAACAGCTCGGCTCGATCGGCGTCAAGTTCGCTCTCTAGCGCGTCTAGTTGTTTGGTATGTGATTCTTTGAGTTCTCGTAGTACCTTCAGGCGCTCGTCCAATGCCCTGATTGTATTCCGCCGTTCAGCATCCAGATGCAAGGCTATTAGATCCCCAGGGTCGACATCTTGTAGAATAGCTTGGTCTGAGGGCTCCTGTGTTTCTTCAAGTCGCCCACGGGCTTCATCAATCAATAAGTCCAATTCCTCCAGCTTCGAGCGCACATCGCGCTCTTCAAGCACTTGCTCGAACTCACGCCTCCCCAACGACTCCCAAAACTCCAGCAGTTGAACTCGACAGTTCTCTATGTTGGTCCGGCCTTCTAATGTCTCGGCGTATCCATTGAAGCAACTGCTAACCTTTTCCGCATCGCGTAACTTGGCCACTGAAGACGATAGAGCCTTCTCAAAAACCTGTCGTAGTCTTATGTACCTCACAGACATTATACGGTAAAATTAAGAGGCCTTTCGAAAGCAGTGTCGAGTACCATAGGCTTGTAATTCACCACCTTGTTATGTATTTTCGTGCTGTATAGAGTTAGTCATCTGCAAGAATTTGTATATCTATGCCGATGTGCAATCAAAAACTGCCTTCACCAAAAGCCCACCGCCAAGAGTTAACTGAGGGTAATATAGCTATGAAACTGAATGCACAACGACTTATACAGATATCCCAATTTCATCCCAGGCTGCATGACTTGTGGTATCTTGTCGCAGTAGCAGCTTTTGGCGCCTGTAATGAGCCGCAGGAGATTGCTAAAGTTTATCAATATGCCATGCTCTTAGGCTCAGAGGATGCACCACACATGTCACTAGCAAGGCGGGCCATGGTTATAGGCAATAACCCCATTACTTTGTCCGAGCTGAAACGCCCGACAAGTTCACAACGCCGAATAACAGATCAAATAAGAGAAGCCATTTTGAAATCAGGACCTTTAGTCGGTCTGCCGAAGGCTATCAATGGTCTTGCATGGCTTAAATCGGCAACACCCTCATCTCTTCTGCCGTCAGTCAACGAAATTGATCCCTGGGAAGCCGCTATGGGCCGACAACCGTTATTCACACCTTCTGGAAGGGCCTCTGCGAACAATCAAGACTTCACAGAAACAACCGCTAGAGGAATCAATCATTGGAACGCTCTCTATAACAAGGTTAGCAAGAAAGTCGTAAATAACATGAATGGTTCAAACCCAGACCTTTGGTATTACACTTTGTCTCATGTCTACGGACCACTATTATCATATGAAGGAGTCTTATCACAGCAAGAATCCAGCATTGTTGTCATTGCATCTTTAATTCCTCAGGATGTTAACCCTCAGTTAAAGGGACACTTGAGGGGGGCTTTGAATATCGGTTGCGATCGTGAAACTGTTGAAGCTGTTCGAAACTTGACGATCCTAATTGCACAATGGTGTGGGATCGAATGGAAAGAAGATGTGGCTAAGTTATAATATGCTATGGATATATCAAAACGTTTCATGAGTAAGTTATAAATAGTAAAGGGTTTCGAATCATGAAGTTGCACTGGACTTCATGCATTTCGTCTTAATTCGGTTTGGACCTGTTGAAAAAATCCATGTTAATATTTGATAAACTGAATCTCAGAGGCTTCTCTAGGTTTTCTTCTCGAATATTTGCTTGTTGTTCAATATTAAATTTGGCATCATCATCCCCGGTGACACCATAGAGTTGCCACCACCAATCTATGGATTTCAAGTTTGGTAATATCCAATCTTCTATAGCGTTGTCTTGATCGTGTTCAGCTAAAAAGTTCGGGTTTGTATACCTGCGGTCTTTGGACACGAAATAATTCCACACACTTTGTGTCTTTGTTGGTATTCCGTTCTCGAACTTTTCTTTCTCACAGTTGGTTAAAAAGGTTCCAAATTGGCAGGAATATGAATGATACACTAACCTTCTCAAAAACTTTTCATTAAACTCGAAACTATTCGGGGCTTGTTGAACAAGTTGATAAACGCAATCGAGAAACTGTAGGAATATAGGAGAACACTCCAAGTTGCCTCTTTTATTGTAACTCAGCAAATGCTTAGAGATCTTGTCCATAAATTTCGAAGACGGTGACTTTTTGGTATCAACTCCCCAACTTTGATCATCAAGGATCGATTCTCGTAAGTCTTCAACATGTTCTTGGCTGCTGAATTCACCATTGCTCAGACGTCTATTTAGGATTGCAGCTCTTACACTAGAATTTGGGGAATCAGATGCACAATTATCGTAAAAGTAAGACTCATCGCTGAGGTGCCCAGAGCGCAACAAGAATTTGTGTCCAAAAGAGACCCAATCTTTTTCTATCAAAACAGCGAATCCTTCAATGGTCCTATAATATGGGTCTAGACAAATCTGAGTCAATGATGAGATCTGAGCTGTTCGATCCCATCCATCAGAGCAGTGTATCAAAATGTTAGAGTGGTTGAAAATCATGGCTTTGACTAGTCTCTCGGTGGATTGCAGTAGTAAATGAACATACCTGAGCCATTGGCCTGCTTTACTTGTATTCAAATTACGATTATCGACTTCGGAGACTAAATCACCGTCAATCAAGTAGTCATCTACTAAGTGGTTCAGCGAATTAGACATTGCATGTATATTATCGATGCCCAAGAAAATCTTACTGCAAGTGTCGCCAAAGTTGTAGTAGTCCATGTTCTCAGTACCACCTCCCAAGACTATCTGACCAAGTGCGTTGGTTCTAGGTCTAGCGTCAATTATTAGGTTTTTACTCGCTGTCGGTAAAGGAGTTATATTATTCGTCGAATCACTCACTTGACCACTCTTTGGTCGACTTAACTTGAAAGAAGCACGTAAAAGTTTTTCATCCTGATGGGACCGCTGTTTGGTAATACCTGGCAGAGGTTGTGAAGACCTCAAGATATTACAATTGGTCTTTTTGTAATGATACGTTAGCACAGGGATCCTGCCTTGCGCTCTGAATTTAGCACAATATCGTAAAGTCGAATCGGAAATACCTATGGGTACCAGGAGCTTTTTAGGATAAGAACTAGAGAGCTCATACTTCTCGTTAACCGTTGATATTCTCCAGTCATTTTTTAGGTCAGTCCCTTGTCTTATGAATTCCCTCTCGACATTGTAAATATCCCAGCCATTGTGAATGGATTCTGATGGTCTACATTGGTACGTAAATGCAAATAATTTGTTAATTGAGCTGACCACTGTAAGTTTTACCAGGGAATCGTAAACGGCCTGCGCTTCAAAATGATTGAAAAAATCAATGGAGAGCACTACAAAATCCTTACAGATTATTTTCAGGTTGGTGAAGGTCCAAAGATCTTTATTTCTGAACATTGGATATTTGTTTTTGACAACATCAGGAGATACTGAAAGAAGTGTTGAACCAGAATTTTTAATTACTGTGGATATCATGGGATACACCAACCAAAACTCAGTGAAATCCCTGGATTTTGAGGTAAATATGAGGTGATGAGCTGTTAAGTGTAGTGTACCCATTGTGGCTACACCTCTTCTGTGAAAGATGGCATTGTCCACCTTGGAAATTTTGATCAATTCCATTAGCGAGGCCTTGTTGAATTGTTATCAGCAATGTGTATCTTCACTGAACTGATGCACTTTTTCTTGTAGTATCTGTAATTGACTGAATTGCATTAGTCGAGTTTAATATTCATCTGGTAGACCAGTAAATAGGCTTCGATTGTTCTGCTGAAGTTACTTGCCCTTGACTTGTTCGGTACTAGGAGACAGAGTTATTCTTTCAGAGTATCAAGCAACGGCGTGAGAAGGTACAAAAGACTGTGCGTGGAGCTTGTTTCTTGCCAGTAATTAGGATTACAAGTTCTAATGAGTGTTACGATTTCACAGTAATAGAAGCCTATCCGTCGAAATGTTCTTGCATTATCCTTGTTTACAACTTTTAGGCAGTTTTCATGTTTGGTATACAAAAGTATCAGTGTAAATCACACAATGAACAAGCAATAATTGACATTGCCTCAATGATACACTGACAAAAAAATAAGAAATTAAGCTAAACTATAAATATTATATTAATCCACCATGCCTTTGGCATCTATTTAGTCCTGTACCGGTTAATTCAATAAAAATACGAAGGGAATTCGGAAAAGCTTTCAAGATCAATTGCAGGAGTGTTGTGGACAATCTTTTCAATCTATGCACATATGCACTATATGTTCTGATAACAGCAGGTTCAACAGCCAAGGGATTCTTTTCAACCTTTGCTAACTGATTTGATTGATATTGTAATCTTCGAGATATCACCTCTGTTAAGGTACCCCTCTGTAACAGTCAATATGTAGCTCTAGTACCGTTCCAATAATTCATTCCACTGCAAATGAGACTGTGGCCCAATGTATCACAGTTCAGTTACAGAGACAAATGGTCTTGAGCTCAAGGATGAACTTGCCCTCCTTGAATTTTTGATCTTTCATCTCGCTGTGAAGGTACTTCCACCCCACAGTGTGCTTGCACCAATGGCACAAAATGTCGCACACAACATACTCGCCGGTCATCATCTGGCGAGTCTCCCTCTTGCCCTCGATTACATTGACCACGCGGTCCATCAAGTAAGCATCGCCGGTCTTGCCCCGGTAGTTCTTGGACATGATGAGCATGGACGACGACAAGTGCGTACGGCAGTGTGCACACCCGTAAGTATGCAGATTACGCCGCCGCTGCCGCCTGCTGAGGCGCGAGGGAGCCTCAGGCACGGTGTGAACGTGCGTGTGTAAGTATCCCGGGGCCACGACGGCAGCCTCTCTGGGTGAATCTATGTAAGCTGTGTAACGGAGTCCCATGTCACCCACCTCAAGTTCAAACGCTTTACGAACGGCTTACGGTTCAACGTTCTCGCAGCCAGGACTTTCTCCACCCATATATAACTCGAACAACCTCTATTAAGGCTGTGCGAGCGGATTACGGGAGACGGAGTAATCCTTGCCCGCCGGTTTCCTCTGGCTGTATGCCTGGATCGGCACGCGAGACAAGAATCAATGAGGTACCCGTTGAAGGTCCGGGCCTACACGTACAGGAGGACGGCCCTAACACCTCCAATGACATTTCAAATGTACCTGTGCACAAAGATAGCTTTGACTCTGCTGAGCAACGTGACCGGTCTGGCCTCGTAGGGGTTCCTTTCCCACTACAGGAAACGAAATAGATCAAAAGTGATCAAGTTGAAGAAGTTATGGCCGCAGCACTCAAAGTTGCAGTTCGATACAACGTGTAGTAGCTAAAAGCGAAACTGCTTGTTACTATTTGGAAGCCACACGTTAGGACAACTGACAATCGGTTTAAAGTTCAATGTCAGGGAATTACATAGCGAATTGCTCATACTTGTTGTTACACTAACTTGTCCCCAGCACACAGTCAGACGAAGTACTCTCCATCTAATCCAACGATGAACTGTATAGCTGAAGAAACGCAATTTGACGCTTGGAAGCTCGGATCATATTCCATGTGCCAGGCTCTCCATTGTTCGCCTACTTGCGAACCGATGGCCAATTTATGACAACCTGACTCAACAGCGACTCAACAGCGACTCATGTAAGGCGAAAAAATAAGAGCCCGAGGCATGTGACTCAATCGAATTGCTGACAAAAGTGATGAGTGAATGCATTGACTCACATTGATGAAAGCGAAAAGCTCATCTGTTTGCATAAAAGGCCGTCAAGAGAGCTTCCAGCTTCTGAGACACACGATATTTGTTGATAGGAACTATTGTTGCTGCGATAGTGCCAAAAGTAACAATGAGCAGCGTTTATGATTCACTAGTTGCTACGGGCTCAGCGCTGAATACAAAAAGCTACGCGCCCGAGCTTGTTCAGGGCGTGGATTCCGTGCTAATTGTGGGCTCTGGGGGGCTTTCTATAGGCCAGGCAGGCGAATTCGACTACTCTGGATCGCAGGCTATCAAGGCATTGCGAGAAGCGGGCAAACGGACGGTTCTCATAAATCCGAACATTGCGACCAACCAGACCTCCCATGCGCTTGCAGACACCATCTACTACTTGCCTGTGACCCCAGAGTACATAAAGTACATTATACGGCGCGAGCACCCCGACGCAATTCTTCTAACATTTGGAGGCCAAACAGGCCTGAATTGCGGCATGGCGTTAGACGAGGACGGAACTTTGGCCAAGTACGGAATAAAAGTGCTGGGAACTCCAATCTCAACCTTACGTACCTCTGAGGATAGAGATTTATTCGCCCAGGCACTACGTGATATCGATATACCAATCGCCGAATCAATCGCCTGCGCTACCTTGGACGAAGCGTTGAATGCTGCAAGAACTGTCCAGTACCCAGTCATTGTACGCGCTGCTTACGCGCTAGGTGGTTTGGGATCGGGCTTTGCCAATAATGAACAAGAGCTCAAGCAACTAGCCGCGCAATCATTAGCCTTATCACCACAATTACTAGTTGAGAAATCCTTAAAAGGTTGGAAAGAGATCGAGTACGAGGTTGTTAGAGATCGTGTTGATAATTGCATCACTGTATGCAATATGGAAAATCTTGATCCATTAGGTGTTCACACAGGTGATTCCATGGTATTTGCACCTTCTCAAACCTTGACTGATGAGGAGTATCACATGTTGAGAACAGCTGCCATAAAGATAATCCGGCATTTAGGTGTTATTGGTGAATGTAACGTGCAGTACGCATTGCAACCCAACGGCCTTGATTATAGGGTCATCGAAGTCAACGCAAGACTGTCACGTTCTTCTGCGCTAGCATCGAAGGCAACTGGGTATCCCTTGGCTTATACAGCTGCCAAGATCGCTCTTGGTTACACCTTACCAGAATTGCCCAACCCTATAACTAAAACTACTGTTGCTGATTTTGAGCCATCATTAGATTACATTGTTGCGAAGATTCCAAAATGGGACCTGGCTAAGTTTCAACACGTCAACAGATCAATTGGTTCCTCGATGAAATCCGTTGGTGAGGTAATGGCCGTCGGTAGAAACTATGAAGAAGCATTCCAAAAGGCTTTGAGACAAGTCGATCCATCCATTATGGGATTTGAAGGATCTGATGAGTTTGGTGACAAGTTGGATGATGTTTTGAGAGAGCCAACAGACCGCAGAGTCTTTGCCATTGGCCAAGCACTGATTCACGAAAACTACTCAGTGGACAAGGTTCACGAATTGACCAAAATTGACAAATGGTTTTTGTACAAGTGTCTCAATATTGTTGAGATGTATAAAATACTTGAGAAACACAACGATCTGAATTCCTTGGATCGTTCAACCCTGTTGAAAGCAAAGAAACTGGGGTTTTCAGACCTACAGGTTGCCTTTTCAATAAATAAAAATAACAATAATAGAAAGACTGACGAATTCGAAGTTAGGGCATACAGAAAATCTTTGGATATTCATCCTTTTGTGAAAAGAATTGACACCTTGGCCGCTGAATTCCCCGCTCAAACCAACTACCTATACACCACCTATAATGCAACAAAAAGTGACGTTGATTTTGACGAACATGGAATGCTTGTTCTGGGATCCGGTGTCTACCGTATCGGTTCTTCAGTCGAATTTGACTGGTGTGCTGTAAACACAGCCAAAACATTAAGGAAAGAAGGAAAGCAAACCATCATGATCAATTATAATCCAGAAACTGTCTCAACCGATTTCGATGAAGTTGACAGATTATATTTTGAAGAGCTCTCTTATGAGAGAGTGATGGACATATACGAGCTCGAACAAAGCGAAGGCTGTGTAATTTCAGTCGGCGGGCAGCTGCCCCAGAATATCGCCCTCAAATTATATCAAACTGGTTGCAACATATTGGGTACTTCACCAGATGATATTGACAAAGCAGAGAATAGACACAAATTTTCATCCATCTTGGATTCCATTCAAGTTGATCAGCCTGAGTGGAGTGAATTGAGTACCGTAGAAGAGGCTAAAAAGTTTGCTACAAAAGTAGAGTACCCAGTACTAGTTCGTCCTTCTTACGTGCTCTCCGGTGCCGCCATGAGTATCATCAACAGCGAACAGGAGCTTGAGAGAAAATTAACTTTAGCATCTGACGTATCTCCAGATCATCCCGTTGTCATGTCAAAATTTATTGAAGGAGCAGATGAGATCGATGTCGATGCAGTGGCTTACAAAGGCAAGCTATTAGTTCATGCAATATCAGAGCACGTAGAGCATGCAGGTGTCCATTCTGGCGACGCATCTTTAATACTACCACCACAGCATTTGAATGTTGATGTGATGCATGGTCTCAAAGAGATTGCGGAAAAAGTGGCTTTGGCATGGAATATCACTGGCCCGTTCAATATGCAAGTCATCAGGGAAAAAAACAATTCACTCAAGGTAATTGAGTGTAATATTAGAGCTTCAAGATCTTTCCCATTTGTGTCAAAAGTTTTGGGAGTAAACTTCATTGAAATCGCTGTTAAAGCCTTTCTGGGAGGTGATAATGTTCCAGATAGTACAGACCTGATGATGGGTAGAAAATACGATTACGTAGCGACCAAAGTCCCACAGTTTTCCTTTACTAGACTAGCTGGTGCTGATCCATTTCTAGGTGTTGAAATGGCCTCTACCGGTGAAGTTGCTGCTTTCGGTAGAGACAAATTAGAGAGTTATCTGACTGCTTTACAGAGCACACTGAATTTCGAAATCCCAATACCGCCTTGCGGCATGCTTTTCGGCGGGGATCTCAGCAAAGAGTACCTAGGGAAGGTAGTCTCAATCCTTGCTACATTAGGCTACAAAATATATGCAGTCGATGCACAAACGAAAAGTTATTTGGAAAGGCACATTGAAAATCACGAAAGTGAGGTATGCATGATAACTTTCCCCAAAGACGACAAGCGTAGATTGAGGGAGGTATTCCAAGAAAACAACATCAAAGCTGTTTTCAATTTGGCATCAAGAAGAGCCGAATCAATTGACGACGTTGATTATATAATGAGAAGAAATGCAATTGATTTTGGTATCGCGCTATTCAATGAGCCCAGAACAGCCATATTATTTGCAGAGGCTCTGCGTGCCAAGCTACCTGAGAAATTAATTGCATTAAACTCAGACGAGTCAATAATTCCAAGTGAAGTCCGCTCGTGGGAAGAATTTGTACACTGCAGGCCTGAATAATTTAGCATACGTATATTTGTACATTATTTGAATCCAATAACACGTTTCCCTAAAACTCCAAGGTTCAATTACATACCGTGCTACCCTTTTCAGTAGCGGTGCTAATATTCACTCGTACCAGGGCATAATTTCACTCGATCATTTTATGCTCTTGACAAAAAAAGAAAGACTCATTATACTATAAGCACAAGCAGGATTCATGCTCAAATTAGAATCAAAATCATCTGCGAATTATCAAGAGCCATAACTTATCGGTCACAGCCTTAATTTGTCTTTGGTCATGATTGATGTGTATGAGGATTACTATTTGAAAGAGTTGCATATAACTAATGCTAACGATATCTTGGTAAGGATTCAAGAAGAAGAACTATACTTGCGGAGTCTTCAAATGCTTCAAAATCCGAAATTAACTGGCTTCAATACAGAGAATAATCAGATAAAGCTATCGCATAGTGTTCGAAGACGATTGAGTCAAAGCGATGAAACACTTGTCGCTGCCAAAAAACAAAAACCATGAAAGATAGATAATTTTGAGCAATTTGGTGATCATTGAGATTCAAAAGTTATCACATGTGTTAAACTCAATGAAGTGTGTGGTATGCTGCTTGGTATGTAGCAACTCCTGCTTGAATTTCTTTCTCCATCCTTGTGAGTTTAGTATTTGATTTGATGGCCCACGATATTCAATATTCTCGATCTCATGAGGTAAATCAACCTTATTAATTAATAACTCAATGCCAGAAACATGATATTGGGGTGGAAGCATAGGGATATAATCTTCGATATGTACTACCCTGATATATCCTTTTTCGAAAGTCACTTTACCACTTTTGAGGAACTTCTCGTGGAGCGTTGCAGTTTCAAAAATTTCGTCAACCCATTTACTCATATTTCTGTTAAACATCCTAGGTGGAGCATAAGTCAGTACGGTGACCTCATAACCTTTCAATCTTAGCTCAATACCAGCAATCGTCGCCATGGCGGCACCCATAGAGTGCCCTGTCACAACAATTCTATACTCAGGGAAATATTGTAGTATGGCTATCATTCGTGCTAGATACTTCGAGCTCAGGGTATCTGTGAAACGATGAAAACCTCTGTGCATTTTACAGTCCTTACATGGAGGTATTTTGCCTGTTGCAACCAACTCTTCGTAGTCATCTATGGAAACTGGCTGGTAGTCGGTTGCGTAGATTTCAAAATCACTGTACCAGTCTTGCTGAGTGGTTGAACTTCTGAAACCTAATATCACGACACCCTTCTCATGATCCACAGCTAGATAACCAGTCCCAAGCTCTCCTTCTTGAGCTTCTAGGATTAACTCCACACGAGTTCGATGAATTGTTGGATTTATGGTGTCATCATGACAAAAGTTGATTCGTTCAGGACAGGCTCCATCGACTAACGTTTTGTTTACCTTTAATTCCCCTGTAGTTATGCAGGAAGATAAAGCATATGCTCTCGCAAAATAAAAAAGCCTCTCGTATGTTTCTGGGGCGATCACGACGTTATAATTGAAATACTCTTTATCACTTCCTTCACGTTTTGAAAGTTCTGTCGAGTGTGCATAACTGAAGAAAGCACTGTTTTTACCCCAGATTATAAGAATTATTATGGTAACAATACTGCCAATCACCATATTGCGAATTTTTAGACCATATAATTTTGCGTCTTCTCGCTATAATAATATTTTAACCAAGCTCTTCCAATCTGTGTGATTACTTGAACGTATATATGTTTAAAGACCGTATGATACTTACTAAACCGATTGCATTATATATGACAGTCGAATTTGCTACGGGTCCCTACGATTACATCACGTAATAACGCATGTTTGGCCTTAGCGAATTTTAGGGTGAAGGTTTTTGCTATCTTAGGTATGCATTTGACTACGAGTTTTTTGCTCTCTCAAGTCTCCCCCACCTTGGCAAAAAGCTATGCTAATAATGAAAATCAAACAAAGGTATGACGAAGTCATAACTACCTATCTATTATTCAATCGAAAAGCTCAAGTAATATATTTATCGCAGTAGCGACACCCCAAAGCGAACACATGGCTAATCCAAGTATACGAAGCTTCTTAGGGCCCCATGTGTTAAGAGTTTTTGAGGAGTTGAAGACTGTGGCTAACACAACAATCTGGGATAAAATTGTTACACTAGATACTATGAACTTGGCATTATGCCCCTTGTTATCTTGTAATCTAACATACCTCAAGAACCACCAATCGTCGGAACCCTTACGTGTGATTAACATTGAAATCAATCCACTCAATCCTATACCTATCATCGAGTTCAACATAACACTCCCGATGCATGAGCTGCATGAAATAACAAAAAACCTTGCTGCTGTATGCTCTGAATCATCTAAATTATCGCTTTGAGGAATTCTCTGGTACAAGCGACACATAGCAATGTTGGAAAGGAGATCACAGATGGAATTTCCCCATGAAAACAACGTTAAGCCCAGAATAGCCTTAGAGACACCAGTCACTTCCTGGTAAATTTCTAAGAGCTCAATAAGGGCATTGGCTATAACGGAAATAAACAAGATTGTATTGAATATGCCTATGGCAAGAAAAGTATTTTTAATTCTCTCGCCTACGCCAACAATGTGCTTTCTTTTTATGTCATTCTCCATATCGGTGCTTGCTGATCGAGTCAGCGTAAACCTGTTGAAGTTTTTCAACATATAGTACAAGTTTATGATTGTGTATGCAAAAGCCACAGAGCCTAATGCTGGAAATATCCAAAGAATTGTACTAAAGGAACGCTCCGCCAAAATCTCTATAGAGTACAAGGAGATCAACGGACATATCATGGCCTGCCCAATGGTCCCAACCAAATGGATGTTTGAATATTCGAACCGTCTCAATTCGGGATTGTAGTCCAATAAATCGTTTGGAGTTGGACATGAAATGCGTAAAAGTGCAACGAAAGGAGATGATATAACTGAAACTATGGCATCCACTACAGATTTCTGTTTGAAGTTCATAAGGTGAGGTGCAAAAGCTCCCATTATCTTATGCCATAAACGATTATTTGATCGCTTCCTGAATCCTGTAGTAGATGTTGGATCACTATTGAACTCATCAAGATCGTCGTGATAGTTGGAGAAAGTCATTGGTGAACTATTTGGACCCTGATCTCGCAATGAAGCATTATTTTGATAAAGAACCGGTTCACTAATAGGCCTTGTAATGCTAGTAACATCCATATACACTGATGCTTGCATGCTGTCCAGTTCGAGTGACGAATCTTCAGAGTTCTCAAGCAATCCCACCATGGCATCCATATCCAAGGCCGATATGATATTAGGTTTGATAATTCGAGAGTAATCAAATAGATCATCTGTATCCCAATTAGTAGTGTAGTCAGCCCTTGAATCCGTAGCAATTGTAGATGAGCGAGAGTCACGACCCGCAAGCTTCACGTAAAGGTATCCCGCATAACAACAAAGCATCAATGTGCAATTGGCGACTGACACGGTATTGACTATGGCCACGTATAACAGGAGCATGCTTGCAAGCAGTGTGAACGCCAGATCACGAGTCAAGGACTGTTGATGAACGCGATTGATGCTCAAACCTGATGTGGACATACAGATGAATAGAGCACCCTGAACGATACAGAGCAGTATACCACAAGCTCCTAGCACCTCGCCGACTGACATCTCCGCAGCGGAGTCCGTCCCTGCTGAGGTTGAGGGTCCGCCACTTGTCCAGCTCAAAAGATTAGAGAAGAGATCCGGAGCAGAGTTACACCACGATAGCAGAATTGCTGCAAGTGTGCTCGCTTTCGCACGGGCACCAGCGGGTTCACTCGAGCGGTGCATTGCAGTAATATGTGCGACGTTAGCACACAAGAAGTCCGAAGCGCTGACGCCAAGCAGCACGAAGCACAAGCACACATGCAACGCAGATCCAACAACAAAACCAGCTGTAATAGTAGGGCTCAGGCCATACAACGAGTAAGGATGTGCTAGAGCCGCCAGCATCATATGTGCTGGGCTCAATGTTGGTATTCTATACGTTCTTTGGGGTATGATGGTCCGATCTCTTGAATTGATAGTGAAGCTAACCAGTGTCCCATGTCAATACAAGTGTTAAGGTCCTTATTGGCACTCAACCCAGCAACAAAACCACCAGCAAAAGCGTCACCCGCACCATTGGTGTCGGCGATACGTGAAGGCTCCAAAGCATGAACAGGGAACGTCTTTATGAAATCCTTGGCAACGACGAGTGTAGGTTCAGTTCCATGAGTAAAGATAACTGTACGCTCACGACCGGGAAGTGAAACTAGGTCGCGAGCAATCGTCTCTAGGTCATCATCTGAGCATGCGAGGCCGCGGTGTTGCTTGTACGCTGCAGCTTCAGATTCATTGGCTATGACAACAGTTGCGTACGGAATAACACGGTCCAGGGCCTCGCCAAAGGCTAGAGGAATGAACGGCGCACTCAAATTCAAGACCAGTGGCTTGTTGTGTGCCCCAGCATGCTCACCAAGTTTACATATAGCATCTGGCGACACTGTGAGATGGAAACCCCCGATATAGAAGGCCTTTGCAGCTTCAACAGTGTCCCAGTGCTTGTCCAAATGCTCTGGCTGGAAATGGTTTGCGGCACCGAGATCAGTAACCAAAGAACGGTCATGGCCAGTGATCAAGGCGGCACACTTACCAGTTCCTACGTCAGCAGAGACCTGGTACATGGACCGAACACCAGCCTTTTCGTTCTGTGCGAGCAGACGTTTTGCGTACTCGTCTGACCCAACACAACCGAAGTAGCCAACAGTACCGGGCCCCATGACATACGCGGCTCCACGGGCAGTGTTCTGCGCAGCGCCACCGGCAACAAGAATAACGTCCGGGTTCTTGAGCACCTCAGCAAATACTGCCATTAGCTCATTCTTGGAGTCCTGGATCAAGACAGCATCGTTAGAAGCAAGCCCATGGCGAGATAAGTATGCCGCGTCCACGGGAGCTTGCATATCTAGCAATGGGTTACCTAAGCATACTAGGATCGGGTTTTTGGGTTGGTTTGCAGATTCGTTGGCGTGTTGTTGGCTCATTTTGGCGTGTGGTTGTTAATGAGTAGCATTCAATAATTAGTATATAGTATTCATCGATCTTACATACGAATGATGAATTGCAGATCCAGTACAAGAACAAACAGCATTCTGAGAATTAGACGTGAGAATGAGAGATCCGTTTCTCGAATTGTCATGGTTTCCCAATAGCCAAAGCCCTTACCTAGTACATGCACATGAGATTGTGATTTCTACTGTCTTATATACAATACTGCACCTGAAGATAGCTCCATGGGTGAACAGACAGTTATTTGGTAAGCGATATTCGCAGTTGCGTGACAAAGGGAGCAAGTTGGATTTCGATGTCCATGTTGTCTCGATGGTCCAATCTTTAATATCTATATGGATGCTGCTGCCTATAATAGGTGCCAGTACCAGTGCAGATCCTAATACGTACCAAGATGATCGAGCTTTGATGGTCACTGCAATATCTGCCGGCTATTTCATATGGGATATCGTCGTTTGCACAATGAATTTCAAACTCTATGGGCTACAATTTTGGGGTCATGCTGCCGCTGCCTTGTACGTGATGCTCATCACCATGCGTCCCTTCTGCCAAAATTGGGTGGGCCGTTATCTGTTGTTCGAGGCAAGCACGCCTTTTGTCAACATCAACTGGTACATTATGCAGCTCACGGTACGCGCGAAGAAACATGGTTTCGAACCTGTCAATATGCCATCATGGATCAACACAATAAACGCGATGTTACTTTTCATTGTATTCTTCTTAGTTAGGGTTGTGTTCGGGACGTTGAACAACATTGTATTGTATTATCGACTTTGGTCTTATCGCGCAACCTTGCCAGGCTTTCCAACTTCTATGGTTGTCTTGCTAAATTTGGTGTTGACCTCCCTCAATTACGTGTGGTTCAGTCGTATGGTCAATATCCTAGCAAAACTTATCAAAAGTAGTGGCAACTAAGTATAATACTAGCAGTACTGCTACACAACGGTTTTTACATCAATATCGTAGGCCAAATCAATCGGATTTGACGAATGGCTCTGGCTCTTCCAAGACTGCAGATTCGTCCATGAACTGATTTTGCACACGGAACTCTTCATTACGTTCTTCGCGCAATGAATTGAAGATGACAAAATTCATCCATACCTCAGCGAAGGAGTAAATGAAGACCGCATTATTATGAACATAAAGTGTGTCTTCCATCAGATAAGAACAAATAACTATGATGAAGTATAGTGTTAGTCTGAAGGGTACAACGGACTCAAAATACTTCCTGTTGCGCTCTAACAACGGCAAAAGATCTGCAACAGCCAGCATGGCAAACAACACCGAGAAGAGTCCCAATTGGCCGCTATACTGTGAAAGTGTTAGAATCGGTAAATTCATTGCATGGGTTAAAACCAAAAAATATGAATTCTGTAGTATGCTGTTCACATCTTTGATACAAAAGAATGCAATCGTAGTGAGAAACGCAATTCTCAGGTACAGAACATTTGTAGAGGAGAGGATGCCCATTTTCCGTTTGTTCTCGTTCGTATTTCCTATTATTTATCATGATAGTACAACAAAACAGTACATATGTTTTCCTTTAAAAAATATTACGACAAAGATAAAATCTCTGTTCATATGAAAAGACAATAACAGATTTGCAACAGATGGGTAACCCATTGGCATACTTATGATATCCTTACGCCAGCGTCATTAAGAATTGATGCTGTTACCGGCTAGTTTTAAGATCTCTTTGAATTTTGCAGTGTCTTTCAATATTATTAGCGTAGCGATCGGTGGAGTGCCTTCTAACTCCAAAAAATCATCCAAACACAGTTTGGTCCCCTTATATATGATTGCCTTTGCAGTAAAATCTGCTGAGATTTTGCGTTTCTTGGCTGAAGGTTGAATTGAGATATAAGACAATGAGCAAAGTGTATTACATTTATCACAGTAAATTTCATCATCTTCTTCGTCATTAAAAGTGCTGCTAGGGGTTGGCAGCCTATTTTTGCTATGCTGACCATCTACATCACTCAAATCGATGACATTATCGAGAAGCTGCATGACTGTTTTCAGTTTTTTGGTCTCGCTGCCATAAAATTTGAGCAGCGTTTCGTAACATATTCTTATCAAAGTTGTATCAAACATTTTAGATTCTTGGGACCCCAAATATCGAGAGAGTATATCTAATAGCATGCTATAGATATCAAAAAGTGGTTGTTTACGCGTCAGTCGATATTCTTTAATAGCTTCAACACCATAAGGTATCCAGTCATCGATTACGAAATTGACAGCCTCATTTAAATTGTAGCCACTATTGAATCCAGCGTGATAACACTTGGGAAAGGTTACAATATATTCGTTAGGGTACTGTATAGCTTTGAAACACTCAACACCCGAGGTTTTGAACTCAGCACTATATGGCGATATCATCGTCACTAATTGATGCATCAAGTCAGGCTGTCTTCGAAAAAGATCGGGAATTATATCTTGTAAAAAATCATGAAACTGATTACTGTATTTGCCCGGTATACTGTACCAGTATTTTGGCTCTCCCTCATGCTGGTAATTGGCACTAAGAGTGTATTGGTCTTCCATATGCCAACAAAAGGTAGAGAACGTCGATCCAACATAAAGCCATGGCAACGTCATACCAGATATTTCTTTATCTAACAGTGCTAATAATGAACCTGGGGCTCGAGGAAGATTGAACAAGTTCATTGGATGGCGGGAGTATTTCGCCAACTCCAGAGTTTGAGTGTCCAAGGGGAACCCCGTCATTTGGCCTGGCTTATTATTCTGGATATCAGCACCATACTTGGCAATAATCGGGTTATCAAGGTCGTTGAGAAGCTCCCAAAATTTCGATTCAGGGTCTTCAAAATTTCCAATTATTTTGCTATTATCTTTGTCATATTTGATGAAGTCCTCAAGAGTATATTGGGACTCTTCTTCATTGAACCCATAGTAACCATTTCCGAGAATGCACGTCTCGCATACCCACATAGGACCCTCTTTTTTTTGGACCTTGGCGATACAGCTTTCGTGGAAATGCCGATGACACGCACAGCATATTATCATATCTTGAGCATCCGTCTGCTCATCACATATTGCGCAATCCAGATCATCTTGATCGACTTCATCGTTGAGAATTGATAAAGGATGGTCCTCGTTTACGGTAGGTTGACTCCTAAGTAGATATTTTGCGTACTGAGCAATATGCTGTTTGTAAAGCACTTGGAATTGCTGTGTGGAGCCCAACTGGCGCACTAGTTTCTTGTACTGGGAGGACCAAAACTTGGACTTCCCGTAGGAGCTATTGCGGGCCATGTATAGATCGTAGTAATATATCCGCGGTTCGCTGCTTTCGTCAATGGTCGGTCCTGCCAGCGGTGCCTCGCCTCGGGACACAAGGAAGTTGCTGAGCTGTTTGGCAAAAAGCAAGCGAGCACGGTGGAGAAGATGCAGTTCTGGCAGTTTCTGCACGCGAGCATGGAAGCTGAACGAGGCTCGATCAATGCACATGGGCGGGCGAAACGAGGCCGGCGGAATAACTTTCAGCATCCCGTATCTTGATCCCAGGCGCTGCACTCTGGCGCTCGACAAGTAATGGACCGGATCATTGAACTCGGCTTCCGACGGGCGCAGCTCGGGGACCGCGCGCAGCCCTTGCACCATCCGGCTAGCAAGCTAAGTGGCCCTTCGGTGTGATCTTGAACACGTCGCAGCAGCCCGTCTGCCACGTTCGCGCAAAGTTAAAGTATGTTGCTCCCAGGCCTAGCAAGCAGTTTCTCAGTCCCCCGGAGTGCCCGACGAACCTGATGTTCCAAGCAACAGAGCTCTTTCATACAACCTAACTGATGCGAATGCAACTCATCGCATGCACACTGGGCCGTTTAACTAAACCATCTTCAATAAAAAATTGCATGCGCCCGAAGGGGGGCCCTTACCGAGTAAGTAGTCATCCTTGCAGTCCGGCTTCTAGGAAAAGCCCTTCCAGCGTGTGTGCAACTATACTTATACAGGAAAGCCATCATGAGGTTAGCGATGAGTACGACGTACCTGGAAGTGTGCTCTTTCTGTAGACGTAACAGGGGACTTGCATATGACTAAATACCATATATGGTAAATTACACAAATGCATCACAAAATGGTAGCGGAAACAGCGACCCAAAGGGGCAAACTCCGAGCGGCAGCGATATGCCCCATTCGAGAGCGCGGAACTTACGGCGCTGCTTACGGAAGTCACCGCTTACAGTATCAATGCTGCCGTTTTCGGCGACTACCGCTTAGGGAAACAGCAGCCAACCAATCACAGCCAAGAACACGGCTGGCCAATCAGAGTCGAGAAACGTTCGTGGCTCGCGATATTGATTTCGCAGGATTACCCGGCACGAAGCTTCCCGCATGTCTCGCAGTGCCAGAGAGGTGAGTTCCACCCCCGTCGGCCAATTGTTGTGGATAATGGCGGGAAATACGAGCGAACGCTGGTTTATATATATATCAGTATAAGAAAGGACGGTGGCGGAATACAAGACAGCTTAATATTGGAAAGCATTGAATCATTCAGCATCAACAAGGGTTATCTTGGCAACGCAGCAAGACTCTGTACAGGATTGTAGCAGCTAGAAAGTAATTGGAGACTCTGTATACCGCTAGCGCTAGGAAATCGGAGGCTGTTATTCGCGAGGTTTTAGCAGGTTGCAAGAGACTTCTTGAACGGAAAATAGACTAGCATGGCGTTTGCAAGAATGTGGGCTGGCCGCGGGCTTGGTGCCGCTGTACGCAGCAGTGCCAGACGCACTCAGCAATTTGCGGGGGCGCGCGCGTCCCTGGCACGCACAATGGCGACTGCGACAGGATCCAGCTCCAGCACGGGCACCGGACAGGTGCGCTCCGTGATTGGTGCCATTGTGGACGTTCAGTTCGAGCAGGCCACTCTGCCTGCCATTCTGAACGCGCTGGAAATCGACACTCCGAACGGAAAGCTTGTCCTCGAGGTCGCGCAGCATCTGGGCGAGAACACCGTGCGCACCATTGCTATGGACGGTACCGAGGGTCTTGTCCGTGGTGAGAAGGTCAAGGATACCGGGGCACCGATCACCGTTCCGGTCGGAAGAGAAACCTTGGGCAGAATCATTAACGTCATTGGTGAGCCAATTGACGAGCGTGGCCCAATCAACTCTAAGCTCAGAAAACCCATTCACGCTGACCCCCCATCATTTGCCGAGCAATCGACTGCTGCCGAAGTTCTCGAGACGGGTATCAAGGTTGTCGACCTTTTGGCGCCCTACGCCAGAGGTGGTAAGATTGGTCTGTTTGGTGGTGCCGGTGTCGGTAAAACTGTGTTTATCCAAGAGCTGATCAACAACATTGCAAAGGCTCATGGTGGTTTCTCCGTGTTTACTGGTGTCGGTGAAAGAACAAGAGAAGGTAACGATTTGTATCGTGAAATGAAGGAAACCGGTGTCATCAACTTGGAGGGCGAGTCCAAGGTCGCATTGGTATTTGGACAAATGAACGAGCCACCAGGAGCTAGAGCCAGAGTTGCCTTGACCGGTTTGACCATTGCTGAATACTTCAGAGATGAAGAGGGACAAGATGTGCTGCTTTTCATCGACAACATTTTCAGATTCACACAAGCAGGTTCCGAGGTATCTGCTCTTTTGGGTCGTATTCCATCAGCTGTCGGTTACCAACCTACATTGGCCACAGATATGGGTTTGCTACAAGAAAGAATTACAACTACAAAGAAGGGATCTGTCACCTCCGTCCAAGCTGTATACGTTCCTGCTGATGATTTGACTGACCCTGCTCCAGCTACAACTTTCGCCCATTTGGATGCGACTACTGTCTTGTCCAGAAGCATTTCTGAATTGGGTATTTACCCAGCTGTTGACCCATTGGACTCCAAATCTAGATTATTGGACGCTGCCGTCGTCGGCCAAGAACACTATGATGTAGCTACCAAGGTTCAAGAAACACTACAAACTTACAAGTCCTTGCAGGATATCATTGCCATTTTGGGTATGGATGAACTTTCTGAGCAAGACAAATTGACTGTGGAAAGAGCTAGAAAGATACAGAGATTCTTATCACAACCATTTGCCGTCGCAGAAGTCTTCACCGGTATTCCAGGCAAATTGGTCAGATTGAAGGAGACCGTGGCCTCTTTCAAAGCTGTTCTAGAGGGCAAGTACGATGATCTACCAGAGAACGCCTTTTATATGGTCGGCGGTATCGAGGATGTCGTTAATAAGGCTGAAAAGTTGGCTGCTGAGGCTAAATAAATTTGATCTCGAGGCATTATGACTTAAAACTTATGATCAGCCAGTCTTTCAACGCAGTGATCATTCTGTTCTAATGCTAGCCTCTCTCACGCTTTTGTCAATATCTTCTTACTACTTCTTCCTCTGTATATCGTATTTCATATTCAACGAGAAACTTAGAACTCCACTTTCGAACTCTACATATTTATCTCTGCAAATACTTTATTTGGGTCTCATTAGTTTCTAAGTTGTTGCATGCCCCAGTGGCTAACATCCTTTCCTGAACTTCGTAATATTTATATTTTTGGCTCTGCCAACCGACTAGATAATTGAAATGATGGAAGTAGTATAGACTGAATCAATATAACTTTCATATCCTAGGTTTGAACCTACTACCTCGGGTGGTCTTTTCAAAAGTATACTGGTCTAGCTAGTTGATAATAGTGTATTTGTGACATCCCATGTCCGGATAGGATTGACATTTCCGAACTTTATGATAAAGGTATCCAAGTTTCCAGTGAAAGTTCTACTTGTTCCAAAGCTTGCTCGGTTCTATAGTGAAGGGTCACCATATGGTGTATTCAAGTATGCCCTCTTAGATAATAAGGCTTATCTGAGGCTGATAGGTAGAGATTCAATCAAGTTCCTCAATGGATTAGTGACAAGCAAGCTGCTCCCTTATTATGAGAAGAAAAACCTAACAACGATTGATTCTTCTTCCACTTCAACCGTAACGATCCCAGACTGGGATTACACAACTGGGAATTGGGGGCTCTATAATGCCATTGAGAATGAAACAGGCGTATTAGGGGAATTCATCTCAAGATTTGGAACATACACAAGCTTCCTCAATAGCAAAGGTCGATTAATGACAGATAGTATTATTTACCCATTTCCAGTAACCTCTGGTTCATTATCTCAGCTCAAAAATAAGACCTTACCAGAATATCTTATTGAGGTTGATCGTTCGATGATAGAGGCCATAACCAAAGTCTTCAGTACGCATAAGCTACTTAGTCAAATACGTTTCAAAAAACTAAATCACAACGATACTCGTACTTGGGACGTGATGATTGAATTCCAGAATTTACCGAGCGCGGCTACGAACCCGTGGATACAAAATGTCCTGAGACCACTCATGAAGAACCAAACTCCATCGGAAGCACTGACATTTGCTAACGATCTGATCGGTGCGCTTTTTCGGCCAGAGCACGTAGATGATATCTTGGCAGTCTATATCGATATCAGATGGTCTGCGATAATGGAGAGGTCACCAAATACACCTCTGATGCTACGCGTAGTGACACGACAGAGAGTTGAAAACATAGGGAATTGCTTTGACAGTGATCAATTCCCCATACCATGCCAAAAATTAGAGGTACAGGCGGGAGATTTCCGTTCTCTTAGGTATCGATTTGGGTTTCTAGATGGAATAGAAGCCGAGACTGCAGGAACTCTGTTGCCTTTAGACCTCAACTTCGACTATCAAACTGTAACATTGAGTTTACAAAAGGGATGCTATGTTGGGCAAGAGCTCACCGCCAGAACCCACGCCCTAGGCACTCTGCGGAAACGCCTCATACCAGTGCATATTGATGATGTTTGTAAACTGAGCTCGACGGCGAAGCCTCTGACTGTTCGTCTAACTGGCGCTGGCGCTAGTGACGGTAATTATGGAGCTCGCAGAAATAACCAAAATGCTGGTAAGCTTGTGGCGCATGAGGGCAACCAAGGTTTAGCAGTATTGCGTACAGAGTATTTCCCTAGTTTATTTACAGAGAGTACCGAAGGAACCAGCCTGGAGTTCGAGGTACAGGCGCAAGATGGCTCAACTGTACGCATTGTCCCACAGAAGCCCTATTGGTACGAGCGATGGAAATCCGCTACAAACTCCACTGCAACTTCATAGTATGATCATCAATCCACCTTACCTATACTTTTAACCGAGAGACTGCTATCGATGACAGCATCCGTACATCCGAGAAATATTCAATTTTTTCTTTATCAAAATATTTGACTAATTTTTATATTAGCTCTTTCCATAACAAAAATGAAATGACGCAAAAATACTATGGGTGATAGGCAGTGATATATGTAGATCTCCGTCTAAGTAGCAATAGTTTAGGCTCAGCTCCTGCCTAAAGGTCATAATTCTAGACAGAGGTTTCTGTCTAGGGCTTACCTCGTAGGCTTGAAACTTTCACAAACCTTTGAAATTGACGAAAAATCTGATCATTTTGGTTGGGGCATCGCAAGATATGCACCAGCCAGTATACCAATAAACCAATACTTGACCCGCTTAAAGCCCATAACGTATTAGTGAATAAACGTTGTGGAATCGTCAGAGACTGAAGAAATAGTACCACGGAAACACAGGATGTCTGACGTCGAGAACCCAGTTGAAATCCAAGAGGAATTCGAGGTTGTGGAGGAGTTCACACCTGTGGCTCTAGCAACAGCCATCCCAGAGGATGTGCAAAGAGCACAGAGGGAGATCAAGTTGTTCAACAAATGGTCTTTCGAAGATGTAGAGGTCAAGGACCCTTCTTTGGTCGACTACGTTCAAATCAGACAACCAATCTTCGTCTCTCACACTGCTGGCCGTTACGCCAACAAGAGATTTAGAAAGTCTCAATGCCCAATTGTCGAGAGATTGACCAACTCCTTGATGATGAACGGCAGAAACAACGGTAAGAAGTTGAAGGCCTTGCGCATTGTTAAGCACACTTTGGACATCATCAACGTTTTGACCGACCAAAACCCATTGCAAGTTGTCGTTGACGCCATCACTAACACCGGCCCAAGAGAAGACACCACCAGAGTTGGTGGTGGTGGTGCTGCTAGAAGACAGGCCGTCGATGTCTCTCCATTGAGAAGAGTCAACCAAGCCATCGCTTTGTTGACCATCGGTGCCAGAGAGGCTGCCTTCAGAAACATCAAGACCATTGCTGAGACCTTGGCTGAAGAGTTGATCAATGCTGCTAAGGGTTCTTCGACATCTTACGCTATCAAGAAGAAGGACGAGTTGGAACGTGTCGCCAAGTCCAACCGTTAAGATCATCAAAGATTTCCCATCTCCTACGAATCGATCTTCTTTGTTATCTACATTACTAATAGCCATGTTTCCAAATATGACGCGTTCCCTTTCACCAATTGGCTAAACATCGTGGTGGCTTTGGATTGTCTAGTTTGGGTGATATACTACTCGTATATAATATGTACACTTCTCATAAAGTACTTATACTGCTCAAACTTGACGACACTATAAAATGTGTTGTCTCAACTACGAATTGCTCATAAAATAGAATGTATACTAGGTTCCTTCTTTTTCAGGCATAGGCCTTGAGGCCAAGATGCTGTTTGCGTATGCATATTTTCGGGTAATCTGCCAGCATTCTGCCTTGCCTAGTACTCTTCATATCAGGCATCTTTTATTACCGTAAGTTGCACTATTTGATATAGGTCAGGACAGTATATAATAATGAATTAGTTATTTTATAATGCTTTTATCTAATCGTTTATGAATTCGTCTCATTCGTAATAAACTCGTTAGATATCGTCGATAAATGTTCTTGATGTCAATTAATTATTTTATTGAAAGTTCTATAGTTACAATGCTCGGCTTGGAAGAAAACCATCTGAGTATCTGGTGCAAGTTAGTGATAGTAGTGCGGTAGAAGTATACACGGTAATTGTCCTGTATCTTGCAGGTATTGAAAATTCTCGTAAAGAATACGGGATGCACTCGAATCATGATTTAGTAGTTGAGACTTTTCAGTATCGCAGAATCCAAAGATAAAAACCAGAATGCTAATATGCAATCTGCAATAATTATCAAAGAGCCACTTATTATGAAGCAAAAAGCTAAATATCCACGCCCCGCTAGTAGTCCAGTAAATATTGGCCCAATACAACGAGAAAATGTTTTGCCAATATTGACAATGCCCATTACTCTGGTCAAATCCCTAGCTGGGATCAAATTGGTTAAAAGTAACTGTCTTGGTATTACATCCATAGCTGTCGTAGCAAAATGGATATTGAGTAATACAACTGACCAGCCTAATGATCCTTCAACTAAAGGAATAAGAATGGAAAATATCGCCGACGGGATTTGGACAAGTAAGGTGGCTTTTGTTGGACCAAACCATCTTGCAAAGGTTGATGAAGGGACTGCTGATATTCCCATACAAATCTGGCAAGCGAAGAATAACACACCTAGTGCCCAATGTGAAAGACCGTACACTTGGCGATAATAATAGACCATCCACCCGCTTGTCATGAAGCCAGCTCCAAGAGAATCTGTCATAAATATGACAAGCAGCTTAGCTAAAATTGGAATTGTTTCGGGCGATAACCTTTTTGACTCAGCCGCTGCATTTCTTGATATTAATGGAGTATTTTCTTGATTTGTGGTGGAAGCATCTACTGCCGCATCAGCCGCCGTGAATTGATCATCAGTTGTGATACGTTCTTGATCATGTTCAATGTCCAATTCAACTGCTTTTGACAAAGAGAACATCACGCCGACTTTCGAAAGAGCAAGCAGTGCATAAACAGAAAAGACAAAACGGTAGCATTCAAGATCTGTAGTGGCCCATCCTGCTTTTCGTACACTACGCACAATACCACCACTAGTTATAGCACCTAATGCTCCAGCTACTGTTCCTGCTATCCCATGAATAGCGTAAATTTCTGGGCGTTGATTTGGTGGTGACAAATGGGCAATGACAGCTTCTTCAATACTTTTAAATGGACCAACTTCGTCACTGGAAGGGGATATAACGCCAGCAACAGCAAATAACAACAAGATGTAGAAATTATCTGAGTATGCAAATATGATACCACTAGCCAACATCATCAATGATCCAAATATTAGCACGCGCCGGCGGCCTATGGCATCAGCATACCATGTCAAAATGTAAGAAAAGACCACATCACCCACAAGTGTAAGCGACATGAACAGACCGATGCGACCTTCGTCCAGTCCTACTCTTTTGAGAAATAAAGTTAGAACTTGGTTCGTCAATCCATATGAGAGTAACCTCAGAAATACAGAAATCCATAATAGCTTGACATCTCGAGGCGCATCTTTCAAGCTTCGTAACAGCAGCATAGGTCCAAAATGAGAGACCGTTATCTGGCTAGCACCTCGATCGTTATCGAATATTTTTATGTATCTAAGATGTCAGACGTTGTAGTATATTAAGAGATTATGGATTAATTTTGACACATTCGCGATATTGAATTGTAGTTAAACATTGACTAGATGGAAAAAAAGCCTTTTGATGAAGACAAGCACAAGAAGGGAGGCACAAGATTACACAATATAAGAAATGAGTATTGCTAAAAATTCAGAAGAGCTCTCTGGTAGTGTCGACGGAGTCAAAGATTTGGAACTCATAAGAGATCAAGATCAAAACGATAATCACGGAAGACGAGTGTATAACCGACGACGGTTTGCTTGCGTGGAATGTAGGCAACAAAAAAGTAAGTGTGACGCATATGATCAAGCTCCCGAGCCTTGCAGCAAATGTAAAAAGAAGAATGTACCTTGTGTTCTCAAGAAGGATTTCCGCCGAACGTATAAACGTGCTCGTAATGAAGCAATAGAGAAACGCTTCAAGGCTCTTACGACAACTTTGACTAATCTTAGCCCCGCTGAAATTCTGCGACGAATTGAACAGGAACAGCTGGCCTTGCTGGACAATAGTAATTTTACAAAGGAGAAAGTTCGTCAACTAGCTCGCAAAGCCGCTGAAAGCATACCAGGAAATTCTTCAACATCAGCTACTCCAATAAAGGTAAATTCTACCAACAATACTCCAGGGTATCAGGATTCATCATCATCATCAGATTTTGCGTCGTCTCCTCGAGTGCCTTCACATGTTACGGCATCCATAACTTTGACACCAGATGAGTTAAGATGTGAACAAAAAGCACTCGGTGACGTGAATCTGTCTAGTAGAGAAATTGCCGATACATTTCAAGAATTTGCACAAAACTATCACAGGTTTTTGCCGGTTGTCGATCTTCACAAAGGAGCAGAACGCATATACAAGCTCTCACCGTGTTTATTCTGGGTTATAATCTTAATTGGCCTTCGAAGAGCACCAAAGGGAACCGCATTAATGACCAGATTATATGGTCCTGTGAAGGCAATTTTAGCAGAGATCACTATATCACCTATAATAAGGTATACACCCTCAGATACGGATGAGCCTATTTTAAACTCGGCCTCTGTATATTCCGTTCAGGCTTTCCTGCTTTATACTTTTTGGCCTCCACTAACCTCTTCGCTTAGCGCGGATACATCTTGGAACACAATAGGTACGGCAATGTTTCAGGCCATACGCGTGGGACTTAACTGCGAGGATTTCTCACAAGAATATGCGAGCGCAAATCTAGACTTGATCGCTGATTTGAAAAGAACATGGGTTGCTTGCAATGTAGTTTCTCAGCTCGTGGCGTGTACATTCGGATTTCCAGCGTATGTTTCGTTTGATAAATGCGTATCCAATGCAAGTGTGGAAAGGACCAACGACGATTTTTACACGCCTGGTATTCCGCTTCATCTCAGACAAATGGTTGACATTGCACGTTTTGAAAATCAGGTTATTAATACATTGAACTCGCGACTGCCCCATTCAATCGCATCATTTAATAGTGACGAGAAATATCCATATTTATTGGTTCTTACTGATCAATGGGATAAACTGGATCAAACACTCAAGGACAATCAATTAGATGATATTCGCAAATTTCTTCTACTGGTTGCTAAGATACATCTACTGACCTACTATTTCAATGGCAAGAATCGCAAAACACAGGAAAATGGGTTTTCAGTCTTCAGCAGTAAAACCAGAGAGTCCGATTTTGAGACAAAATGTGGACTCGTTAAATGTTACAGCACGGTTATTGAGTTTATGGATCATGCCTACAATTTATGGAGAAAAGATCCAGAGATTGTCAAGTATTTCCCAGGTATATTCGTGCTTAGCATATGGCAAACAGCCTGTATTATAAGTAAATTAGTACATTCATCTTTGGGACCTGTACTAGATACTGAAAGAGGTAAGATGGCATATAGAAATGCCATAATGATAACTAACCAAGCATCAATACTCAAATATGACATGGCATATAGATTTTCAGGGATCATGAGAAGTATTTGGAGCCTGTTCGCCAACGTATTTGAAGATTGGAAAACGACCAATAGTACAACTTCTAGCATGACTTCTCAGGACTTCAATTTAGACATCACAATTTGTTCACGTATGAGCGTCAGCGTTTTTTTCGACTGCTTGTATATATTGAAAGAAAGGTGTGGTATGGCAAAATTGAAAAGGGAGACTAAGGAGGTTGAGGATGCCTCCAACAGCACTAACCTAATGAAAGAAGAAGATGATGACAAAGGTAGTTCTGATGATGAAGAATATGATGATAAGGGCGCTGGCTCAGAAATAAAGGATGCTTTACCAGGAGAGGATCAAACCAGAAGGTTTTCGAATGAAAAAAATCCCGAATTAAGAGCACGTAAAATCATTGCGACTGTACCATTAGATCCCAATCCCATCAACGCATCAACATCTTCACGCAAAGGTAGTGTTATGCCGTCGCCATCTAACCGTACGGCTACCCTTAACCCTAATTCCAATGGCAGTGACGCAAGTTATCCATTACCAAAAGAAAATTCCAAGTTACCTGGTGCAATTACTTGCGCTGCGACAGACTGTAACGCATCTGGGAATTCAACTATAAGATTAAGCGCCAACGTCCCGAGTGTCTTCAATTATGTGCAAAACCAGCGTCCGCAACCTATAACTGATTTTGCAACACTAGTTGAGGACACCATGGCCCATGGTACAAATAATCAAACGATACGAATTCCTTTGTCGGAGGATCAAACTAGTAATGAATCCCCCAATTCTATTGTTACGAACTGGGAAAATTGGGACTCAGAATTGGTTTGGAAAGACGTTGATCTTCTATTAAACGATTTTGCTTTCAACCCGACTTTATGATCGAAATCGAACCTACTTTTCCTACTATAATTCTCTTTTGCAAGCAAGAGTATTGTTGTTTTATGACTATTATATTTATTTGACGAACTATTTAAACGATAATCAAAGTAAATCTATACTGAGATGTTTATTGGCACCAATATCGAAGAGTCGAGTATCATCTTTTCTCGACTTCTTCACGTGACTTGTTTACACTCATTTCATAATTTCTTATCTTCTGTTGATGGAAAAATTTTCAATCATCAAGATTCAAGCATATATTATTTCGAATAGAGAGAGTATAAAGGGCTTGAATTAAGGCTTATACTGCGTTATAAGGTTGCCTTCGAATCTCTTCAGAGTGTGTTACTATTTTAGAGTTAGATCTTGCATTAGACGCGTTCTTCGAAGCCTTTAAAAATGACTGACTTACAAAGTCAGGAGCCAAGTATCATCATAAATGGTACTATGGAACCAGAAGAACCAATTTATGATGAAGATGACTACGAGATGGAACATGGTGAAGAAAATGTGATTGAGAATGAAGAAGACTCAGAATCAAAACCGAAGAAAAAGGTTACCTTTAGTGGATTACAAGATGACGATGAAGACGAAGAGCAAAGGAAACGTGAATTTGAGGAAGGTGGTGGGTTGCCTGAGCAGCCAGAGAATCCCGACTTTACCTCCTTGACACCTTTATCTGCAGAAATCATCAACAGGCAAGCTACCATAAACATAGGTACAATTGGTCATGTCGCTCACGGTAAATCAACTGTTGTGAGAGCTATTTCTGGTGTTCAAACAGTCCGCTTCAAAGACGAGTTGGAGCGTAATATTACAATCAAGTTGGGATATGCCAATGCCAAAATCTACAAATGTCAGGAGGCGTCATGCCCCGAGCCAGACTGTTATAGGTCTTTCAAGTCGGACAAGGAAATCAATCCCAAATGTCAAAGGCCAGGTTGCCCGGGTCGCTATAAGCTCATTCGTCATGTATCGTTTGTTGATTGTCCCGGTCACGATATTTTGATGAGCACTATGCTGTCCGGTGCAGCTGTCATGGATGCAGCCTTATTATTGATTGCAGGAAATGAATCTTGTCCACAACCTCAAACTTCAGAACATTTGGCTGCGATTGAAATCATGAAATTGAAGCATGTCATTATTCTACAAAATAAAGTGGACTTGATGAGGGAAGAGAGTGCTTTGGAGCATCAAAAATCTATTCTAGCTTTCATCAGAGGAACCATTGCAGACGGTGCTCCTATTGTCCCAATCTCTGCTCAGTTAAAATACAATATTGATGCTGTTAACGAATTCATTGTAAAATCGATTCCGGTGCCACCAAGAGATTTCATGGTGTCTCCTCGTTTGATTGTTATTCGTTCTTTTGATGTCAATAAGCCAGGTGCGGAGATCAATGAACTTAAGGGTGGTGTAGCCGGTGGATCTATATTAAATGGTGTTTTTAAGCTTGGTGACGAGATTGAGATCAGGCCTGGTATTGTCACTAAAGATGATAGAGGTAAAATACAATGTAAACCAATTTTTTCCAACATCGTCTCCTTATTTGCAGAACAAAATGATTTGAAATTTGCAGTGCCTGGTGGCCTGATCGGTGTAGGTACTAAAGTTGATCCGACGCTGTGCAGAGCTGATCGTTTGGTCGGTCAGGTTGTGGGAGCTAAGGGACATCTGCCAAACATTTACACAGACATAGAAATCAATTACTTCTTGCTGCGCCGACTTTTAGGTGTTAAGACTGATGGACAGAAACAAGCTAAAGTCAAGAAACTTGAGGCATCAGAAGTACTCATGGTCAACATAGGTTCAACCGCTACAGGTGCTCGTGTTGTGGCCGTTAAAGCTGACATGGCAAGGCTACAATTAACTTCTCCTGCGTGCACTGAAGTGAATGAAAAGATTGCGCTATCAAGACGTATTGAAAAGCATTGGCGTTTGATTGGTTGGGCTACGATCAAAAAGGGTACCACGTTGGAACCCATTGCTTGAAAAGAATGACATAATAGTATATTAGATGCACATATTTTAATAAAAAGTCTTGTACCTCATATCCACTACAACTCTTCAATTCAGTCTTCTTACTTTTAAATATGCATCTGGCTGAAAGGCATCACATGCCAATTTAATAATTAAAGGTAAATATGTACTCTGAGAAGTAAATGAGTAAAAGGTATGCCAAAACATTAATTTTCTACGTTTGAATCTTTTCTGAAAAGATACATGAATTTTATTAGATTAACTATTCCAATGCAATTGATTCTATGGTACAGAAAGACAACAATAGTTATTGCTTGCTTCCAAACGGCACGTTTAGTACAGTGGCCCCATCTCAATCGCCATTAATTTATTTCCGTTTACCCAAGTGGAAGGCCTCTCTATATATCTGGGATTGTAGAAATTTCTGTAAAGAGTCTCTTTTCATGAGCTCATATATGTTTTTACCCACAACCTCGAATAAAGGACCAAGTTTCTTTAATAGTCCTAAAGTTGATGTAAGAGACTCGTCAGTAGTGAAAAAAGAGTTCGAATCATGATTCTTCACAGTAATGTAATCACTTTCTATCTTGTTAAGATCGAGAGGTGCTGGACGAGTGATAGACCCCTTTACGATAGGTGATGTAATTGACAATATTGGGTCGTCTTTAGATTCAAAGCTTTTGTTAGTATCTATATCGACAAGTACATCTTCTTTTTTTACTGGAGCATCAGAAATTATATGCGAATTACTATAATGCTCATGAAATCGTGTAGATAGTGGTGATTGTGGGTCAACCATTGTTGCCGTAATTTTCTCCCTAAGATGGTGGTCAATATTCAACTGATTGGGCGATCCAATCATGATATAGGAGGAATAAATGTGATATGCTAGCTCGAGGCATTCATTACCTAGTTTTGCTATAGCAGGCCCTGCTAACTCAAGCTTCCTCTTTTGACTTGATTGCGTCTTTGCCCTAATTTGCTTTATATGAGAGTCGATTATCTTTCTCAGTAACGATATCTTTCGTAGAAGCTTTTTTATTTCAAAAAATGAATCCAGGTTCTCTGCGCACATCTCCATGTCTAAATGCCTTCTGAATAAATACCTCATTCCAGGATCCTTTAAAATTTCATCCAATTCAGTGATATGAAAGCCGTTCTGAGTATTGTCATTGTCACCTTTAGTTGATGTGTCACTGTTTGACTCATCACTATCAGCTTTACCACTTATCGATAAATTTGACAAACTTTTAGTTTCTTGAGCCATATTGCAAAATTTAGCATTAGTAACATTCAGGGCACTAGAAACCGAGTCCTTTCCTTTATTCCACTGAATCAATTCGTATCCAAATTTGGTTATGGTATAGAATGAGCATCTGTCAATAAAGAACTTTCGTTTGGAGTTCTTCGAAGGTGGCAATAGAATAGGAGCTATTAGACCACATTTAAGAAATAGTGCCGCGACCGATACTGCTTCTTTAGGATACAGTATGTCGGTACAATCCATCAACCATTGCCAAATTGCTTTCGTAGTGAAACAATAATCAATCTTATATTTCTCTTTGCCAAAATATTTTGATTGGAACAGGCGTAAACCTTTATTAGAGACATAATACTGCACATGCGAATCAGAATCTGGATTAGTGAAAAACCTATGAGCAATAGGAGATATTCTTTTCGTATTTTCTAAATCAAAGCTCGCTAGTTGGTCTGCCCATGATTCTGCTGAATCCTGTGAAGCCAATGTAAACCCACCGCCAGAAGAATAATCCATGTTCTCAAACGTAAACGTGTTATCTGCTTTGAGGTCCAAAAGTTGAGATAAACGAGGCAGTTCGTCAGGATTCCCATCGGGTGTCCAGACATTTGGTTTTAAGCCCATCATCCTCGTGAAAAGAATATGAATCAAATAATCACTATGGATGATGGAATCCGATACGGTGCTCCTTTCGAACATAAAGATCTCCATTGAGTTCAGATCTGACAGTAGTATCGGCGGTATCTTTTTCAGACCGATTGCCCTTGCATATTTGTGCAGTATAGCGACACCTTTCGGAGTTGGTTGCAGCACTACTTGTTCTTTCGGCTCACTTCGTGTTCTGTCAGCTGGAGTGTGTAGCAAGTTCGCAGCCATGAATATCTTCAGCAGTTTCGCTGCCAGCGATGGCTTAATAGAGTACGAGACATTGATACAAGTAACGTTCATTTCTACGTCAATCTCCAGATGAGCCATTTTCTCTATTGCATGCTTATAGGAAAATGAAAAGGGATAGTTCTTGGTGAAAGCATTGAAGAAAGACTTTGTCGTGTCCTTAGAATCTGCTTTGAGGTCGAGACACATCAGAAATATAGAAAATATCGTCTTTATGTCATTGCTAAAGAGAAGACCATGGGGGGTCTTGTTAAAGCCCCTGGAGAAGAGCTCTCGAAAAGATGTGCTTTCAGTAGGCATAATCGCGACGGGCAATCCTTGGGAGCAACACTATGGACACGTTCGATTCTACACTAATGCCGAGGAAACCCTTCGGGTAATTGCCATTTGACATGGCAAGATGAAAACTCCATCGTACTGGAAACCCAATTGACCTTACTTCCAATATATACCCTTCGTTCAATCCGTCTTATCCTGATCGTTCTTATCCATGATGTATCATGTAAACTTGAAACATCTTTATTTTATGAAGGGATCTTCGCATATCGAGAATTGCAATTTCCTTTCTCGCTGAAGAGCGTGTTAAAAAACTCATCAACCCCACGAAAGAGGAATTTATCAAATTTGTCACGGTGCTTGAACCAGAACGGTTTGAAGCATCAAAACAGTAAAGAACATCATCGGAATTTGAATGCCATAATGTTTCATGCGTAGCCATAATACTGCTTCTGAAACTGCTATGTCCTTACACCTCGCAATATAGGACTCGCCTCAGGACGACAGAGGATACCAGAGTTGTTATAGCTACCGCAGCCCATAAATGAAATAACGTGAAAGTGAGAGATGACGTTAGCACGATGGAGTATTAATCAGCAAATATCAACTGCCCTCTTAATGTACTTTGAACGGTCCATGAAACTAGTTCACTTGCTTGCGTAACGCTCGTTGACATACAGAAGTGGAACCCAAACCGTACGAATTATAAGGTGGGATTTTCTGGCGTATGCAGTGAAAACTCCGTGAGAGTCTATTTTCATTACTGAGATCTTTACACTCGTTCAAGACCGGAATGCCGGTCGCATCAGAATAATCATTACTCTGAAAGCAACAATGAGTCTCGGAAATCCAGAAGCGAAATCAAGCTATAGTGTTTGAGCAACTTTGAGGAGAGTTGCACCGAATAGCTCAACTGAGGCCTGTGCCAACATTATCTTGACAAACCGCTCGCTTGGCTAGGATTTTTCATATTACACGTGGAGGACAAGTATATATCTTGCTTTCTATTTCTACTCGCTGTTTTTCTGACACGTCTACAGTAGCACGTAGCTGTACAAGCCGCACTTCACCGATTGATGTAAGTCTAGGATAGTAACAGGCAAACAGACAATCATGGTTCGGTTAACACATTACAATGCCACACCCAACTCCGGATAATCTACATCCATCATCGGGACTTGCTTGTAACACGAAACTAGGTAGGCCAGCACGAACAAATTTCCAAAATGCCATGCAGAGCTCATGTAGGTACCAAAGGATATTTACGAACAAAGATGGAATGAAACGGTTCAAAGGCATATGATTCAGGGTAGACTAATTGGGTATTGCGACCCGATCATATACAAACAACTATGGCCCGGTTTCAAGAAGAACAACATACCCTAATTTGTTCCTTCTCATTTTATGATGATCTTTTTGTTTGCTACTCTTTCTGTCGCGTCTTGTAGAATATCCGCGGGCCTTTTCGTTATATGTATAATATGTGTCATACATATCACGCTAGCATCAGGAAATTCAAATACGTCACGAAAGACTGCTTCTGGCGTTGAAAAATGTGTTGCCACGCAATCGAAATTCAACTTTACGAATAACAAGTTTATATCAGCTCTGAAGCGCTCCAATCTCTGACCAAGCCATGAAGCAAGCGGAATTACGTGGCGCAAGACTGAGCTGAATACTACGCCTGAACTAAAGAATAAGATCTCAGTCATGACGGAGCTTAAAGTTCAACAGTTAACATGTAAATAGAGGCCTTCAATTTATCTACCAAAAGAGTGAAAGTGCACTTAATCAATTACGCAATGTGTCAACTTACTGTGTCCTCCAATAAGAAAACTTTTTTATAAAACTTACAACTTGTTGAATCTCTCTACCTATGGGACACACTGTGATAGAATAAAGTAACGACACTTTACATTTGCCATACAAATTACATTTTGGTAGTAGAAAATTTTATTGGCTTTGCACCTCATGTCATAAAATTGCGCCAGATTGTAAATCTCACTTCAATTTCAAAGTTTCCCCATCAATTGATTTCCAATCATGCGTCATACCTTGTAGAACATACTGTGAATTAGGGATGCATGCGGACCTGTACCAACTAAATTTTAATTTGCTCTAAAATTGAACTCGTGGGTAGCGGGCGGGCTCATCATATTTTTGTGATAATCAATCTCGCCCGTGGGATGCAAGGCCATTTCACGATGACACCTTATTTCCATGTGATAGAGCGTGTCAATAATTCTATCTGGAGGTCAAGCATAAGGCATCAAAACTTGGGGTCAGCATGCGGAGACATTCATTCAGTTTCATTATGAGTGAATTTCATTCGTTGATCACACAATTCACAATTTTGTGTCCTCTAAGAAAATATGCAATATTATTATATGCTTGGTAATCTTAATTGATGAACATCAAGTGCGTTAGCTCTTCTTTTGAGAGAATCGTGATTATACCATATAAAACGAGGTAGAATTAGGTCAATCAAGGAGAGTTACCGCTGTATTCCTTTTGTCCAAAAGACTTCCACAAGGATAGCGGAACGCAGATCGGAGCCACGATGATTATCAAAATTTCACTAGTATGTCTATTGGCTGCTGCTCTTTCATATGCGGCGAAAATATCATCTCCTTACCAACAAACTGATATTTCCAAGATAGGATCACAAAAGGACATTTTCGGGTTCCTTGCTGGTTCTGCTCCATATTTCTCGTATCCAGGAAATACTAGTATCCCTGTTACCCCACCACCTCAATGCAAATTGCAGCAGGTTCAGTTGTTTGCCAGACATGGCGAAAGGTATCCCTCGAAAGATGTAGGCAAAGCTATTAATCAAACCTTCGCCAAACTGGAGAGCTACAACAGTTCTTTCAAAGGTCCTTTGAAGTTTTTGAATGATTACCAGTTCTTTTTGCCCAATTCCGATAATCTCGAGTTGGAAACTACTCACGATAATTCATTAAATCCAAACAACCCTTACCTCGGCATGACTGACGCTCAAAAACATGGTCTAGAATTTTTAGCTGAGTATGGTGATTGGATTGCCAATACCACTAATTCCACCAATTTCACTGCTTTCACTTCCAGCTCCAGAAGAGTACATGATACTGCAGTTTATTTCTTGGAAGCTCTCGGAAACAGGTTCAACTTTGATCTTCAAATAGTACCAGAAACTCCGCAGTCTGGTGCCAACACCCTAGTGCCCAAATTTGGATGTCCAGCTTGGGGTCCTGTCAATAGAGATATTGTCAACTCGTTCGGAAATGGATTTCTCAATGATATAACAAATCGACTTCAAGATGCAAATCCCGGTCTGGATATCAATGCTACAGATGCTCATAATTTATTCGACTGGTGTGCCTTCGAAATCAACGCCCGCGGTTACAGTGAGATTTGTGATGTATTTACTCGAGAAGAATTGATTAATTATTCATATCAGCAGGATCTGAATACTTATTATAGCGATTTCGTGGGCAATCCCTTAGCTAAAGCAATCGGATCTGTACTTTTTAATGCTACTATGACTTTGCTAAAACAAAGTGAAGAGCTAGACCAAAGAGTTTGGTTGAGTTTCACACATGACAACGACATTTTGAATTATTTATCTGCTGTGGGTCTATTCGACGATAAACGTAACCTAACAGGCAAAGGCGTGCCATTTCAAGATCAGACATTCCGCAGGTCATGGGTTGTTCCAATGGGTGCTCGAGTCTATGCTCAAAAATATGAATGTACCTCTAATAATAACACCGTATCATCATTCGTGCGTTACGTTGTCAATGACGTTGTCATACCATTTGATGATTGCCAATCCGGACCTGGCTTCTCATGTCCCTTCGCGGAGTTTCTTGAGAGAGGTGAAAATAGAATAAAAGGCATTAACTTTGCCAAGGAATGTAACACCAGTTCCGTGAGCAATGTCACATCGCTGACCTTTTATTGGGACTATAAAGAAAAAAATTATGATGCCCCCTTGTTACTGCAGTAAGGCTGAACCATTTTATGTTGAACCGCCTTGCCAATGTGCCATGCGATGACACTGGCAGGTCCTAAAGTTTACTATCAATCTTATTAACTATTATCACTTCTTCAAAAGTAGTTCATTAGGTACTCTAAGTCTTTTATTGTTCGTACGAATACTCAAAATACATGTATTACTTACTTTGTCAGGATAACTCCTCTTCCGACCCTTTCGTCATATTCGCATGCTCACGCTTTTTCAATGTACCTTTATTTGGAATATGAAATTCTTAAAGGGCTCTAAAATTTTAAACAATATAGGATATTTAAGATTGAGATGTAGAGAAAAAAGATTTCAAGTACACTACATCAATTAGGAGTAACAGCAAAAGTTAACCTAAGATCAGTCTAACTAAAGGATTATCAGTAACAGTCTCAACAATCAAAACTTTGCCGAAGTGTTCAAGTCAGCTCACTCATATTTAGGATTGGAAGTTTAATGCACATGAATCTCTGATTAGGGGTAGAACAATATTTCGTTCAATTAAGAGGTTGCACCTATATACTGATAATCGAGTATCTAGCCACTGAACTTCGAGTTGAATTACTGAGAGAGCAAACTGAAATCAAGACAGAATTTATACCGACAATGGGATGGTATTGGTGTTTACGGGCTTTACTCACCATAGCTACATTATCTTTATTGACAAAATGGTTACTGGCTTTTACCATTGGTCTTGATATAGGGTTTATTAACCCATTCAAACTCAAGATATGCGGATTATCATTGAGAGGAAAATTTTCCATCAAACATATTCAGTATAACATCTGGCGAAATAAGGTAATTCTCTCGGGTGCTGTAATCCACGAGTCCAAGGTACATAAGATTGACAATTCATCTGATGAAAACGACCAAGCTAGTCATCAGAAGAGCGTCAGAAATATTGAGCTACCTTCAATTATTCAAAAGAATCTGCCTCTAATAAGAAGAGTGATGAACGGATTTGTATTCTACATGGAAGATTTTCTTATTGAGTCACAAGACTTACGAGTTAGAAGGGCTTCAGTGGAGTGCACCTGGAAAGAAGTTTATGAGCTCATCGAATTGAATTTTTACATGGTGGACATCACTATACTAGATCATAAACTCTGTACAGATTCCCTATGGACCTTACAATTCAAGTTGATTGACGAGAATGATAGGAATGCAAGAGAAGCAAACAGCCATGTGATTGAACATATTCCAGAAGAATCTAATCCGGAAAAGGAAGCTTTCATATCCAGAGAACAAACACCGGTCAGTGACACTCAAGATTTTTGGGAAGAGACATCAGTTGATGATGCTGAACTAAACCATCTAGAACTGGCAGGGGAGGAATTCATTGTTAACGAGCAACTACAATTTGAGGAGTTTCATACTACATACCCACTCCAGGATGTTAAACTTGAAATGAAAATAGGTAGTATAACAGTTCCTCTTGCACTTCTTCAGTCTTTGAAAGATAAAGGGCCTCACAACGAGAAAGTGGAAAGTGTGCGCTCAGTGAGTAATGATAGCGATGGATACAGAGATCCAAGCTACACCCAGCAATCGAATGATGACCTTTCAACACCCACTGGAACCACCGGGCTTGACCAAGGGACACAAACGGATTCAAAAGATAATTCAGGCCAGAAGGGATTGCACAAGACTGAACAGCAGATTTTGAACATATTACGGAAAATCGAAAATGTCGTTTCTCGTCTAACTGACGCGTTAGTACCAATAGATGAGCTCAACATAGCTGTTGACAATATTCTTATCTCTGATATACCAATTACCTCTCATCCTAAGTTGAGCCATATGAATGATTTTTTGAGTTATGAACTAAGTCTAGCTAATTTGATTTTAAACGCCGAGAAATTTAAAAAGGAAATGCCTGGGTTTAGACTTTGGTTTGATGAAAAGGACACTCCTTTTAAAATTAGTACGACATTGACGAGGATGAAACTTGGTTTCAACGTGATGTTCAAGGAAACCGGAGAAATAAAGCTTGTCAAATTTGCAGAGATTCCCAACATTTCACTTTTCGGTGATACGAATATCCTCTCTCAAAGACTACGACAATCTTATTGGAATAATCTACAAAACCTTGTATTTAATATGAAAGGCACCTTCTCATCACCTATTATTGATGTTAGTGCAGTAGACATATCATTCATCAAGTCTTTTGTGAAAAACATAAATGTTTTTCATAGAGCTTGTACAGGAAATGTGAACTTGTCTTCTTCCGAGAATAACCCATCGGTTTCCTTGTCTCAACAGGCAATGAACTCAATCCTAAAAAAATATCTGCCGTTGATTAATATGAAAATTGGCGTTGAAGATCAAATGTTTGTTTTAACCGATGCTGAACAGACTCTGATTGCCAAATTTTCAGTACTCATGTTCAACTATCAATCAAAGCGTTACCTTGCAAAAAGTTTTGATAAGAAGGATTATTTGACTTACGAAGCTGATGCATCACTGGAATTATTAAACTTCAAAATCCAGCATTTTATGAGACAAGATAATTTCAAACATAATATCGTTCATTTAGCATCTCTAAATCTTAATAGCTGTTTGAAGATTTTGCCAAATCCTTTGCTATCAATATCGGGAACTATCGAAACTGTATCATTGGATCTGTCCGATATTCCAACTCTCGTAATGCTAAGTAGTCTGGTCAAAAAACTTGAGAGTGAGGTTCAAAACGTGGAAAACAACTATTTTAGAGAACTCTATGAGAAATATGCTTACATGATTCAATCTGCTGCATTCCGTTGCTCAATGATCGGAAAAGCGCATCATCAGGAACCCATTTCTCCCAAAGATTTTATGTTCTCCGAGTTGCCAGTATGGTTCGATTGTTTCAGGCTTGATGTTCGTGAGATTAGTACAATTTTGGGTGTAAGATCAGTATTCATGCCACCTGAAGTGTTTTCATCTTTAGATGCACAAAGTGCTAAAGATTTTGTCGAGGGTAAATTACGGAAGGTTTGTAACCAGGTTGATGATGTACAGATTGCTGTATTTGGAAACCGTACTCGGTGGCAAACTCAGAATGTTGGCGATAATTTAACTTTGGAAATTCGGGGTGATAGTGTTATGGATTATAAGAGCTATTCAGGTAACGAGCTTGATGACATCTCAACGAGTGACGCAACCGAGGTAGAACGTTTATGGAATGGCATTGTTTTGATAAACAACATCGTTACCAAAGTCATAGGAGAGACAGCTATTGATAGCGACGAGATGGTAGCTAAAACAGTGAACAAAATAAGCGGTTTCTGTATTGATATTTTCCCTGAACCAGATTACTATTTGAATCATTCTGACCAAAAGATTATGGTAAACATCAGTAATAAATCAATCAAGTCCGTAGTTTCTTTGATGAGTATTTTTTTGATAATTTCAGGCGTTCATACATTGAATCAGATTTTCAGAAAGTCGTTGAAAGATGAGCAGAAAGACTCAAAAGCGAAAGATTTTTTTATCGATCTGGGCAAATCTAAGAAGAAATCTAAATTCGAATTAATCAACTGGAAGGAGTTGAAAGGCTTATTAGACATCACTTTAACATCTGAGCTCATGGAACACGTCATAGTAATGCCAAATGCCTTGAAGTTGAAAAATGATATTGTCAATCTAACCGTGAATATACGAGAACTATCCCTTATAAAAATATCAGGAGATCTCTTGCGACTTTGCGTTGAACATTCTCCAATCCCCAATACCTGGAGTAGATTGCTGAATATATGCAAATTTAGGGTTACTGTCACCACTGACGCCTTGAAGAGCCAAGCAGATACAGCCTTCGAGGAGTTTGAAAATTTGGAGCCTTCTGTTGTTCTAGAGAACGAATCATGGCATTTCTCGATTCCTCATAACTTCGAGATGTATAAGCTTTTTGACAATTTCTCTACGATCATCAAATCATTGAAGCAGATGCTATATTCATTCAAAACATCAAAAAACAATCTCGTGATATTTCCATCGGCAGTAAAAACCCCATCCTTACCTAAGATCAAATTGAAATCACAACGATTCTTTTTCTCCGTAGCGGACGATCCCTTCGAGTCACAGATGAACATGATTTTCCAAATAGGCTTGAGAGAGCAAAGAGAGAGATTGGCAAAACTAGAAGAATTTGAAGATATGGCTAATCAAAAACTTAAGTCTAGAAATAAAGATAAGATAAAGTTTTCTGGCAGTTACGAAGACAAGATCTTCAAGGAGAAAGCAAAGTCATGTGGGCTGCTCAAGAAAAAGAGCAAGAAAAAAGCTAATGTTCCACTTGTTCCGACGCCGTTTAACATTGATGGTAAGGATAATACTAATATAAAGACTAGGGACCTACTCGAAGAAGAAATTGATTCAGCATATCAGAAATTGCAGGAGAACTTCTCGAAGTCATGGATATTTCGGATCCAAGAATACAGACAAAAGGAAAGAGCTGAATTCAAGAAAACATTCAATTATGTTTGGGGTAACATAAATTACTCTAGTATGCCATCCGATATAAATAAACGTGTTTTAGATTTTGTGACCAGCCCATTTCTTACAAATCTGATTATCGAAGGAATTGATATTGACATATTCAAACCATCATGTGGTGTTGAAGGTGTACCTGATTTCATTCACGATGTTGGCAAGGGAGTTCCTAAAGACACAGAGTACTCCATTATGGTTCCTATGTATTTGAATGCAAGATTTAAAGAGATAAGATGGCACCTAAGAGACTACCCACTTCCGTTCATACATATTCCGGCGCTAGGGCCCACGCAGACTCGTTTGGGGCATTCAATTCATATCCACGGCAACTTTTTCGCCACTGAAGATATGATACGTTCTGACGAGGAGATCAGAACGGTGTTTGTTCCATTGGTGCCATCTATCATTGTTGAAAATCAAGACAGCTATTACTCTCTGTTGGTGCCCAGGACGATGACTACAATCAAAATATTCACCGATCTACAGTTTGATGTCCATTCGACATTAAACACGCAGGTAACGTACAGCAGCTCTTACCAACCAGCAATACAGCAAGTCATGCAATGCATGGAGAACTTTTCCAAACCACCTTTGGATCCATCTCCAAAGCTTGGATTCTGGGATAAGATCAGATATATTTTCCACGCACGAGTTGCCGTGAATTGGAAACAGAATGGTACATTTGAAGTCGCTCTTAAGGGCTCAAAAAGTCCTTACAGTATGGGCGGATTAGACGCAGGCTTTGCTCTTGGATTTACGAAGGGGGTAGTACTGAAGTGCAACGCCAATGATAAACCAGATGAGTTTCTCTCCTGTACCTCTGAACACATATATTTCAGTGTACCGAATTATTTTGCTAAACCACTGCTAGTTTGGTCAAGACCAAAACAGGATTCAGTATTCGTTCCAAATCAAGTGGGCTCAAACTTGCAAAAGCATGCATCATATTACTACTTATTTGATACCCTACCTAGCAAAAACCAAGCAGCAGACGAGAGAATTATGGAAGCATCATATATTGAAAAAACTGGTATAAAATTGAGTGGTGGTGTTACCCTAAATTTAGGGTTTGTTTTTGAGAGGTTCAATGAAGATCAGAGTGATAGAACCACAGATTTTGAGTCTCATGTTGGAGCGCGTTTATGCAATCCAATATACCCAAAAGATTTAAAGAAACACGACTCATATTATGGATTCAGAAGTGATTTTATACACATGTCTTTCTGTATCAAATCAAATGACAAGAGCTCACATAATGCTATGCAGTTAAGCCCTGGTGCCCTGAGAGTATTTTTCCAATGGTGGAAAACGTTTTCAGGAAATTTCCCTGTCCGTCGTGGTAAATTATTCAGCCAATTCAATATGTCACCAAAGTTTGGGGATCACTTATACACTATTTCATATGTCGCAGACGTTTCACCCCTATTTATAACTCATATGCATCATCAGATCGATGCAGAGAAGATCATGAAAAAGAGCTATTTGAGTGAGGTGGAGTTTTCTGGATTGAAAGCGAAAGTGTCCAAATTCTCGATGGACTTGCACCAACGTAAGGAAGTTTTGACCGAATACCAAAAGGAATTGGATATTAGGAAAAAAGTTACCAAAATGGTATTTTTGGAAGGTGACGTTACTTTAGAGAATATTGATGTTAGAACAATTGAAGGAAAACTCACACGTCTGAATTATATAGAAGAGAGAGAAGATGCACAATATCACATATCTGATAATGACATGACATGGCTAGATCTTTCTGACTTTCAGGATGCATTTTTCATCAACGTTGACAGTTATCTACCTCATGTTACTATCAATCCCTTGCTTTTTGCTCCGAAGTTTTATTATAAGAAGCAGGTAAACTATGGTGATAAATACCAACTCAATCCCAAGACGTTTGAACCCATAAGACCATTTAGAAACGACATAACTCACAACTGCACAGTAGACAGACCCCTAGAGTTTCAGGGTTACGTTACTGAGAGAAGATTAGACTCTTTACAGAATTTGAGAACCAGTCTGGAAGATCGGCTTTCGAAAGCTAAATCGAAGAAAGAGCAAGATAAATTGAAACAACTTATTGACGATACACTACGCGCCATACAGTATGTGGAATTTCTACGCTCTGATATGGAAGCTATACGCGATGTCGACGAAGAGGGAAAACTCAAGAAGGAATGCCATTTCAAGAATATCGAGGCAATATATAATGTAAGTGAAAGTTCAGATTTGTTCGAAAACCGTTACATAATTTTGAACATGCTTCTGAAATGGAATGAAACAGCTAGGAATGCAGTTTATAGGTATGTTCACTATACCCAACTTGCTAAATCATTTACGGAACTTTCAACCTATAAAGCCAAAAGAACATTTGATCAAATCATTAGGGATAAATTTGATCTCCAGGATGATGAAGAAAAATCATCCAGGGAAGAAAATAGCTTGCCAGAAAAGATGGAGCCTGTCAAGTCCGAGATGGACTTTGAGTCTGCTACTGATACTGATGGAATAGAGAATATTTTGTTGCAAATGTTTAATAACAATATTAATGAGCTGGCTTGTTCTTTGGAACATATGATTAGAAATAATCACTTTGTTCAATTTGTTACTCCTCAAATTCAAATAATGACAGAGAAGTATCCTGACCAATGCATGTTTGTTTCAAGTCCGCACATTGTTTTGAAGACAGTTAGTTTTGAAGAAGAACGTCCAGGGAATTTATACCTTGAGGATTATTTCATGAAAAGGTACGGAATTTTTATATCCAATGCTAACGTATTTGTTTTCGATAAGAAAGATTATAAAGATATGTTTGAACTCTATTTTGAGACAAACTCGTATGCCCAGCATGAAAATTCAAAATGGCCACCTTGGATTGGATTTGAATTGGGTTTTGAACCTGCCCCATTGAAGAATGCTACTGTACTGAAAGATTTAACAGTGTATTTCAACATTCAAAAATTACAACCCAGTTCTACTACTTACAAAGCGATAAAGGACTCTATTGAAGATAAATTTACTGCTTACATTCCATCAATTAAGCTCTCTTCGAAATCAGAAGAATTCTCTTTCATTAAGCATACTATCGAGAATTTGTTCATCGCAGAGGAAGAAAAGAGTGCCGAGCTGAAGAAACAAATAGAAAGACTTGTTATTGGTTACGACGTAGAAGATATTGAAAAAAGCAGAGATTTGATAACACGACTGCACAGAAGCGAAAGGATTTTACACGAGGTTTCTAGTGAATTGACATTCAAAAGACATTTGTTAGATGAAGCTGATGCACATGATTTGGCTAACGTTTGTAATGATCAAATGGCGCATTTGTTGAGACTTTACATTTTGATCAAAGTTTTCAAAGCCAGAAGTGATCATGCTCAGGAGAGATCGATGTTGTGGGATTTCAAAATCAATGAGGTTATTCTTCATCTATTGAATCAATCTGGAAAACCATTTGTTGATGCTGCCTTCGCCAAAATCAATTACCGATTGGTCAAGGGATCGAACGGCGTTACAAGTAATGCGCTAGTGGTTAAAATGATGCAAGTGTTCAATCTTGAGAGAGAAGCCAGCTATCATGACTTACTCGGTCCCATTGAACGTAAATCACAAAATAAACCTATAATTTCAATTTCTTGGGACATGGATAAGCCCGTGGGTGGCATTAAAGTAGTGAAAAACGTAGAGACACTTATCAACGGACTAAGTGTGAAACTGGAGGACGATACATTACAGAATATAATGGAGTGGTTGCATATTGACATGGAGGACAAGTCCTTTGGTAATGACGAAGATGAAGATGGGTCGAATTCTGATGGAGAAAACTCTATGAACGACGGATCGAGCGACGAACACCAGGTGTACATCACTAGTGGCCATCTGAACTCAGAGCTGAATGAGATGATTCAAAGATCTGGAGATTACATGATTGTTGAAGACTTGTTGCTAAACAGCTTCAAGTTCCTGATTAGTTACCGAGGCAAGGGACTGAGACGTCTTGCCAATGTCAGTGACTTCATGTTCACTTTCCCAGCACTGATCCTCGAAAATCAAACCATCCGAGTGATGGATCTGTTCAACATGGTGAAAAAGGTTGTCATCGAAGAACTACTGAATCACACGGGGAAGTTCTTGAGCAGCAAATTGAGATGTAACTCGATGGAAGACCGTCCACGTAATTTGCGGCAAATCTCCTCTTACCAAGCATATCTGGAATTGGAGGACTTACAGGATCACAACAATAAGAAGTAAAGAACCATAAAAAATCAGATCACCTTCGAGTCTACTAGGCAATTCATGCCCAACGGAAAAGTATGTTCCAATGTATCAATAATATTGGTTTATAATAATAGTAATAACAATAATAACTTCAATAATAATTGTACTAACTCAATCAACTTTCTGTTTTGTATGTACTCATTGCTAATCAATGCTACACTATATTCAATACCAGAGATCTGCGATATCCGCGGCGAAAACGCTGAGCAAGAGAGACATTTTTTCCATCATTAGAACCTTTCCCATCATGATGAAACCGAAGCCTCGATTGACCCATAATTTGTCCGCATGCTTTTTATAGATTCTGGGGCTCAGCAATGGCGTGTTTTGATTTCGCGACGCGTCACGTCAACTAAAGTATCCAGAGCATTTTATGTCCGGGTAAAACAGAATCTTTCCTCGAATTTTGTGTTTTGGCAAAAGTTTTAGTTGAATCTTAAAGAAATAACCACAAGGACAATTAACGGGGCGTTTTACAGATTGTTTGTGTGGCAAAAATTAGATCAACAACTCGATAATTGTGTTGATATATCTATATTATAGACAACTTTCCAGTCACTAAGGACACTACAGACTTCTGAGCTGCCGATTTTACCTTCTGCAGTGTAAATTCGGAACATAAGGTGTGCAAACGTAAATTGATCCAAGCTTGAATCGAATCAGTCCTCCAACTCAGTCGCAGAATATTAAAGGAGATGTCACAACAAGTGGGTGCCAGTATTAGACGCAAGCTTGTCATTGTTGGTGATGGTGCGTGTGGTAAGACTTGTTTGTTGATCGTCTTTTCCAAGGGCCAGTTTCCTGAAGTGTATGTCCCCACTGTTTTTGAGAACTACGTCGCTGATGTTGAAGTGGACGGTCGTCGTGTAGAATTAGCACTATGGGATACTGCAGGACAAGAAGACTACGATAGATTGCGGCCGCTATCCTACCCAGACTCGAACGTTGTTCTAATATGTTTCTCCATTGATCTTCCTGACTCCTTAGAGAATGTACAGGAGAAATGGATTGCTGAGGTCTTGCATTTCTGTCAAGGAGTGCCAATCATTCTTGTTGGATGCAAGGTTGATCTGAGAAATGACCCACAAACTATGGAGGCCTTGCGTACAGAGGGCCAACAACCTGTTGCTACGGCAGAGGGTCAGTCCGTCGCAGACCAAATTGGAGCTACCGGTTACTATGAGTGCTCTGCTAAGACCGGGTACGGTGTAAGAGAGGTCTTCGAGGCAGCCACGAGAGCTTCTTTGATGGGCAAATCCAAGAACGACGGAAAATCGAAGAAGAAGAACAAGAACAAGGACGACAAGAAAAAAAGGAAGTGTGTTCTACTTTAAAATCATAAATCTTCGTGATAGGAGCACATATACTCCTCAGCGCTACTGATTTAGCAAACTTACTCAAATATCTCAACTATATCAGATAACATTTCGCACGCTAGGCTAATATATATAATGTTCGAATTTAAAATTCCAGGGTTGAACTGATATGAACTATCAATCTATTCCTTTGATTGTTAATACATTGACGAAACATTTTTACTCAATGATATTTGATTCCTACTAGCCTTTCATCGTGAATTTTGTCTCGATATTAAGGCGCAAGCGTTTTACAGCATTGCCATTTTATTATATAACTTTTTGTTTGATAGTTTTACCGATATAATGAGCTGTGAGAGCGATTTCACCGTAACTGGTTCGAAAGCATAAATACCTACGTATTTCAGTCACATTCTTGTTCATCATAGCCATGTCCCCAAACCCGAGACTGTAGTTATCATAGTGCACTAATGATGTAACGTTACTATCTAATTGATAAAGGAGATCTCTATACAGGCTAGCAGAGTGTCATTGGCTCAATCTCGATCAACTTGCTTCATGAATCGCGGCAACTACAGCTATATTGGGAGTGCTTGGGAGTGTATTGCTATTATAATCGCTTGTAACATACCATTGAAGTTTTGTATTACCACTGACTTGCATTTAGATCCTTCCATCATGAATGATTTGTGTGACCCATAAAACTATATCAATTGATCTCACCTCCGTTAATACAACAACAAAACAGATATGAGCGAAAATTGGCAAACAGGTGATCTTGTTTTGTGTAGAGTCGGTGCATTTTCACCCTGGCCTGCTGTTGTTGTCCCCGAAGCAGTTCTTGCCGATGAAATCCTGAAGCGGAAGAAGCCTAATACCCTCGCAGTGTGTTTCTTTAACGACCCCACATATTTCTGGGCACTTCCGCAAAAACTTAAAAGACTTGACAAGAGAACAATAGACCATTTCGTGAAAACCGGCTATAAGACTGCTACAAACGAAGACCTCATCATAGCGTACCAGCAAGCCAAGGATTACCAGGATTTACGAGCTTTCGTGCGAAAAAGATTAGCTTCTGAAAAGCGGTTACGACTGTTATCGGATTATGAGAGAGATAAAGGACCATTGACAGCAGGACAGGATCCAACGAGACCTAAAGATGATATAACGAAGAGGAAATCACACACATCGCCCACACATAATTCGAAGAAGGTGAAAACCGTTACAAAACCGAAACGACGACCAGAGAAAGGAAAAACTACGAAGAGAGTTAAAGAAGACGATACCCAAGCTGAGTTTGCAGAAAAGAATCGTGATAAGGAGGATACCAAAAAATTTATTAAAGGTGAAGATAAGATTGCTAAAACCAACAGTCGATCTATCTCAGATATTAAGCTCAGTCAAGATAAAAAGTTCAGTAAACTCAGAGTGGAAGAAAGATCAAGGTTGGATTTTTCAAGAAGAATTGAGATCTGTAATCTTTTTCGGCAACGAATTCAGTTGAATCTAATACAAAGAGATTCTCCTCCTTCCGACATTGAGAAACAACAGTCTCATAGAATTCTAGAAAAGATCAAAGAAAATCTCAACAACGATCCCCAATTCTTTGATTTGAAAGCATTAGAATCATCAGAACTTCACAAGGTTTTACGTGTGATAATAAAGTCTGCCGACTTACAAGAATTTCATACTATATCTAAAGACATATTATCAGCTTGGACTCCAATTTTGAGTAATAGAGCTTCATTATAATCGATGCCGAGATCCAGTTCAATCTGCTGCTTCTTTTCTTTTTCATTATAGCCGTCCGTCAAGGCTGTGGAAAGATTCGCTTTTAACTTTGTCAGTTAGAAACCTACTGATACATATGGCCCATACCTGTACTACTTCAACATTCATAGGTTTACCTAGATCGCACATATTCGTAGCATACACTGCATCAAATTTGATATCGATATTCATGCGAATTTAATCGATTATTGATTAATCTATTGTTTATGCTTTAGTGGAACCGGCGGAAGACGTCGCGTATTCCATCATCTAGGATAACGCAAAGATGATAAAATCACGAAGTAAGCAAGCTTCATGGTTTCATAATACAATTGCGACTTTCGTTATTGCTTAAGTACTCGATCTCAGTAGTTCAACAAACTTAGGCCCAGAGCTTCGTGCTTGTTATTCGGAGGTAATTATCATATAAAGGCATTCATATCCATGCGCTCTTACGACTAGTAGCTCATGATAGAGCTCATATTATTAAATGCTTTTATATAAGATGCATTCCATATCTTGCTCAACTTTAATCCTCTACATTATCTTGAATACCATCTCAAAATAAGCAGGTACAATCAATATGTCAAAACCTGTTGCGACACCCATTAGTAACCGCAATACAGTCCCAGTAAGCCGCAGTGGGAGCCAGGGTCGATCTTTAAAGGTTGCTGCGGAAGATATATGGCGTAATCGCACAGAGAAAGTAAATGCTGAACTGTTCGCAGTCACATATGGGGCCATAGTATCTCAGTTGTGCTTGGATTTCGGAGACGACTACGAAAAAGTCAATCAACATCTATACGCAATGGGAAGGACAATTGGCGAAAGACTGATTGATGATTTTATTGCTCGCACTGGCTTGCCTAGATGCGAGAACATGATCAGAACCAGCGAGGTACTTAGCAAGTGTGCTTTCAAAGTATTTTTGAACATAACGCCACAGGTGGCGAACTGGAGTGTCAACAGGGACCAGTTTTCCCTAATCCTAGACCATAATCCATTGAGTGAATTTGTTGAATTACCCCAGAATGCTATGCGCAGTCTTTGGTATTCAAATCTCTTGACTGGAGTATTAAAAGGTGCTCTAGAAATGGTACAAATGGACTGTGACGTTACTTTCGTGTCAGATGTCTTACGTGGTGATCCTCAAACGGAGATCAAAATCAAATTAAACCGGATTCTCCGTGATGAGATTCCCATAGGGGAGGACTGAGCGAATGCTCTTGATTCAGCAAACCAGGTAATTAATAAATCCTTACATAAAGACAATCATGACACATTATGTAGACTAATAGCAAGTAACTACTCAAATATCATTCTCCTCTTTTTTCCAGCGATTTCTCACCATCTGGGATATCTTGTCATTTAATAACCCATGGCTTTCTGATTCATCATCTTGAACTTCCTCGACTTCACTTTCTGAACTTACGCTTAATGCAACGCTGGAAAAACTTGATTGGGAATACGACCTATGCCTTGCGTTTGCAAAAATTGGAATATCCGTGAGTGAACCCCGAGAATTGACTCTTGATAACGAGTTGGAGACTGAGGACGATGTAGAGCTTAAGGTCCTGCTTTTGGGTTCCACCAGATGGTCGGCATTATCTTCCATGTAGTCCCAATTGGCAACAGGTGGCTTGTAAAGATGCTTTTGAGCTAATTTATCGTAATCAGGAAAAACTTTAGGGCCAAGTTCATTGCAAATATCAGTAACTCTCTCGCTTAACTCACCACGTTTTCTCTGCAGTGCCTTGACATTACTTTTTGGCCATACCAAAGATACGATTAACGGTTTCATGGATTTCAAGAGATCAAAACCCTTTTCCCCTGTCTGCAAACTTGAGTAAGAGATCAATATGAAAGCCCCATAAAAAAAAAGATACTGAAGTAACCTATTGCATGGCAATCGCAAAAAGTTTGTTATGTTAAACCAATTTTGGGCATAGCCATAAACAGCAATGAGAGAGTATGTCACATAAAGGATCGGAGCCATAACAAGAGCAACTATCAATTTCCATGTAGCCAACAAATCCAACCCTTTGATCTTCACCATGGATTTCTTCAAACCTTGCTCAGCCTTTCGTTCCGCATAAATCCTACCTGTAATAAATATCGGAGTAAACAGTAATGATCCCGGAAGAGCTAATGTAAAGAAAAATATTATCTTGAATAACCTAATCAAAAAGATAGCGAGAATTTTCCACCAATTCTTTGCGTCCCCAGCCTGTAGAGTCAATACTTGATGATCTGTAACTCCCATAGATCTTAACTGTTTATGGTAGCGTACAATATCTGTTTGCAAACTTTGAATACGGGGATCGTCCTTGACTTCATTGTAACCCATAAGCAATCTTCTGTTTATTTCCGTCACAGTAGCTAATGATATTTTATGCTTAACGTTATACTGATAGAGTCTACGAGCAGTTTGAATAACCTGCAATGTCTCAAAATCTGGTGCATTTACAGTTACCGCTTGCAATGAATCTGTAACTTTTTTCAACAACTTGCCCACTGTCGCTCTAGGGTCTTTGCGATATTCAATTCCGTTTTCTTGTGAGACCATTATTGGCGACCCATACTCCAGAACTGCACGCGATCTAAACTTATTTCTATGGAAATAGTGTAACCCACAAGGAACAATAGCAACTTGTAAATCTGTACGAGCAGCAACAGCACCTAGTGCCATAATGGCCACACCAGCCTTAATAGGTAACAGAGAAGGCCTATCATGAGATCCTCCTTCAGGGAATATTCCCACGCACCCATGGTCATTCAAATGATTGAAAACATTCTGGAAGACTGTATTGTTATCTATGTGGTCGGCGTACTTGAAGTTAGTTCCATTTGTCAATAATTTGGCCCTACGTTGATCACGGCCTGGAGTCGAAGGTGCCGAAAATGGAGATGCTAATCTTATCGTTTCATCGTCAATAATCTCTTTGATCGAGGCCATTCCACAATTTTGTGGGAGGCCCAATAGAGCTTTTGGCCGAAACCTTCTTTTGAATTCTAGTGGAGCACCTCTGGGATCAGTTGTGCGACCACGAATCAAGGTAGGGTCGCTCTTAAGATCTGGCGCATAGAGCTCTATTTTTGGGTCAAGTTCGCGAAGATTATCCTGAGCCCTAGGCACGCTAATTGCGCCCATCAGACGAGCAAATATGGCTACTACACGGTATTTGAAGCTGGACTCTGCAATGATGAAATTCGGTCTTAAACGGCGGCCCTGAGCATATTTGTCTCGCTGCGATCCGACATTATTCGTTACCGCCATAACTAGTGCAGGGTCCACAAATTGGTTTGCATGCGGTGCGCAGACGAGCAGTGTGGGTGTTCCTGGAGGTGGCAAGTTGTACCTTCCCCTAACTGTTACTTCGCGAAAGAATACAAACAACAGCAATCGTAACAGTGCTGTCACGGCGTCGTAGCACAAAGAGCTCCATGTACAGTTGACACGGCTGTGCTCCACCTTTGGTATATGCACTGGACTCGTTGTAGGAGCATTTTGCTCACGCAGCAACGCATCACTTTTATCCAACCTTGTATTCGAGATCAATGGGCTCTCTTCTTGATCGTCTAGCGTCTTCAATGGCTCTGTGGAATCAAGTTCATTCTGATCTGACATTTCATTACTAATATTGGCCATGTTCTCGCCTTTAATAGGCTTGATGGTTGTCGTATCGCATTTTCAATCATCATCATGGAAACATCGGAATTTGCATATCTTAAATTTTTTGATATATAAACGTACCGATCTCTGCACATCATAGATACATGACCAAAACCCATTGCATCAAATAGTCGCCATCAATTGATCATGTCAGCAGCCGTTGGAGTAGTTAGAGGTCCAGCGCGTTCATTACGTAGCGTAGCGTACGGTGTTGGAGCCGGTATTGCAACTTTCGGGGCTTACCAATGGTACAATGAGTCAAAATCGCATAAGAGTACGCTATTTGAGACTTCTCGAGGTCCATCCGGAGCCCATGGCCCCTCTGGTGGAAAAAGCGGCGCTGCTGTTAGCATAACAGCATTGACGCCGGTAGTCCATAGTGCGTATGAGAAAATTCGCTCTTATGAGGATTATCAGAAGGTGTACAATGAGATAGCCGAACGTATCCGCGATCTAGACGAATACGATAATTACATCGGCTACGGTCCAATTCTTGTGCGATTGGCGTGGCACACGTCTGGTACTTGGGATCGCAACGACAATACAGGTGGATCCTACGGTGGAACTTACCGTTTTGCCAAAGAATCAGGCGACCCATCTAATATGGGCTTACAAAATGCTGCTAAAATGTTAGAACCAGTCAAACAAAAGTTTCCGTGGATCTCATATGGCGACCTTTACACCTTGGGTGGTGTCACAGCCGTTCAAGAGTTGCAGGGTCCTAAGGTCGGATGGCGTGCCGGTCGTGTCGACCAAGATGAGTCCACTACCCCGGACAATGGCCGCCTACCTGATGGAGCGCAAGGTGCTGATTATGTGCGTACCTTTTTCGAGCGTTTATCCTTGAACGACCGTGAAGTAGTGGCTCTCATGGGAGCTCACGCGTTAGGCAAAACTCATCTAAAAAATTCTGGATTTGAAGGACCTTGGGGTGCTGCTAACAACATCTTTACCAATGAGTTTTTTGTTAACTTATTGAATGAGCCATGGAAACTTGAGAAAAACGAGGCAGGAAATATGCAATACAACTCTCCTAAGGGTTACATGATGTTACCAACCGATTACTCCTTGACACAGGATTCCAAATACTTGCCTATTGTTAAGGAGTACGCTGAAAACCAAGATAAGTTTTTCGAGGACTTTGCGCAAGCCTTCAGAAAGTTACTCGAGCTCGGTATAGATTATCCAAAGACTGCTAAGCCATATTACTTCAAGACTCTGGAGGAACAAGACCTGTAGTCTTGACATCAATCGATATGTTCTGTAAATTGCTCTGACGTTGTTATCCTAACTGGCAATTATCAGTAAAGCAATTAAACCATCCTTGTTCATGATATATAACCATTTCAACACCCACGTACCATCGTATGTGCTATTTAAGTAGGAACATATAGATAAATAACTCCGTAATAAACTTTATATTTGCTATGATAATTGTTACTCTTTTATATATACCAATTTGAAGTCAATATATTAAGGCGATGAGCTTCAAAAACAACAGCATTAAAATTGAACGTTGAAACTGTGGCATAACTCCGAAAGTCTCATCTTGACGATTAGGATGGAATCAAACATAATACAAGGTCATCCCTATGTGCAAGCTGCCCGCAAGTGGCAACAACGACACTTGCCGATTTCGCGAACACTTGCTTTGCGAATTGCGAAGTCGACGGCGAACTCCACAGTTGCATTTATTTTTACCCTGATACCTAAAGTTCGCGAACATTTGGGAGGACAACCGGCAATGTTACCACTGATCTCAGTTATGGTTCATCCAGGGCGTCGTGTAGGTGGTACCATCAAAGGAACGATATATTGCGTGACAGGGTTAGCATTAGGTCTTGCATATTGCTTACTTGGCCGATTTCTCGCACAAAAATGTCTTGGATCCGAATGGCATACTTTATCAGAATCAGATTTTTATCATTTACATTACCATAGATACGAGAGCGCAATGGGAGTACTAGCACTCTTTGAAACCATAATGCTTTTCATTCACGGATGGCTACGTGCCATATCCCATCATTACTTTGGTATAGCTTTTCCATACTTTTTGGTGGTTCATTTTGCATTTATGGATTCCTTGACTCTTGATGCCCGTACTATTGCCAAGAATTATAGTATTCCGTTTTACCTAGGCATTGCAATGTCAATATTTTGGAATCTAGCCTTTTTCCCTGAATTTGGAAGCACTTATTTGGGTAACGCGGTTATAGACTATACTAAAGAATTGGAAAGATCAATTTATGACTCTATGAACTTTTTCGTGGATTTCGAAGAATATGACACCACCCTCGCAAGACTACTTAAATACAAATCGCAACTAAAATCAAATGTGTTCAACTGTGAAACAATTTTCGAGGAGTCATTATACGAATTCTCATATTCTCACGTTTCTCCAGTGCAAGTGACAACACTTATACCTATATTCAAAGATTTGTGTATTTACGTCAATGGACTGGTAAATGCATGCCAACTCGAATTTTCCATGGCTAAAGACATCGATAGAGAAAAGATTAAGAAGCTCAAACCAATTGTCGAGGACTTAGCCAAAAAAATACAGGAATCGCTCAAGATTACGAAACTGATTTTAGCAATTGCATTTGACGTTGATCTAGCAAGAATTGGTGAAAGAGAATACAAAACCTCAAATCGGAGGGAATTATGGGACTCTATTGATATAGATAAACAAATTCAAGATCTAGTAACAGCAACAAACATATTTTTGGATGAGGTTCAAACGGAGATATTGAATGTGGATGTTTCGAATATTGAATTTGGTAGTGAGACATTTTTACTGTCTTCCTTCTTGATGAATTGCAAGGAAATTTCACTTTGCTTGGTGGAATCAATGGCACCGGTTAAAGAGATTTACAAATTGAGAAGTGAAAGGGCCTCCAAAAGCATTTTATTGAGAAGAAAGATTTGGATTCCTTTTTTGCAGAATCGAAAGTCAATGCCCAAAATGAGCAACAAAAGTCTCTCCGAGAACGACGGTTTGAAGGGCTCATTGAATGGAAGCAAAGGCGTCTTAGGATTAACGATGAAGCCACCAAAATATGAAGAAGATGAGTTACTATCTCAGAAGGCAAATGATGTACAACGTGCAAATGATGCCAAAGTAAACTACGATTTACCACTGGTGAACAATTCACCAAGCGCAACAGATACCCAAGGCGGTATATTGAAATCTTGGAGTCACTCATCTCTCAGTAATTTTTTCATTGCCCTAAACACTTTCTTTGTTAGATATAGGGAGCACTTTAGATTTGGATTTCAAGTTGCTGTGGCATTACAGCTTTCATCATTTCCTATGTTTGTTCCAAAAACACGAAGTTGGTATAATAGTTATCGAGGCCCCTGGATCGGTTTCGTTTGCATTCTATCACTAGAACCTTCTGTAGGTGGCACATTTTGGGTTTTTTTCCTACGTGGTGTGGGAGTGGTTGCTGGCGCTTCATGGGCATACTTATCGTACGTTGCTGGCAAAAGAACACATAGTAACTACTTGGAAACCGTAATTACAGCATTTGGTGCAGTGCCTGGATTTTACTTTCTTCTTGGTACTCCGTATGTCAAAGCCGCAATAATTTACATCATTAGCATATATGTTGTGATTTTAGCGGCATATTTGCCTAGTAACGTACCTGGTGGCATTCTAAGAAACTTTGCCAAAAGATGCCTTGCGGTGGGATACGGTGGAGGAGTTGCACTTATAGTTCAAGTATTCATCTTCCCAATAAAAGCACGAAACCTATTGAACGAAGAGATTGCTTTTGTCTGTGGCTGTATCTCTAAAATGGAATTGCTTTATGCTACAGGCTTGGATGACGGTATAACTGAGACCACTATGTCAGAACAACGATATGCTAAAATTAAGAGCATATCGGCGTCTGCAAAGAGTGCTTTATCAAGAGCAATAGCTTACAAAGGGCTGGCGAGGCAAGAACCTCGATTGAAAGGTGAATATACAGAGATTGAAAAGATATTCAAGGAGGTAATCTTCATTTTGCAACAGATTGTAGAAAGAATGGACAATATGGCTCTGCTAAGAAGACAGCACGGCACAGCGATTCTCAAAGAAATGAATTACCAGATGATAGCACACAGGCGTCAGACAATCGCAACATTGACCAATCTAATGCGTATCATACAAGAATCAATGATTAATAAGACCCCATTGCCACAGTTTTTACCTAGTGCAAGAAGCGCTCACATGCGACTGTTGGCTTCAGTGGAGAAATTGCTAATTAAATATTATGGCGAGCTGCCCGTATCTAGTCTTAGTTCGAGTGCAGAAGATGACGATCAGGTACTAACTTTCAATGCGAAGACATCTACTGCAAAACCCAATATAGATGAGCTTACCTTGAAGGAGACATTTCTTAATTGGAATGCATCCACTGCAGCATGGGAAGAAATAATTGAATACGTTGAAGAACTCATAGCATTGACGAAGATTCTTGTTGGGGTGAACGAGTTCAAGTACGGGTTTCTGTCGCGACCCATCTACGCCGACTGGGCAGCTGATGCTGCACAAGGGTTCGATGACTTTATTTATGGACCCGAAGAGAACGAGATACCTTCGATAGCAGTGTCGTCAGGAGACGTTTCATCGCTACCAGACTCTTATTCTGCGATGAACTCCGTTGAGAATCCACATGCGCTTGAACCGCTTACAGATCATAGCGGCACAAAGCTAAATCTGGCGAGGATAGCATCGCAACACGCAGGAACTCAAATGGAGCAATTACCGAAACCATTTCGAAACAGAGCCTTTTCTATCGGAAGTGCTGGCGATACAGGCCTGCGTCGTGGCTCTTTTAGCCTGCGCAAACAAAGAACACTGGGTGACGCAGATCCAGCTATGGCAAACACTAAGTCCCAATCAGATTCTGAAGAAGACCTGCCTCTGGCATTGAAAAGAATCATAAGTAGACGACATCACGGGAAGAACCGTTGATTACATATTTTGCATTATTCTAGATAGGTTTTGATTTACATTCGGTCATCAATCATGAATGTAACGATGCCATTGTTCCAAAGACGCTGTTATCATGATTACGCTAGATTCTTAAACCACCTCCAAGTTTCTGTTGGTTACAGAATAATACGATATCTATTTTAGTTTTAAATTCAAGATAAATGTGCTTGCTGGTAATTTATGTTATTATTATAGAAGCAGGCACTCTAATAAGAAAAAATTTCTTGGATTTGGTTTTACATAGCTGCCAAGATACAAACCGTTGAAACGATAGTCGATATATAAAATCCTTATATTAGTACTTTAGCCTTATTATACCAGGAGTGCCCTAAGAGGGCCTATTGCCAAACAACCCATTGGATAGTTTTGGATATACCGTTCTCAAAATGCAAGAGAAGTTTGCTGGACTGAAAATAAGTCAGGAAACAGAAGAATCCTCTCAGAATACAGTCAAACGTACGCCATCAACCTCGTCTCATTACAATACTATAAACGCAGATCTGCATGCACGTGTGAAGGCTTTTCAGGAGCAGAGGGCGCTAAAAAGATCCTCAAGTGTCGGAAGCCATAAGAATCTTTCGGATTCAGAGGGGAAGAATAGTTCTCCCCACGGTAGTGGTGTCAATTCACCCACTGCTTCGCTGAATAGAGATTTCACCGACTCCCCATCGACAGAGATTCAGCATATAGTCAATAAACCCCTTCCACCGTTGCCCAAGGTCGACAATACGATACCAGGGCCTCAAGGGCGCACGATTTCAGCAAATGCAACTGGTGGAAAAAAGAAGACATCTAACCAAGAGCCGTCGAGCTCAGAAGCTAACGTAGGTGATGCCTTGAATAAGACCGCAGTACCACAAAGAGAGTTGAATCCAATCCGAAAGGCACCCAGAAGGCCAATCGGACCACTTCTCAATTCTCTCCCAACATCTAATCGACCTCCAAGTCTCAGTCAGAGAAGAGGTCTCAAACTTCCTCCCGGTGGATTATCTCTCAAAATGTTACCCAAGAAAGGCAATAAAAACAGCGAGGGAGCTGATCAACAAGAATTTGCACCAACGCCCTCCAATAATATTCAGGCAGACTCGAATCATTTAGATATAAACAATGGTAATGGCAAGAGGTCAAATCCTGGATCGTTGGTTATACAAAGTGCTTCAATTTCTTCAAGCTCTCAATATCAACGCGATACAGAGGGGACAGAACCTCGAAGCAATGTTTCTAGTGGCAGTAGTGGAAGTGGAGGATTATTTGCCAATTTTTCAAAATACGTGGATATTAAATCGGGCTCTTTGAATTTTGCAGGCAAATTATCGTTATCTTCCAAAGGAATTGACTTCAGTAACGGTTTCAGTTCTAGAATAAATCTAGATGAAATAGAACTGTTGGAAGAGCTTGGGCATGGTAATTACGGAAATGTTTCTAAGGTTTTGCATAAACCAACCAATGTAATCATGGCGATGAAAGAAGTTAGACTTGAGTTGGATGAAGCTAAATTCAGACAAATTTTAATGGAATTAGAAGTGCTACATAAATGCAACTCACCTTATATTGTCGACTTTTATGGCGCATTTTTTGTGGAAGGTGCGGTTTATATGTGCATGGAATACATGGACGGGGGTTCATTGGATAACATTTACGGTGAAAGTGAAGAAATCGGTGGTATTGATGAGCCGCATTTGGCAAGAATAACTGACGCAGTCATACAAGGCCTAAAAGAGTTGAAAGATGTCCATAACGTCATTCACAGAGACGTAAAACCCACTAACATTCTCTGCTCAATGAATCAAGGAACAGTAAAATTGTGTGATTTCGGTGTCTCTGGTAACCTTGTGGCTTCTTTGGCGAAAACAAATATCGGATGTCAGTCATACATGGCACCTGAACGGATAAAGTCATTAAACCCTGATAGAGTTACTTATACAGTGCAATCCGACATATGGTCATTGGGTCTCAGTATTTTGGAGATGGCATTAGGCAGGTATCCTTATCCACCAGAGACCTATGATAACATTTTTTCACAACTAAGCGCAATTGTCGATGGGCCTCCACCCAAACTTCCTGGTGATAGATTTAGTGACGAGGCTCGCAAGTTTGTGGAATTGTGTTTACAGAAAGTCCCCGAAAGAAGACCTTCATATGCTTCATTACTTGAACACCCTTGGCTAGTTAAGTACAGATCTGAGAATGTCAATATGGATGATTACATAACCTCAAGAGTGAATAAACGCAAGCAAATAATACTGGAGAAAGGTGAACAAGCCTTACCGAAGACTCTTCCGGCTTTGCATATGGGTGGTGCATAGGGAATTCCAGTCAACATAAGATTAATCATTCTCATCTTCAACGAGAGAGTGCGAAAGCTTTTGGAGTTTAAGTTGACAAATTTTGCATTTATAAGTAAGCGATGGGCAACGGCGCCCTGTACCGTATCTCTAAATTGAATTTAATGGTTTGAACTTATAGAAGCTCATCGTAAATATAGATCCTATGTTTTAGATTCTTGTAATCTAACATAAACCAGTACTTAGCATTTCATTGAGGCGCAGAACATTGGGATTGCATCTGCAAGCAATCCTGATATTTGTTTTCTCTAGATATGCCAAATATTGAATCTTAAATATAAAAGGGAAACAAATATATATAGAACTTATAATTTAGCCATCAGAATCATTGATTTTACTTCGGCATAGTGAGAGACTGATCGAATGTGGTTAATAGAGGCTTGCTTACATGACTACTAACCACACCTTGCTACCCAGAGCATTGGTTGTATTTTGTGCAATTCTTCAGTTGATAACGTTAACGATTTCATTTACTGCTATCACAAAGCACTTGTTGAATTATAGAATACCAAATGAACAACGATTGGAGGTACGCATCCAAATATTGGTACCTATTTTTAGTATATCTTGCCTGTCAAATATAATCATACCGAAATACAGTCAGATATACTTGGACCCAATACGTGAAGTTTATGAGGCCTTTGTGATTTATACTTTTTTCTCATTGTTGATATATCTTCTTGGTGGGGAAAGGCGGGTGATAACTGAAGCTAGTCTCAATAATTCCCCAACGCATCATTTTGCACCAATTGTTGGCAAATTCTTGGGGAAAGTAGACCTCGCAGATCCCACTCAATTTTTGAAAGTTAAGTGGGGGATCCTTCAATATATATGGTTCAAGCCCGTATACTGCGTTTTGGAGCTTCTATTCCGTCTTAGAGTGCTCGAAGGGAAATGGAAAATATATTTGACCATACTTTACAATCTTTCAGTGTCCTGGTCACTGTATAATTTGGCATTATTCTGGAAATGCCTGTATGACGAGCTTCTGCCTTTCAAACCCTGGGCAAAGTTTATTTGTGTTAAACTAATCATATTTGCATCTTATTGGCAAGGTATCATAATAACCTTGCTTGTGAAAACAGGGATACCCAAATGTGAGGATAAACCATTTGCTACTTATATCTATCAAAACACTTTATTATGTTTGGAGATGGTCGCATTTGCCATCTTACATTATATGGCATTTCCCGCTAATGAGTACAGTATTGCCAAGATACCTTTGGGTGGTAGAATGCCGTATTCTTTTGCCCTGAAAGATTGTCTTTCTTTGAAAGACTTAGTTTGGGATTTGAAACAAACACTCTGGCATGGCACTAATTACTACAATTACCATAATTTCGAGTTTAGTAATACCTTGCAATTTGTCAATAATCGAACTGATAACGAGAGTAGACTTGTTAGGTTGAATCAAGGCTTGAGGTTCAGCAACAATGGCCAAGACCGGTATTGGCTAAATGAGGGAAACTATGGGACAACAAGTGGTTTGGAACAAGAAGAGGAGACTTGGCAGGATGACATTGCTGGTCAAAGGTTTATCCCTGAGGATCCTAATTATCCTGTTCTGTATAATATCGAGGAAGGACATAAATATCTAAGAAAAACTGTTGATCTAAGAAATCAAATTATCAACAGATACAGTAATAATGTATAAGAGTAAACGACATACGTTGCATATAAAATGCATACACATCAATATCAAGCACTTTGATCTTTCCGATTAATTGTTCTACGACATTTGGCAGAGAAGGTTAACAAATATAAATTGCATATAATATTGAATGACCTTTTCTTTACAGAGCAATATTTCTATACTTCGTTAAAGCCAACAACAATAATGACCTGCTCGCGAACTCAAATCATATGATAGTTGTAGGTATACTTTTGATAATAGTTTTATCAGTTGAGGCTGATGATGAGACAAGGTAGCTTAAGCGATTTATCTTCTCTACTTTCAGTCAGACTATTATATTGCCTATGTGCAGGAGCTGGAGTCTACGTTATGTTTCCCACGATACAAACCCTGGTGAAGGGATCACCACAAAATTCAGAGAAAATTAAAAGGATCGACCATGAAACAACAGGCTTGATAAACGAGGGTAACTATTGTTTTGTGAATTCATCACTGCAGTCCTTTGTTCCTTTATTAGAGTTAAGCTGTTATCAGGACGCGATCAAGAACCTTTTGGACAACTACAGCGAAAAAGTACAAAAGGACACTACACTCATCAGCCGGAAATTTCCATTACATATTGCATTAAATGAAGTTCTGGTTGAACTTCGTACTCTCATAAAGAACCGCCAGTCTCTTTCACCATGGCCGTTCATTCATGGGCTGGAAAAATCGGTGGGAGGAAAACTATCTAGTCAGCAAAGTGATGCACATGAGCTGATAGCTATAATACTTCAAGTGCTCCAAGAAGAGAATGAACAAATGCAAAAACTGGGAATAAATCATCCGGTTCCCACTCTCCCCTTTGAGGGTAAGACAGCTAATCAGTTAACATGCTCTAAATGCAAGAGGAACTCAAATCCGATTACAGATTTGTTTTTCATGTATGAATTAATTGTGCCCCAACAGCTTTATGATGTGAACTTGGCCAATATGCTAGCTAAGGATAATATTGAAATCATTGATGATTATTCATGCCAATGTTGCCAAGTTTTGGATATTTTGAGATACTACGAGGCGTCGGTCAACGGTTTGACTGACCAAGAAAACATTGCCTTGAATTATTTAAAGCAAAGCATAGACACATTGTGTGTTAACACCGAGTTTCCTCCAACGATTCAGTTGTTTGTGGATACATTTTACAAGCATACTAAGCGATCTTCTCCCCCAAAGAGTGTCATTTGCAAAAAATCAGTTATGATTAAATGTCCCCCTATTTTGGCATTACACTTATCACGCTCCTCATACAATGGCGTACATTATGCTAAAACAAAAACAAAGGTAAATTATCCCGAGAACCTTATGATTCCTGAGTACAAAGATGCCAACAGTTACACATTGATTCAATACAAGCTGAAATCGGTTATTTTGCACAATGGATCTCATGATAGCGGACATTATCAAACCTACAGAAGAAAACCAGATCTGGTCTATACCGTGGCCAAACCTCACAAAATCATAGATACCCAAGAAATCGATGTTACGACTACAAATATGAATAAATTCAAACAAATTCCCACGATACAAAAGAAACCGTTCTGGTTGCTTTCTGATACTCACAGCAAGGAAGCTTCACTAAACACTGTTTTGAACAATGGTAATGATGTATATATGCTATATTATGAAAAAGTTCTTGGGTCCTGATGCTCATTATACATCGTAATCTATATCCATATCACTCTCGTTCCCTGTGAATGTTCCCGTGTCAAATTCACAATTTGAGTCGATTACCATACCATAACTAATTTGATACTGATACCAGGCAACCCACGAATGATAAATGATGCGAGGCCAATCGACCCACTTTGTCAGACGCATATTTTCAGCTCTCCAAAAGGCTGCTACACGCTGCCATATTTTTTTATCAGCCTCGGAGCTAAGTTCGCTATCTTGACCTGTTACCGGCGCAGCAGTAGCGTTTGCAACACTTTTTTTTGCGATTGAGGAGACAAGTTGTAAACCACCTCCAGCGGAACTGGTAGAGTCATTATCGGTTAGCGACAATCTTTCAAGATCCTGGATCATCCGTTGTCGCTTATATCGTTCAATGCCCGAGGCATCGGGTTGTGGATGCGGCCTCTTGCGTGCGCGTTTCCAGCCAAAATAACCATCGGCATATGCCATAGGATAATATGCCTGGTCAGGCCCAATAATAGCTTATAGCGTGGTGTGAATATATACCGAGGTTTTTTTAATCCTTTGTTGTGGATGATGATATCAAAGATTTTGTATAATCTCTATTATAAAGGATACCCTAAGATTATCATTCATCATAATCAATTAAACTTCAAAGGAGTGAAACCACTCAGGTCAATTGCCAGCCTTCTTTCTGTTATCATAGATACCACAGTGACTACGTGGGTGGTATGATCATGATTGCATCACCAGAATGCTCTCGAACCGTAATGGAAGATGATGGAAACATGCAGCAATTTCACACTCCGAAGATGGAGGACTCAGATTATGATCCGCAGATTTCTGTACGTGAATCGTACCGTCCTTACGACGAAGAGGAAATACCAAACTTTCCACAGGCAGGTCTTCTCAGCGATTCAGAAATTGAACAATTGAGGCACAGTACAAACTTGCCACCAGAGTTATGTCGTGCTGTGGACCAGTTTGTGGATGATTTGAAACAACCCAAGTATTTTCGGCCACTAACGGTTTTGCAACTGTCAGGCCTTTTCCAACGTTTCTATGCAAGTATTGATCATTCAACTCATGCTATAGTGAACAACACAACACAAAACACTAACGCCAGTTCTTCAACTTTGTTTAGTAGCTTGTTCGTGCGAAGCCGCAGCAATAGTGCAACAGGAAGACACAGGTCTACGTCCTTGTACAGTAACTCATCCAATACCTCAATTGCCACACCTCTTATGTCCCCTGAGGAAATGAATGCCCAGCTAAGGGCTAACGAACGTAATAAAATAAAAGCGGAACGCTACCTCCAATTATGCCAACAACAGGTATTTTATAAGATAGCCCAGTTAGGAACATCAGTTCCTACATCCCATAGACACGTAAAACCAACTTTGCACAGCAATTTTCGAGTTTCCACCTTATTCCGCAACAGCCCGAAGTTCATCGACTTTGATAAATTATTTAATGAGAAGGTTGCCTGTATTCGTCGATTAGACCAGCAAGGAAGGGTTGGGTTACCGGAGTTTCTTGGCGTACCCTCTAATATTATTGATAACCACGAATGCGTCGCGAATAAACTCAAGCATATTAATGAGCACTTCAAACATATGATTCTTCGGACTGTTTCACCATATGAGAAGATAGAGGAGCTAATAAGAATTCATGACTCAATGCTAGAATCAACCGAAGCATCTAATGATGAATACTTGTCACTGCTAATATTATACATCATCAAGCTGAATCCCAGACGAGTATTTCTTACTCTCGAATTCATAAAATTGTTTAGCTATAAGAAGAAACTGGTGGATCGTGAGCTTTTTGTATTGACTAATTTTGAGGCAGCCATAATGTTTCTGGAGTCCCTAACATCGAAAGATCTCCCAGATAACGCTTTACTTGATTCAAATGAGGAGGAAGCCGAATTATTTGAAAAAGCGCTCAGTGATCGCATAAAGATCCCGACTCACTTTAATGCCACTGATAATGAATCAGAGCACATTATGCATTATCCTGATGAAATTAGAGCGGGTTCATACGATGGGTTAAAATCTGTTTTAGATCAATCACTAAAAAATATATTCAACAGGGTGAAGACATATACCCCACCATCTTCGATGGCAGAGACTTTGGCTACAAGTAATTCGCAAGTCTCCATAACTAGCATAGCTCGAGCAGAACCGTTCCCCTCAAAAGCCACGGATCATGCAACATCTGAGGCATCCTCTCAGAATGAAGAGATCAGAGAGCCTCAAAATCTCTTGAATCTGAATATTAGAAAATACCAAGACAGAACATTTGATGATATGAATATAAGAGAACTCAAAGAGATGTTTGAAATATATCAAACATTGATTCGTGATTGAACATGTTCCAATGAAACCTGTGAAATAAATCAGAAAGTTTAAATAATTTCAATTTGGTCACAAAACCTTTGGTCAGATTTTGGACTTTTTTGGTAATCTGCGTGTTTCCCCCTCCATGCCAAATAAATAAGACATATATATACATATATTACGTGAATATTGCATGTTTATGGAAAAGATATATTCTGTACAAAATTCAAATGCAAAGTGATTCAACATATCAAAAAATGAAATCACACCAATCATGCAAAACTGACATTTGTCAGTTAATCGATTGTACATAAACGCTCGATTATCTGCTCCAATTCTTCACGAGCTAGAGCGATATCAGGATTTCCATCACTCCTAGGCATATACTCACCTTCTCTTGCTATACTAGCTATCCTTAACAGGGTGTTCTTGGTGTAGTCCATGGACTTACTTATTTTCTTGAGATAATCGACCGCCTGCCTTTTAAGCTCATAATCTGTTGTCTTGAGTTTGATTATATCGATGTATTTCAACGACAGATCATCACCTGACGACAGTGCATATGATAAACCATGAAGAATAGGAAACGATAGTTTACCTTCAGACAGATCTTCTGCAAATCCTTTGTTGGTGATGAGTTCGGAGTCCACTAAATTAAGATAGTCATCTCTTACCTGATAGATTATCCCCAATAAATTAGATAATGGGACCAGAGAAATTTTAGATTGCCAGATCGGCGACAACAACTCCATGATACGTATCGTCAATCTGAACAAACCACCTGTTTTATTCATCACCATATTGAAATACATATCTTCTCGTGGCAATCCTGCAAAATCCTGTATATCTCGCCAGTAAATATCAAGGCCTTGACCTTTGTGTAAATTCTTGAGTTCGTCAATGAAAATATGAAGCAGTCTGTTCGTCACAGCAGGCTCTGTCGGGGACAATAACAAAAGCATTTCCATAGCCTCAAAGTACATGTAATTAGCAGAATTTAATGTCCTAGGTATACCAAAAACCAAATGTGATGTTGGAACTCCTCGACGCAGGCTAGAATTATCTTCAATGTCATCTATCATAAGACTTGAATTATGTAAAATTTCTACCAGTTGGCTTATTACTTCAATAACACTGTCATTTAACTGATAAAATCTATTGAAGGTAGCAATAAGTTGTGATCGGAAATGTTTTCCAGGCCGTTCATTGATGTGCATGTACGGTTCCTGTATAAGTTGATCATCTGTATATGACCACCGTGGCAGTTCTCTTATTAGCGTTTCTATACTTGAGTTGCTCGTCATTTACTTGAGGATAGCACTATGTACTGATTCCCTTGAGCTTAGACGGGAATCATTGAATTGATTCTATATATCTATATTATTATATGTTATAATTGTTAAGATTGATCGAAAAGTAAGCAAAAATATCTATTTGATACTAGATTTTTTCCTAGACATGCTACTTAACACTTGATTCGGATCTCTGAAATTTAGAGCCCTTTGAGTGCGCAGGTTTCTGTTTATCTGTTTCAAAGCACAGCTGTATTCTTCTCTTTCCGATCGATGGAGTATTGAATCCGATAGTAGTTCTCTTATATCATATATATCAATGCCATACCGTTGTGCAAGACTATCAAATGTAGGCTCGATCAAAAGTGGTTGATATTTTTCCCTTGTAGGCGTTGTTTGCGCGAGTGCACATTCATTCTCGTAACGCTTCTTATCTTCAAGAAACTTTTCTGTCTGATGCGCTAGACTTTGCAAAACTGTAATCTCGTTTTCTAATTCAGCCTGATGTTGGCGTTGCCATTCTGTGGGTTGCATTTCTTCAACCTTCAGTAGCTGATCGCCTCTCTGTCTGATCATTTGTTGCAGTCTCTTCAAGCTCTGTGCCGTTTCAATCACCGAGGCCGACCCTGTTGCCATTGGTGTGTTTCAACTTAGACTGTCAGTTTTATGTGGAAGGGGATGTAAAGCGTTTGGGTCGTTTGCTAATAGTAGTTGCAAGGCATGATATTCTTTTGATTCTTTATTATCGATTCTTAATAGCAAATGTAAGTGAGAGATCGATTTGATACTTTGCAAGCTACTGTAATTGATAAACCAGCAATAGTTGTCCCCCGAGACGCCAAGGCGGTCGCATAGGTTGTACTTCAGAAATGCATCGATCTTGTCGTGCGTTGCACGATTCATCACCGGGATATTATTTCCATGGCTATCGACTTGCGCGGTGAGGGTCTCATTATACAGAGGTAACCTGATTTTAGACCATAAAACTAAATGGTAGATGTTAGAATCGAAGTCATAAGGAAAGTCATTTTTCATGACCTGGTAAAGCTCCCGACTCTGGAAGCATCGTTCGAGCTTGCTCTCGTCGGTGGCGTAGTCCTCCCGATTTAGCTTCACAAGTTCGTCAGCATTCCAGTTCAATTGTTTCAGTATAAAGTCATCTAATGATGTGCCCTTAAGGTTTTCTTTATGTTTTCTGTATTGCTCAGTGACTTCTGGCTTCCGGACAAACAGTTCTAATTTTCCATTCTGGATACAATCTAGCACATCATGCCATACTTGAGGGTGGCCTGTAGCTTGCTTCATATTTTGCATGGGTAGTATTGCAATCAGTACAAGATTGTTCACCTCCAGGAGTCTCCAATCATCGGAAATCAATATGTATGTATGTAGGTGAGTTAACGACCTTTATTACGCATTTTCAGAATTTAACAGTAATTGAAACTCTAGAGCCTTCAGCCATATCTATCCCTATAATCGATCGATCTCTAGCCTTAGGGCAAGCCAATGACAACCCGAAGATGACGCGACCAATTATTACACTCAAGCCAAGCTATAATTCCATGATTCGTGGATGTCCTGGGGTTCCTTCAACTCTTCCCAGAATAGAATGCCAACTCCGAATCAGATCTAGTAATAGTAAACCTTTGTTGCTCAATAGTGCTGAAATTATACTGAAAACCATTGAAAGCTTACATGCCAGTACGGCATATCTTTACACACCACACTTTGGATCCAATGGTAGTAAGCATGAGACTGTGGATGTACTTTACAGAAAAAAAGTTGCACTTAATAGCAATGTGAGGTCTCAGCATGCAATAATGGGAATCGATTTGCCTCTCACAATCGCTTTACCAGACGATATCAAAGAAACTAATTATCATTCCAGGTTTGGACAGACCATAACATATTTAGAATGTAACGTCAGCTATCAGATCGCCTCCAATTCCGAGCACTTGAGCAGAGGATTCAAGACTCCGGTTAATATTCGGCGATACAATTGCATACCAGACAAAGTACAACCGATATCCAAGTCTGTTATCTCGCCAGATAAGAAAGTCAATATCATTTATCATATCCATAACCCACATGTCTTTGCGGATGACATTATAAATGTCACAATTGATATGAAACCTAACTCACGAGACCCTTACAAAACGATGCCATCTGTATCTCAGACTACTAGCACCAGCAAACTGTTTGGCAAGAGATGTAAGTGGAAAGCCGTCACAATTGAACTGCGGGAGGTGTTAGAGACATTAGACAGTAACGAAATTAAGGAAAATGTTTTAGCGACATTGACAAAAACTGTTAATGAGGAGGTTAACATCAACACGATCAAATGTACACTAAGTCTACCAGTGTGCAACATGAATGAGGATTTCCGAGATTTTGACCATACTATGCAAGAGCCCGAAATTATATATAAGTTGCCAAGTTCGGACATACGATCGCAGGTCCCAGTACCCACAAAACTGATACAAAACAAACAACCCGAGATACCATTTCAATATCATACTTCAGTTTCCAGGTTAGGAAAACTGTTTTCGGTATCGCATAGCATATTCCTAAGATTCAAGATGGGTGGCCATGGCAAAAGTTTTGAGATTAGCCATCCAATTGTATGCTCCGGCTGGCCAATATCACATACCAAATTCTTGGAGCAAATTGTGGACCAAGAAATGGAAACAGCATTGCATGCCAAACGATTTTACGAGAACTTTGGCGGAATTAAACGTAACCCCAAGCATACTGACATTCTAGAGTATCCGTTATTACCGCCCATTGTGTATGAGCCGGATGACATTGAAACGATGAGAGAATTTGGTCTAGAGACTTTGAGCGACGCAAAAAATAGAAGCAGAAAAGTGCCAGTTATTGAGTGACATTTTAAGTTCTCCTCTTGTTTTCAAGATTAGATAGCGATGATTTAATATTGAATATATATAAATATATATATATGGAGCTGTCTTGGACAATAAGGATAAAGCAGCCATAAGGCCACAGAATCGTACACACTATGCCCAATGGCTTAGCGCCTGTGAATTATTATGGCACAGTTAATAGCACGAGGCCATTTCCTGCCTTACTTTACGGGGAGACAGACCTGTTTGATGATTTTGGAGGAAAAGACCCTAAACAGAGAGAGACAACGGAATCGCTAGCTGAATTGTACTCAGTGATAGTTGCATTAGACTACGTTGAGAAGGCGTATTTGAGAGACTCGATTCAAAGTTCACAGTATACGGCTGCTGTAAACAAACTTTTAGCACAGTATAAGACTTACCTGAGCGATTCAGATGTTCAAAGAGAGTTTGTAAGTCTGGAGGAGTTCAAAGAGCGATTCCACATCACAGCGTCCAATGCGATAACCAGACTTGAGCGCGGAATTCCAGTGACTGTCGAGCATGCGATAGACACAGATTCCGGGGAGAGAGCTACGGAGACAGATCGCACGACGTCAAGATACGCCGCCAAAAATGTGGCCGAAACAACAGGCAACTTCATCACGGCTATGGATGCTCTCAAGCTGAATTACAACACTAGAGACCAATTGCACCCCTTGCTGGCAGAGCTACTGTTAAGTATCAATAGGGTTACCCGTGCGGATTTTGAGCATCGTGCTAAGCTTGTGGAATGGATAATAAAGGTAAACAAGATGCGCCACAACGATGCATTGACAGACGCAGAGGTCAAGCAATTATTGTTTGACCTGGATGCGGCATACCGGAGTTTCTACGGGTTGCTGGATTGAGGATAGAGTGGTTGTGTAAGTTCAGATCTTGAATCAGGTGACCTTTTCGCAGATTATCACTAAAGGCCCGTCAAATGCAATCATAACTGAAAAAGTTATCATTGTAGGATGGCTATATAGAGAGATCCAGAGTGAAAGAAGCTAATCGAGACAGGTTAACTCACCGAAACCTAGGCCGTACTTTCACCTCAAGACAGCTTTGCCGAGCCTATCGAAGTTCAAGAGCGCGTATACTGGAATTTGTTGGGAGATCATTCATTATTGCTAGGATATCTGCAAATGTTGTCCAGGCTATTGATCCAACAACGCGCATGCGCGATGCGTCTTGGGATACGGACATCGGTGGCGCCATTGAGGCACTACCGAACATGTTTACCGTTGAGACAGGACTCGAAGGCACCCAAGGGCATATTAGACGACGAGATGCTGATGCGTGCCGGCGTTGACCAGGAGGGCGACGCTGCGAAGGTCGGCTCCAGGGCCGGCACGGGCCCGGGCAACGAGGACGGGGGCTCTGGTGGCAAGCGCACGCGCAAGACCAGCAGCGACTTGAAGCGCGAGAGATACGCCAATTGGTTCTACTTGTTCAGTCTCTGCGGACTTGCGGGGTCGGCATTGTACATGAGTCGGGACTGGGACGACGGCGAACTTGAAAAGCTGCCCGAGGAGGCCGCGGCCGTTGGCAACGGGTACGTCCCCGACCTGATGTGGCAGAGGTTCTGGCTGCGCGTGAACTCGCTGTTCGCGTACTTCCAGGAACCCCCCTTCCCGGACCTGCTGCCCGACGCGCCGCCAGCGCCGTATCGGCGGCCGCTGACGCTGGTGGTGGCTCTCGAGGACCTGCTGGTGCATTCTGAGTGGTCGCAGCAGCACGGCTGGCGGACCGCGAAGCGGCCCGGGGTGGATTACTTCCTCGGGTACCTGTCGCAGTACTACGAGATCGTGGTGTTCTCGTCGAACTACATGATGTACACGGAGCGCGTGGTCGAGAAGCTGGATCCGCTGCGCGCGTTCATCAGCTACTCGCTGTACAAGGAGCACTGTCTGTACAAGGACGGCGAGCACATCAAGGACCTCTCGCGGCTCAACCGCGACCTCGCCGACGTGGTGATGCTCGAGTGCGACCCGACCAAGGCCCGCCTGCAGCCCGAGAACACGCTGCCCATGGCGCCCTGGGACGGGCAGATGGACGACACCTTGGTCCGCATGACGCCCTTGCTCGAGTACCTCGCCATCACGCACCAGCAGGCGCAGCAGGCGCAGCAGGCGCAGCACGCACAGCACGCGGCGCGCGCGCCGCGCGCCGCTCCGCCAAAGCCCGACGTGCGCGACGCCCTCGCCGCGTTCCGCACCCAGCCCGACATGCTCGCAGAGTTCGACGCCCGCGTCGCCCGCCTCAGAGACCGCGCCCGCCGCGACGCAGACTCCCGCCACAACTCGAACTGGGCTCTCCGCCTGCTTGCAGGCGGCGTCCGCAAGCCCCAGCCCTTCCCGCTTGACCTCGTTCGCGAAGAGGGCGAGCGCAACTACAGACACTTCCTACGTGTTCTCGACGAGGAGAAAGAGAAGCTTGAGATCCAGCAAGGCCTACTCGCGGGCAAGCACGGAGGCATGCCCGGCTTTACACTACAGGACTACGTCTCGGGCAACATTCCTTCGCCCGAAGAGCAACTGCAACACCAGATGCTCCTCCAGAAGCGTGCTGAAGAGATATACCGTGAAAGACATGGTCTCCAGAACCCATCAGAGGACAAGAGTGCTTAACCTAGACACTTAATGTGGTGTCCCTGCAAAGTCGGTTCTTGCTGACCAATGCTCTCGTTGCGGGGAGCGGGGATATAGGAGAGAGAGAGAGCCACAGAGAGTAGAGAGAAAGAGCCAAGCATTGGTTACAAAGGCATAGAATAGCGGTGTAATGCACATTGGATAAGCAAGAAATAAGCCAAGGAAGAGGTGATGTGATGTTCGACAAAGGGCACTGGAAGGCCCCGCACGGAAGAAGGTTGAGGGGAGAACTCCGCAAAGTGTAGAGGGCCGGGAAGGCCAAGAGGGTGATGGTAACGGAGGCGGAGGGGATGGACGGCAAGGTATATAAAGGTGGATTGAGGAACGGGCTGGAGGAAATGGCGGATTCTCGAGGAAGGTATTTCTTGTCTGGCAAGAATCGTAGGATCGAAGACGAAGGAAATACAATGGCATACCAGGAAGAAATTGCACACAAAAAGGTGACGCTGCCCAACGGGCTGAGCTACGAGCAGCCGGTGGGGCTGTTCATCAACAACAAGTTTGTGGCGCCCAAGGCGGGCAAGTTCTCGAAGGTGGAGAACCCCGCTACGCTGGAAACCGTGGTGGAGGTGGCGGCGGCGGGCGTCGAGGACGTGGAGTACGCGGTGGAGTGCGCGGACCGCGCGTTCCACGGCGAGGCGGGCTCCGAGTACCGGGACGCGGCGCGCGAGGCGTGGTCCACGTGGGACCCGCGGGCGCGCGGCAAGCTGCTCGCGCGGCTCGCGGACCTGATGGAGCAGAACTTCGAGCTCATGGCCTCCATCGAGACCACCGACAACGGCAAGACCATTGCGCTTGCGCGCGGCGACGTCCAGGTCGCGATCGACTGCATTCGCGACGCCGGCGCGTATGCGGACAAGATCTCCGGCCGCACCATCAACACCGGCGACGGCTACATCAACTACACCACCCACGAGCCCATCGGCGTGTGTGGACAGATCATCCCCTGGAACTTCCCGCTCATGATGCTCGCCTGGAAGGTCGGGCCTGCGCTCGCCATGGGTAACACCATCGTGTTGAAGCCCGCTTCTGCCACGCCCTTGAACGGCCTGTTCTTCGCAGAGCTCACGCGCCAGGCCGGCTTCCCAGACGGTGTCGTTAACATCGTCACGGGGCCAGGCGGCTCCATCGGCTCCGCCATCACTGAGCACCCCAGAATCCGCAAGGTTGCCTTCACGGGTTCCACCGAGATCGGTAAGGACATTGCCGTTAGCGCCTCGGGCTCCAACGTAAAGAAGATTACCCTCGAACTCGGCGGTAAGTCTGCCCATCTAGTCTTTGACGACGCTGACATCAAGAAGACCTTGCCAAATTTGGTGAATGGCATCTTCAAGAACGCTGGCCAAATCTGCTCATCGGGTTCTCGTATCTATGTGCAAGAGGGCATCTACGACAAGCTCATCAAAGAGTTTAAGAATTACATCGAGCAAGAGATCCATGTCGGTGACCCATTCGATGAGAAGAACTTCCAAGGTGCCATCACTAACCGCAGTCAATACGACACTATTATGAAATACATCGATGCAGGTCGCAAAGAGGGCGCTGAGGTCCTCACTGGTGGTGTTGCATGTGGCGACAAGGGTTACTTCGTGAGACCCACCGTCTTTGTTAACGTTACAGAAGACATGACCATTGTACAAGAAGAGATTTTCGGCCCTGTCGTTACGATCTCCAAGTTCTCCACATTTGAGGATGGTATCAGAAAGGCTAACGCTTCCGAGTACGGTCTTGGTGCTGGTGTCGAAACCACAAACTTGTCTACTGGCTTAAAGGCTGCTAAACTTTTGCATGCAGGCACCGTTTGGGTCAACACCTACAACGATTTCGACTCACGTGTGCCATTTGGTGGTGTCAAGCAATCCGGTTATGGTAGAGAAATGGGCGAAGAAGTATTCCATTGCTATAGTGAAGTCAAGGCTGTGAGAATCAAGCTATAAGAAGTTCTCGTTCTCGCGAATATTCTTGTCTTCACAACAACACCTGCATATAATCATGAAAATGGGAAGCTTTTGAACACTTTTCAATCTACTTTGGTATCATTTGCTCCATTATTTTCTCTTCATTATACCTCTCTACAAGAGTTCTATTGCAAAAATGGGAATCTTGAAACTTCCCACGATCAGGTTATGGAATGACATGTACTATCCCATATCTCTATATTCGGTTACGCTAAGTATAGTTATGTATATATGATCATAATATAACGTTTACATTTATATGACATTATCTTATTTTGATATTATCGACTGTTTTTTGTAGTTATGCCAAAAAATCCTTAGACAATATCATTCCAATTCATGAGCTATATACCAAATTGTCATAAAGAGTGAACCAGCCACGCTATGCTGCGATGGGTTCGTTACTTACATGGTGAATCAGCGGCTGCGAGTTTATTACAACGAAATTTACTACAACGTAATGGTATAATGTATGGCTACGGTTCTGGTACAATTAGATGTGCGATTTTGGATTTTAGAGGTAAACCTTCATTACTTTCTCTAAAGAGGGAAGATCTGGTGACCCATCACGGCCTTCTACCACGAGACCTCAGGAAAGTAGAAAGATCATCCAGCAAGAAGACCGATCTGGTGCCTAGCCTCTTAGTACGAGGCAATGGCATTCTGGTTTGCATGATCACTATCAAAGCCTTAATTAAGCCAAATATGGTTATCGTTTTCGACTCAATAGGTAACAATGTGGCCTTGAAATCTACTACCCACCAAGCTTTTCTGAAAGATTTACAAAATAGATTGGCTGGCAGCCCTGGAACCACAGATTTGGATGTTAATATGATCAACATGCCTGATATGGATTTGCCTTACGAATTTCGAGCCCTGGAAACGATTTTCCACAATACTCTATCAAATATGACCAGTGAGCTGAAAGTCCTATTGACGATCTGTGATGAGATTTTGCTTGAGTTAGAGATAGACATAACTAGGGATAAACTTCGATTTCTTTTGAGTCAGAATAAGAAATTAACATCGTTTTATAGGCGAGCAACATTGATCAGATTCCTTTTGGATGATATTTTGGAGCAGGATGATACATTATGTGACATGTACTTAAGTGATAAGGTTATTGGGCACGTTAGACATAATGACGATCACCAAGAAATTGAAATGCTACTAGAGAACTATCATAACCATGTGGATGAATTGGTTCAATTAACAGAAAATGCTATAACGAACGTGCGAAACACAGAAGAGATTATAAACATTGTTTTAGATTCCAACAGAAATGAGCTGATGCTCTTGGGGATCAAATTTAGTATTGGAATGCTTTCGTTGGGAGCACCATTACTGGTAGGGTCCATATATGGCATGAATTTGGAGAATTTCATTGAAGAGAAGGAATATGGTTATGCATTGGCATTATTCATGGGCACTGCAGGCATGGGATGGCTGTACTTTCACAGCATAAAGCAATTGCAAAAACTGACCAAAATGTCAATAATCAACCAAATATCAAACAAAAAATGAAAAGCATTCTAGGGAAGACATTTCATGATAGACATAGCATAATAAACGTATATTTATAAGGGTTAAATAGGTAGAGTAATGAATTTTCTGTACAAGTGCTCTATAGCGTCAGTTTGGATATTACGTATCAGATAGCAAAGTGTACTTTCAAAAGTACAAAAAAAATAGCTCACACCCGGGTTCGAACTGGGGACCAACAGATTTGCAATCTGCTGCGCTACCACTGCGCCATATGAGCTCTGATAACGACCTTCTTTGGGGATTGGAGAAATAAGTACCTGCTAATCAAATTCATGTGCCACATGTATCTTATACATAGACTATATCTCCATTTATCATAAAATAGAGATCCCATTAGATGGAAATTATTTATTCATTAGTTAGTAGCCAGTTGATCCTCCTAATATAATTCCAAAGCATTCATCAATAATTTCTGATATTGAATGATATGAAAAGGATTTCCAAAAGTTGAAATTTTGGAAGAAAATAAAGCATGATCGATCACAAGTGAATACCCAACAGACCTTTTATTTGTTTGAATAAATTCTAAGTCATGCTGCTTGTGTATACGATTGCTCCTCTTAAACTACAGCGGTCAGTTGATATTATTGATCAATAAGCTAAATCATTTCAAACTTACAGAAGACTGCTTGCTGATTGCTCATGCATAAAATGAGATAGTTTTGGATGGGACTTAAACCCCGATGGTGTCTGATTTCTTTCAAATGATCAGACTTATACACTTCGATATCAACCTCGTGAAGTAAGTCATATCGACCTGTAGAGTTATTGCATACATGATCACTAAGAGGCCTTAACAGAAAGTGAGAATCGCGCTCCATATAATGTTTCATAATCCGAGCTGCCCGCACCCTCCATCAAAGTTAGAATACAAGATTTCATGGGTTAACTATCAGGGAACTGACAAAGAAGAAATTATACCGAAGAACCATGCTGTGGTTTGAGTTTTCGGTTGTGCGAGACCAACGCATATCCGCTCGCAAAAATTGTATAGAAGTCTTTCCGTTTTTATTTCCGATCACGATAATTGGGCGCTTCAAATCTTTATGCCGCGATAAAAGTAATCATATTTATTGAGAAATCAGACTGTCCATCTTGCCAAGTCCCGGGTTCTTTATAGTACGGTCAAATCGGAACTATCGTCGTGTATACTAAGCATATCCATTGCCACATATTAAAAAAGTTACCTCAACAACAATAACTAGTAGTTTGAATAGTTGTATATCTATTTGCCAGAGGTTCGCAGCAAAAGAGATACTTGAATGAATTATTTTAGTGATTTATATATATTCAAGCTCGTCTCCGATAGTTCATTACTAACATCAAAATGTTCAACGAAATATATATATATATATATATTGTGATGACCCTTCCATGAAATGGAAATTGATCATTTCGACGGAAAACACGATAAGTAACTATCACAACATGCTAAAATCCATGTGTGGTATTCTGCTCCGTCCAACACAAAGTACTAGAGTTTCGCTATATCCGATATTACTGAAGGCGAGACCAGCAACTGCCCGTTACATGAGCACGGAGATACGCAAGGCAATTGAAGATGCAGTTAAATCGGCACCTGTTGTATTGTTCATGAAGGGAACTCCCGAGTTCCCTCAGTGTGGGTTTTCTAGAGCTACGATATCGCTACTCGGGCAACAAGGTGTTGATCCTACCAAATTTGCTGCTTACAACGTACTAGAGGATGCAGAGTTAAGAGAGGGAATCAAAGAATATAGCGAATGGCCTACCATTCCGCAATTATATGTCAATAACGAATTTATCGGTGGCTGTGATATAGTTTCAAGCATGGCAAAAGATGGGGAGCTTGCTGACCTCCTTGAAGAGGCAGGTGTCTTGGTGCCAGAAGAAGAAGGAGACGTTGAGGATTCGACCAAAGCTTGATGAATAAGATAAGTAAATCAGTACGAGGTCATTCAATAGCCAACCAACATGTCAATAATATTTAATAACATGGCCTAATATAATCATATATAGCATACTTTGTTTTTCATTGGTAAGGAAACTAATCATTTAAGATAATACAAGTGATATTTAATATTCGTTGACGTAAAATGCGTAATAGATGGTAATATCATGTCAGTAATGAAACATTGCAGAGGAAAAATGGAACGTGAAAACAGATCATTAAAAAAACATGAGAAAATAATCGAGGAAGTGCAAGAGAGATAGAAACTCATTTGGAAAATGATCGGTAATGTGAAGAGATGAAGGGAGCAACATTTCGGTCGCGCTTACATGGAAAAAATTGGAGAGAATTCCTTTTTTTGGAAGCTCGATGCACTTTGTGAAGAGGTCATGTTATAATGCAATTGGAAAAAGTTTCATTGAGGCCATGTGTGTGTGCGTTTGAAGAATTTTGGATAATAAAAAAAGAGATGTTTTGGTATTCAAATATTGGAATTTGTTTACCTTGGGAATGAGGAATGTTACGTTTGATCGTTAGTGCATGCCTCTCAAAAGAATATAATAGTGTCAGAGATTTCCTGGGAAGGAAGGACAGATAATTTAATTGGTCATGGGATATCCTTGCCTAGATCTACAAATGTAGGATCGTCTGGATCTGAAACTATTCGTAGCAACTCCAAGTCGACACAATTTGAGTCCTTTCTGAATTTCTTTGCCGAGCTTACCGTGCGGTCTGAAGATGCATCGGCATAAGGCGAATCTCGTGTAGAGTCCTGAGACTGGCTATTGCGGGTCAGAAAACAATAAAAGAGGTACTCCGAGTACAAGATGATGAATGCCAATATGAAGCCCGCGACAACACAGGAAAGGATGTGGTTCAGAAGAGACTTAATCATCTTAGCGTCGTCCAGGTGCCAGGAGGAGCCCTTGGAGATCGAGAAGAAGGAGTCCTCGTGGCCCTTGTAGTGATGGGGTTGCAGGATGCGAACGGCGGTCTTGTCCGTGTCGATGTTGTTCCAGCGCTTGAACTGCTGCCATATGATGCTGAAGAAGAGGGGCCCCGTGGAGGCCATGATGGTGGCGTAGGGGACAAACCAGTTCTTGTTGTAGTGGACCAGGGACTGGGTGGCCTTGAGCAGAAACTCGTGGTGCGGCACGGCGCCGATGACGTCGTTGGAGATGCCCGTGGGGCTCGTCTTGCGCACAAAGGCAGGCGCGTACATGAGCGGGTCGAGGCGGCGCTCGCAGCCGTCGTCCAGGTCGATGTACACGCCGCCGTAGTGGTAGAGCACAAAGTAGCGGATCGCGTCCGCGCGCTCGATCGGGTACCGGTACGCGGTGAAGGTCGGCAGAAACCACGCGTAGTGCTCCTCGATGAACCGCAGCGCCATCTCGTCCGTCCACATCACGTACTTGTAGTCCGGGTGCAGCGCGCGGCAGCGCGCCTGCCCCGCGCGCCAGTGCTCCGGGATGTCTGTCGTCTTGTACGTCTGGTGTATGATCTTCGGAATCGCCATCGTCGCGTTGTGCTGCGCCGTCCCCGCCACCTCCGCGTCCGAAAACGCCTGCGCCATCGTGTCGTCCACCGCCAGCGCCAGCAGGTCCATCACGTAGTACAAGATGAACCCCACCAGCACGCCGTTCGCCCACAGCAGCACCTTTAACTCGCTGCGCATATCCTCTCGTCCTCAAACTTTTCCCTACCAGTTCGCCCTGCTTCTTCCCTCCCTTCTCTCCGTTCCATATCTCCCATCCCAACCATTTATATCCCACTCGCCTCCTCCCTCTGTGCTTGCCAACCTGTCCCCATCCTCATCTGCTTGCTCTTGTATCCTACCGGAGAAACAACCACCAACACCTTTTCCAGCCACGAATGCCTCCATTTCCATCATCATATTGGCGACATATTGGCGACATATTGGCGACTTTCCCTCTGTATCTAACTAAGCCCACAACACTTGCAACGCCTGCAACGCCTGCTACGCCTGCAATCGCGCCGCTTCGGGAGTTTCACATTCTGCGCGGAGGAGGCGGAGGAGGGCGCGTCACGAAAACGCAAGCGCAAGCGCAAGTAGGGCACAGACACAGGATGCAGGCACGTGGTCGCAGGGCAAGCGCAGGCGCGAGCGGCGCGGAAGGGGACGGGCGTGGGCGATGACGTGTGTTTGACAGCGGAATGCGGGGAGGGGAAGAGTCGGGGAGGGGAGGAGGAGTCAGGGAGGAGTCGGGAAGGGGTCAGGTGTGTGAGTCCGGCGCACGTCACTGCGTTAGCAGCAGGGTGTCGAGTTTGTCCTGCGTGAGGGTGGTGTTGAGTTTGTCGCGGGCGACGAGGGTCGCGTAGAGGCGCTGCTCGTGCTCGGCGGTCTGGCGCGCGAGGTAGTGGTCCTGGAGGCGGGCGTCGAGGTCGCGAGACTCGCGCTGGAGGGCTTCGAGCTGGGCGTGGGCGGGGGCGTCGGAGGGCTGCAGGAGCAGGAGGCGCAGCGGGTGCTCTTGGCGCGTGGGCGGGCGGGGCGCGGGCGCGGGCGTGGGGGTGGGCGCGCGCACGTGATCGCGCGGGGGGAGTGAGGTCACGTAATCGCGGGGAGAAGGCGTGGTCACGTGGTCACGAGACGCGAGTGTGGTCACGTGATCGCGCGCCGGCCGCGCAGCGCCCGCGCGAGGCGCGGGTTCCGCCCGCGCGTACCGCGAGTGGTAGCCTGCATTGCTGTGGTGGTGCGGGTCGTGCCGGTGGTCGTGTTCCCTGTAGTCGCTGTACGCTCCGCGCGGGTCGCTGTACGTCGCGCGCGGGTCGCTGTACGCCCCTCGCGCACCGCTGTACGCCCCTCGTGCACCGCTGTACGCCCCTCGTGCACCGCTGTACGCCCCTCGCGCACCGCTATACGTCCCCCGCGGGTCGCCATACGTCGCTCGCGCATCGCTGTATGCCCCCCGAGACCCTCCTCGATACGCATGCCCACCGCTAGCTCCACCGCTAGCTGAACTCGCGCCGTACCTCCCGCCGCGAGTTCCATATCCCTGCGAGTGTGGCCATCTCTCAGCACCTCCCTCACGCTGTGATCCACCGTACCTGCTAGTTCCACCACGATAACTCATCTCGTCTGTCGTTGTTCGGCGAGCTCGTGATACTCAGAATCGACCAAAGGTCCGAACTCTTCATAACCTATTCAATTGTTTGATTTTTCAAATGGTGAAGGAAATGCCACACGGCGCTACCAAATCAAATCACTGACTGCCACGATGAACTTCGCTCCCATGGGTTTTCCAGCGTCCCTTAGTGCTAGATGTAAATATATATACACACACATAATCATTAGATAGTCTATATAAAAACACACGAGCTATTGCCAACTCTATGATATGCAAGTCCGTTATTTTTCTGGTAATACAGTGCCCTCTTTCAGATGGCTAGCGCATCAAATCCCACCCATCGGGCTTATCTATATGTTTCAAGTCATAGTATCGTTGCACACACGAATCCGTGCTAAATGTAATATCTTTGCCTTGGTCACATTGGCATTTCTTAGAAAACCAAATCTTGTCATCGATCGGACAATTTTCGTAAGTCCCCCATTTGTAACCAAGGGCATTGAGAAATGTGATCCGATCACGAGGCAAGAGGTTGGTCGATGCCATGGTAATAACACTAGAATCACTCCATCGCTCGTTATATATGCCACCATTAGCGTCGATCTCCTCGAAAAATTCCTTGAATTGCGGCGACCTGAAGAAATTAATATTGGAAATCATAAAACTCGTTGACATCGTGCATTGATTATACTTGGTTTTCTTCTCTGGTACTTGGCCCTCCTTATCTTCGCCCTCTTTCTTTTCATGTACTTCTTCCTCTACGAATTCGGCAAAGTTGTCCGGAACAACAATGTAAGGGTGCTTATGTCGTATTGTCTTAACTGTCGGTAGCAAAGACTTTACCGTCTTTTCGGGCTCCTTCGTCGACAACGAAAAGCCTATCGCGTAGCCTTCATCTTGCATCCATCTGAATATATCGAAATCTAGCTCACAAAATATCTCCATACCAGGCTCCACTCTGAAGGCCCAGTCAAAGTCTCGTAGAACCGGGTTTTTCCAAACTAACCCACTGAGATATCTCGATCTATGTCTGAACTCTTGAGAATCACCGTTGGGCACACCGAGAAGTTGTAACTTGTTCTTCGCCACATTGTCCTGATCAATCCAAGACGGATATGACCATTGCTCTGTAGGGATCTCGCTAAAGTGTACCTCTGTGCCCGTCAGTGCCAACTCGTTTGTTATCATCGTCTTGAATTCCTCACTCAGAGTTTCTTGGCTTATTAACACCCACGGGTATTGGAACGGAAGATTGAACTTACTTTGAACCGAGCGGATTGTAAGGAGCAGAGGCTCGAGCTCCTCTGGAGTGACAATTGCCATCATGCATGCCCGGGGCTTGTAGCCCTCGTTGGCAAACGAAACCGCCATGTAGCCCATCGCTGTATCCTTGCCGAACTTCTGCATTTTCGCAGCAGCACGACGATCGCGGGCCTTGTGGTTCCGGGATTTCTGCTGGTCCATCAGCTCTTGCTCTATGCGCACTTGGCTCTTTTCTTCGTCGGACAAATAGCCATATAGATCACCGCTCCAGTCGCTGTACATCAACGGCGAGTCCCGAGCCCCCGAACCAGGCCCGTAATTCCAAAACGACTCCCCAAAATAGTCCTGCCAAAGCCTCGACGGCGAGTGCTCGTTCACCCAGTCTCGCGTTGTATCATTCAGAAGTCCCGAATCATGAGATATTATCATATGAAGCATCAACAAGCATGCTGACGCGCTGAAAAGGAAAAAGCACTTCTGTAGTCGTTTCGATATAATTATTCGACTACCCATCCTACCCACAACTACGCTCTGACTATTGCGCTTGCAGCTTCCCTTGCATATATTATTAGCCGTGTTCTTATAGTCATATTTATATACATGATATTTTTATCTGTATACGTTCTCATTATTCTCAAAAATTCCTGGAAGTATATCATGCTTGGCATATAATGGCATGGCTCATTCTATGATTTTACTAAAGGCACCTTTGAGACACCGTGTACTTAGGCAATATGGACTTGATTGGTAGAGTAGCAGCGTCTTGCATGTGTTTTTCTCGCTCGGTGGTCATCATCAAGGCATTGCGCATTAATTAGTCTTTTTGTAGTAGGTGTAGACGGCTGGCACGTATAGAGATGTCTTACGAGGAGAAGGAAGCGTAGCTTCGCGCTGTGTCAAGCTACACCTTCTCGATGTACAGTGCTGGAAGGCTGTTCGCGGTAGGTAGCGCGGGTTCTGCCAGAGCTGCCACAGCCCGACTCTCTTAGTGTTTTCGATATCTTGAGCTGTGTAATGAAAGCTCATTCGATAACACTTACAATACACTAAAACTGCGATACGAGAGGTTAGCGTGAGACAGATCGAGCACCGAACACCTGAGCCGAATGAAGGGACTAGAAGCGTTGGAACAAAGAGTGATCGCAACTCTGGTTGACGATCTGGGTGCAGGGGAGACACTTGCGAACCGCACCGGTGTGTCTTACACATTCAATATCCAGCAACTGCTGAAGACTTCAAACTCTGAGGGGCCAGCCGATCGGGTGGCCTCCTATGGCAGCACGTTGGACGGGTTTGCTGAGTGGCGGGCATAACATCGGCCGGGCCTTACGCGGCTTGCCGCACGACACTCCATCGAGGCCCACAACTTCCACCTTAGACACCGCTAAGCGGATGCAACTATACTGGGACGTGATCACCATGACAGAATCACAATTTCTGCTTCAACCCTATCGCGAAGACAAGGTAGTGACCCGGCAGTTTCGCAAGCATATAGTGAAAGAAATGGAGCCTGCACTCCGACGACTAGTGAAGCAGCATAAAGTCTTAGAGGACCATTTGCTGCCTCCAAGTGTTGCTCAAATGGCCACCAACGACTCGGTGTCCAATCCTAGAGCTGCTTGGCGTTCCATAGGAGCCTCTTACTCTCTTCTTTATCTGCCAGAATATTTCAAGGATCTGATCTGGTGCAAGTCTGATACTTCTCATTTCCATGTCATATTACCCCGTACAGCAGGTGCTGTTAAGGTTTGCAAGGATTGGCTCCTTGCATTATTGGAATTTGCAAACTGGTTGGAAATGCCAGTAATGCGTCTCTACGTGGCCAGAACACAGAATTCCGATGCCTTGGGTATACTGCTACGAAATCTGAACTGGCTCGGTGGGGAAATCATTGCCAATGAAGACCGAAATGCTATGATCATGGCAAGCGATACAAATGCATTGACAATAAATTCGGATCAGTCGCCTCAATTCCAAAAGATGATGCTTGGAGATGAGGATTTCGTGATTCTGGAGTTCGAGTGCTAGATCAATCACATATTTAGCCAATAGTTTCTAGTTTAGTTTAAATCTCTTAACGACGCGGTTCGGGTTATTGTATGTCGAACTATTTGTAGTCAGTTTAGGGATGATATATCATCCATTATTCGAATCACTGTAAGACATATATTTCATATATGCAGACCAGAAAGAGAACATAATAAGATTCAGAAGACTAGTAGCCGTTACAAGGCATGTTCCACCTGGCTCGTGGATTATGGCAGAATTGGAATGCTCGCGAGCAATATTCGGTGTTAATACTTGGTCTTGATAACGCGGGCAAGACAACATTTCTTGAGACCTTGAAGAAAGAGTTCAACGTGGCATCTAAAGATCTCAGTAAGATCACACCTACAGTAGGCCAGAATGTTGCGCACATAAAGCTCGATAAAGGCAATCAAACTATAAAGTTTTGGGATGTCGGCGGTCAAGAATCATTACGTGCATTGTGGTCTGAATATTATTCTCAATGTCATGGGATAATATTTGTCATGGATAGTACTGATCGCACACGCATTGACGAGTGTGTCGATATTCTCAATGGTATAGTGGCTGATGATGATGTCGAGAGTTTACCTATATTGATGCTTGCTAATAAGCAAGATCGTCCTGATCGTATGGAACTGCATGATATCAAGCAAAGCTTTAATAAACTTGCAGAGATTTTGAGCGCCAGAGATAGCAGAGTCCTTCCAGTTAGTGCTTTGACTGGAGAAGGTGTTCGTGATGCACTCGATTGGATGATGATTAGACTCGCAAGAAATAAGACAACGAAGCCGCCTACTTATAAATAACTCTAATCTATTCAACTGAATCTTTACAGGACCACAGGTTTATATCCGGCGAGAATCTAATGTTATAAAGTATAGCTATTAATGAATAAGAGTAATTAGCAGTGTGCGCGCTTGAGATTTGGTCATCTATAAATACTTATGCATTGACATCAAATCAATTGTTGAACTCCTCCAAATGATAAACTAGATAATTTGGTAAACCAAAAACTTGGTAGTTGAGTCTTTGCGCCATCTTGGCGAATCCTTCAGTCTCAATTAGGTGATAGAATGGAAAATTTGGAAACATTGCGCCATCTCTATGGACTTCAGCTTTTACTAAAGTGCAACCCCCACCAACACCATCAAGACTCATTTTTTCATTCAAGGGTCCTGAAGGATTGTAAAAGTGTGCCATCAGGGATCTATAAGTTGCCATCTCAGCATAACCTTCTACGATAATTTCATCGTCTGGCATACTTGCAGCCATCTGTTGTGCACTATCACTATCAGCCCAATTATTGAAATCGTAAGGCCTCTGCTCCATCGATTTCTTTTCATTGTCGTAATACTTTTGATAGACATTTGCGGCAAGGACAGGAACGTTATGGGAGGTCATATCTTGAATCAGCGTTGGAGGTGTATCGATTATATCTGAATCCATCCACAAAACCCATGATGTGTGTGGTCCCAATGCAGAGAATAGTAACTCATTTCGAGCAGTTGCCATAGCAGAGCGTCTTTCCTTTTGTACAGCTAATGCATGCCTCTCCTTTTCCTGCAACTTGTCAAAGCTCCCTGAATTTTGCCTCAATATTGTAATCTTGGCAAACCTTTGGTTCTTTTTGTCCGACTGTATCTTCTTGACGGCTTCTTCTAACTTCTTGAGAGCTTCGTCGCCAGAAGGCGTATTCGGTGTTATGAATCCCAACTCAATCAATTCCCTGGGATAAGTTAGTTGTAATATATTGTCCCAATAGGCATCATGAAATGTTTGCATTGGTGTCAAGATCAGTACCCTTTCTTTGTTGGCTGCAGCTTGTGCAGTGGAATGTAACTTATTCAGATCATAGTGAGCTATGTGGCCTTCGGGTATTACATCATCTGCTCGATCATTATAGAGCCAATTGGATTTCTCCCTGTATGAGTATTTGGGCATCTTATATTTGCTAGAGAATGAAAAGTAAAAAGTGTTCTCTTTTTCGTGTGCCCACTTATGATTGCCAACATCTAATTCATCTAGTCCCAGCAGAGATTCATGCCCACGAAAAAAAAGTGTGTACAGCAGTACAAATGAGCATATAGGAAATACAATCAGAAACCACGGGTTTCGTTTAGCTCTATAGAGCAACATAGAACTCTTCATTGTAGTGTTTATCTGAACACAGGTGTATGGTTTACCGGAATTATCAAAAGATTTTGTACAGAACCTCTTATCTGTTCTCTTTTATGATCTTATACAGCGTCTGTGTTTGCACCTTCTTCCTAACTACTGAGTCTCCAACGCAGTGATTGAGACTACAAAATACGTAGCTGTACTGTTCGGCAATATATCAGATCAGGTCTCGGTTGTTATATCTACTCCAATTGAAGATATTTGTTTATTGTTGATCCCAAGTGATAAATAATTTTGGTTTTTTAATTTTGTTATTGTGAAGCTCTAAGTTAATCGTCTAAAAAAGCATTCCCTTCCAGTGCCTTGGAATAGTTATAAAGTTTCATATGAAATGAAATCATAGCATGAAACGGTCTAGTGAATGTATGATTTACTGCTATATTTAGTTTAGTTTTACAAAGTAGGGATAATTCCATCGCATCGTTTGTGGTGGTATGTGTGACTAACGATCAAGGTGAGATATATGGCAGATATGATATCTTGGGAAGACAATATCATGACAACGGGCCCACGTATGTTGTACACTTCGAGTTCATCGATCTCCCAGTATTGATTTTTCGCAAATATATTATATTTAGTTTAACCATCGAACTTTAATAATACCAATAAATCCGATGCAATGCTTTGAGGCATCATGGATCAAATTAAACCAAAAATGAATTTGATTGCTACAAATCAGCATCAGCAACACTGGTTTTTACCCATTACCTACTGGAGCTTCTTTAAAATATGAGCGCAAAGTCAAGGTACTGATCCGCTGTTGAGTTCTTCTGTCTCGTTCCATATTTTGTTACAAATGCTCATGAACATTTTCTTATTGGTTGAAGGTTCAGTATGTGGAAATTCAAATGAAAACATGTGGTTCTGGATGTGAAGTTTGCCTTTGATCAAGTCGCCTTTATTTTCAGATCTCATAGCATCTTCCTCTATAGCAAATTCTGTTCCCTCTTCATCTTCCTCGTCATCCCCTTCCTCATCATCTAATCTTTCATGTTGGTCACATGTCCTACCATGACATGCCATCAAATTTTTGTCACTGTCAGCCTTCTTATGAGCTTGTTGCTCCCCGTCTCGGGTTCGTTCTAATTCGTTTGCCAAGTTTGGATCTTTAGTTGTCTCTGACTTGATGCTGGTAGCTTCCATGTGTTTCTCTGCTAGTGGTGAACTGTTACCAGAGTTTGATTCTTTTGATGTTTCCGTAGTATTATGGTCACTGTAGAACTCTCTGCTCGATCCTGGTATATCTTGAGTAGACAGTGTCACATCATTATTTTGTGGGATGCCGGCATATTGTGCAAAGTATGTATTAACACCTGATGATGGATAAAGATGAGGCGGTTGCATCACTCCGTAATTAGTCATGTATGGATCACTGATTGGCATCATCATTGGTGTCATAATTCCATAAGGAGTTACTACAGGATTGAAGCCCCAAGAAGCACCATAGGGCTGGGATAAGTGCTGGTGATAGCGAGTATGGTACATGGGGAACTGGTTTGATTGCTTATAGGAGTTCGAAAGAGAAGTTCTTCCTAGATATTGAACCTTGGGAGGTTGCGGCAGCACGTCTGAGTTTTTTCTGGCGTTTTCAATTTGATTCTCATTCGATTGTAGTGATGCTGATGGTTTTTCAGAGGTTTGACTTGATTCGCGACAGAGGTCTAATGGGGGTGGTATCTTCTTCCGCTTCAAAGACGAACGCCGGATTTCCAAATCACTTGAATTGCTTGCGGAACGTGATCTCGTAGCTATATTGGTCTCTGCAGTTACCATAATACAAAGGATTAAAGTACTAGTGCTAACAAATTTTTATTCCTGTAGATTCCTTCAACGTTCTTTTGTTTCTATGTCACGGACTCTCGTTACAGTTCGTTATTATAAAAAGTTACGCAATGGAGCAATCTGATTGGCTTTGATGGGCTGTGTGTTTCGCTTGTACGGTTCGATATATTTCAAAATTCCTGATGGTATAGTTCTGTTTTCTGCATGGTCACGACCGTTCACTTTTTTAGTGTGAGGGTTTATCACGATTTCGAAAATATAATACATCGAATTCCTAAATTCAAGTTTGATCGCAAACATATAATAAGGCCTCGAACGTAGGTACTACCCTCTAGCGAAACACGGCAGTGAGATTATAGCAAATGGAGACTTCATTATATTGCAACTATAGGATTCGCACTTTGATTCCTCGGGCTCTCGTCAACTTTTACAACTTACCCGTAGAATTATTAAACCCAGAATCTGATTGGAGTCTCTTCGTTTCAAGATTTCCCCTTGCCAAACTGCCTGCACTAGTGGGTCCTGGGGGTGTTAAACTTACTGAGGTGCTTGCGGTCAACCAATATTTGGTCAAGCTAATTCCTGATGTATGCATTCAACAGGATTTATTGGGTGCCTTCAACAACGCCATGGAACAGGCACAAATCCTTCGTTGGCAATCATTCGCGAATTCTGAGATTATACCGGACATTGCAACTTTGATGCAACCGTTGCAAGGTAAAGTTCCATTCAACAAACGTTCTTATGATGAGACTTTATCACAACTAAATAAAAAGCTGATGATATTAGAGAATCGCTTGAAAGAATTTACTTACTTGGTTAATGACCGAATAACACTTGCAGACTTGTTTACAGCTGCACTTTTGAAAAGAGGTTTCCAATTCCTATTTGGTAAACAATGGCGGGACAATCACCCAGGGATTGTGCGCTGGTTTACCACCGTCATTGACTGCCCAGTGATTAGTGCAGAGTTCCAAGATTTTGAATTTATAGAAGAGGCTGTGGAACCTCCCAAGAAACCAAAGGGGAAGCCTGAGAAGAAAGATGCAAAGAAAGACTCGAATAAAACTGATGAAACCCAAAATGAACCGTCATCTCGACAAAAGAAAGAAGAACATTCTTTGAAATCGTTGGGACCATCTACGTTTATTCTAGATGAATGGAAACGAAAGTATTCGAATGAGGAGACACGCGAAGTTGCATTACCATGGTTTTGGGATAATCTCAATATTGAGGAGTATTCGTTGTGGAAGGTTGATTACAAATATAATGATGAGCTGGCCTTGACCTTTATGTCTAATAACTTAATTGGAGGTTTTTTCAATAGACTAAGTGCCTCTATAAAATTCATGTTTGGTGCAATGGTAGTTTACGGTGAGAATAATAATAATGGGATTATGGGCGCTATTATGTTGCGTGGCCAGGACTACAAGAAGGCCTTCAATGTTGCACCAGACTGGGAGTCTTACAATTTTGTGAAATTGGACCCTTCGAAGAAAGAAGATAGAGAATATGTCAACGATATGTGGGCATGGGACAAGCCAGTGTTTATCAATGGCGTCTTTAGAGAAATTGTTGATGGTAAGGTTCTGAAATAAATCTTTTAGTTCAAAGTATGCTTGCTGATTTATATTGCAGAGCAACATGAAATTCTTTCGACGGTAGTAGCATTCGAACGGGTTAGGACGGGTATGTTATGTTTGCCTCGGTTATTGGCTACGTGCCTTTTGTCGTTGATTGCTTGCGCGGTTGGATTGGTACTAAAAATTTTTAAAGATAATAAAATATATATTATTATTTGTACTTTTCTATCAATGATGAATCTAAAGCTACAATAATTTAATATTGTTCATCATCAATTGAGAATGTCAATATAGGCCGAAGACCTAACTTGAAATTCGCTTCGAGTAATAATGAGTTTTAAAGGAGTGAATGGACGGGGAACAAATGTTATGCAGAGTTTGCCTTTCGGTTTAGGTTATGAAGATATTATCCGAAATAAGATATCAGAACGTCCGCAGATTAAATTTCCAGTTAATCATCCAATAACATCAAAAGAGCGTGCTTTAGCAGTGGCTTGTATCAAATACGAGGAATCAGTCAAAGATGGGCCATTTTACACTGGCTCACTAGAGTTGAGTTTTAAAACTAGTAACGATCATAAGGGACTTCATACAGAACTACTGGTCGAAGAAGGCGGCATCAATGATGGTTTACAGCGGTATTCTGATCGATATTTGAAAAAAAGGAAAATAGGAATCTCAATAGATGAGCATCCATTTCGATTGGAGCTATTTCCTCAAGAGCTTTATTCCGTAATGGGGATAAATAAGAGAAAGCTGCTGAAAATTGCAAGCAAAGATCAAGTCAAAGACGATCTGTTTACCGGTTCAGGATTGAATGAAGTGCTCGATGAGCAAGGAATCAGTTTACTTGAAAAACTGAAAGATCTTGCAGAAGACGTTGATAATGATCAAGATGCAGATAAAGAGGAAGATGAAGCTCGTGAAGAGGATCTTGATGACGAATTCGAAGAAGACGATTCAGATGACTATAATGCTGAAAGATATTTTGACGATGACAATGAAGACGATATTGAAGACGGCGATGATGCCCATGAGGCTGATTTTTAATAGCACAATTTAGCATATACTTGGGATATCCAATAGTCTCAAAAGAATAGTAGGAATTCTTATGCTATTTCATAAAATCAACAGAAGCATGGTTGCCACGACGAAAACTTAAAGGCTCAAAATTGGTCAGTGATAGTTTCACCGGTTAGTGATCGGATTATTGAATTACAAATAAAATTCCATCGTTCTATTATTTTGTCGTAGCATAGGATTAAAACTCATTATATACTTTTCTCCATGTCATGGCCTATCACTAAGATTAACTATAAGCGAAAGCATGCATGATGTACGTAAAAATATGAAATTTAGTCTTTAGGAGGAGGCCTCCGTGAATATGGAGAGGGTGATCGATCTCTGCTGACTGTTTTTGGTGCTAACATGGGAAGAGGTGGAAGTTTAGGTGAATAAACTAATTGTGAATTAACATCATTAATAGTTGACTTGGATAAATCAGTCCCTACTCTATAAGTTGAGAAATGTTTCGGGGATGTAATTTTCAAATTAGTAGCATAGTCTTCGATGGCATTATTCGGGAGCTTGGGCAGAGATGGTGGTAAGATTGGCTCGATCTCACTCTCAGATTGCGTGTCCATATTGCTATTACTGCGTGAGGAGTTCGACATGCCGTGATGATAGATATCCTCAAATTCCTTTTCAGAAGTAGGTTTTACACCGATAGCCTTTTGCAAAGCCTGGATATCCACTTGATTGTCGTTATCACTAGAATCGACTGTTACAGGATTCTTGAATATGTTGATTTTTTCCTTCAGTTTTCGAAGGTTAGCAAAATGAAATCTGGTGTCGGATGTTGTGGTAACGGATGTCGCATTAGAATTTTGAGTAATATCAGTCAACGCAGTTCCAATTGAGGCATCTAGTCGGCTTGTCGAATTTTCGATGGGATCTATATCATGCAAGCGTAAACCAGCATGTGAGCTGCTTGAAAGATATTCGAATGACGGGGTAAATTGTCGCATGTAAGACGAGTGCGTATAATCAGTTGAACCTAATGAAGAAGATAAATGCTCATAGTTTGATTGATCTCTTATATCTTGATTTCTGCGATAGTCATCGAAATTCGCGGTATTAAAGTTAGAATGCAGTAAGTTGTTATGATTACTGGTTTGAGAGTTCTGGGAGTTTGACTTTGAGTAGGAAGTAGGTAACGGGGGTATGGGTCGCTGTATCATAGATACATCGACTTTGATATTCTTATCAACTATGTCTTTAGATTGTCGCGGCAGTCCTGGAGTAAATGAGAGCTCAACAAATACTTGTCCAGCAAATTCATTTCTGTCCCTCGTTAATTCATACCATGTACTGTAGCCTTCCTTTGGATTGGCGCGTATTCCATTCATAAGGTCGATCTCGCATCTTCCAATCGGTACGGGTGCTTTTTTGCGCCTTTCACAATAAGCCTCGACGTACATGATAGGCTTCACTCCAGGCGAAATTTCAAACTCCTCCAAATAATCAAATACAGGATTTTGTCCGGCGCGATGTTTGACATCACTCTCACGAGTCATATGGCCGATTCTTAACCGTAGTAATACATTTTGCTTGTCAAGTTTAGTCAGATTCGGAAGATCTCGAGCTTTACTAACAAAAACAGTAAGCACTCCTTGATTACCATTCCATATATCCGTGGACATTGTCTATAATGTACTCATATCAGTGCCTTCTTCATTGCAAATAAGGATTTCAAGATAATTGAGTTTTCTATATCTCTATTGTTAAGATGTATAAAAAATATACATATGTTTGGTTCGGATTTCTACAAATTGCATGACATATATTCGCGTAAGTCAGCATATTATGTACATGGATTACTAGCACAGTAAAAATTTTAGTAGATGAAGATTATTTTTGATATCTACTAGTTCTTGGGCCTCTCGGAAGTTGACCCAATTTTGTTTCGGGCTTTTGTTCCTGGGTATATTTAGAGTTGAAACGCGACCGATCGTGGTCCTTATCAGAGTACTTTTTTTTATAGTTTGAATTCCGATATTTATTATTCATCTCAGGAGGTGTTAAATTAATTTCTGCTTTCCTTTGATTTGGTTTAGTTGAGTTAAAATCAGAAGCATTCGAGACGTCATCTGCACTGCTTCCATTATCAAACTTTCGATATCTTTTATTAGGGTAAGAATTGCCGGAATTGTCAAACTCTTGACTTTGAAAAGTTCTTTTATCAGAGTTGAGTCTGGAATGCGGTATCAAAGGTTGTTTCATCTTGAAATTTTCTGATAACTTCGGTGTAGATTTTTCGTAATGCTTTGGAGGGTTACGAGCACCATAATTTGAATTATCAGATTGGTCTCGAATTTTTGATTCATTTTGCGCAGGTTTTATAGAGTTGGTGAACCTACCAAGATGCCGAGTGTTGCCTTTTAGCTCTGCTCTATAGCTATCACTCGATATTTTTGGATTGTTGTATCGGCTCGTTGAACGTTGGTTATCATAATCAGAAGCTACCCTAGATGGATATTGACCGTTGGGAGATGTGTGTCTGGACGAAGTAATTTCCATCGAAGTGAACCTGCATGCATTTGATAGAGATGCAAGTTTCTTTTTGAACTCAGGATTATTAGCATTGTAAATCAGGGAGGAAAAATAATCCTCAAACACTTCCAAAATCTTCGTTCTCTTCTCTGTTACACTTTTGCATTTATGTAGAGCTTCATGAGCCCGATCCCTTCGTTTGAAATCCAAGATATCAATAGCTTCAGAAAGATGATTGTACTTCAAATTATATGCGACATTTTCAATTGCATTAAAAATATCACTCATGGACCAATGTTGATTAGAGTTCTCGGTCTCCAGAATTTTATTGTCTTGCAGAAAGTGGCCTGGTTTTGTGTCCTCATCAGTGGCAATAACCTTTTCTGATCTTTTCAGTTTATTTAACTCCAGCTTTCGTTTCAAATCTGCTTGTTTCTTTTCGTTTTCCAACGCAAATTCATGCTTTTTGATCAGTTCGCATTCTTCAACGTAGGTTGATTTGATAAGGTTTTCTTCTTCATTAAGATCGCAAAAGTCATCTAGTGTAATCGCTTTCTTCAATCGCGCTTTGAGATGCCCTAACAGTGCGTTTGTGGGGAGTTTGATATCTTCTCTGTTTTCAGAGGCTAGATTTGATTCCAAAGCTTCGCACAGGCATTTGATATGGTGGTCAATGGAAGGAAAATTATTTGTGACATGTTTCATGAACTCTATACCATTCCTGACGGACATATAATTCTTGTTCGAAAGCAATTCAATCAATTGTCCTAATAATTCTGAGTGCCATTCATATATTTGCCGATTAGTCAAACTTCTTTTCTCATGGCAGAGACGCATAGAATCAATAGCCTCGACTATACTATTGAAAAAAATCCCAATATTACCTGCCTCGAATATTGTGCTACTGAACAGTAGATTTCCTATTGAATTAGAGGTAATAAGCAGGTCACATATACTGAAAAATGCGTCTTCCTGAAAAGTTAGGGATAGAAAATAAGAGCAGTAGAGAGCATCAGCGGGAGAAAAAATTATTCTAGGCATCAAACAATGTTGCCAGAAATTTTCGAAAGTGGCGACTGTGTATTTTTTTGAACAATTGCTATTGCATTTCCTCAATTCATCGATAGTCTTATTATGTGTGTGTCGGTGCCTAATGCTGGCTGCCATGACTTCTCTTATACGGCTTGTAAGGAGGTTTTTTCGGCGAGTCGAGTATTTTGTAGTGTCTTCATCTTCCAAGGTATTCTTCATCTCCTCGTAAAGTTCTGCCTCATAATATACGTCATATAAAGAAAGGCGCCAAAATGTAGTATACAATACCCTTGGTAATAGGTCAAAATTTACTCCTTTGAAATCGATTTTACTCAGCAGATGTTCAATATCATTACTCTGTTCACTGACAAGATTTTTATCTATATTTTCTCTCCAAATATGGAAAGCCCAAGCACTTGATAGATCGAACTTGTTGATAAGAACTTGAAAGGGAAGAACATTCTTTGTAAATTCTGCCAATGGAAGACTGTTTTTCACTAGCTCAATATAAGACCAAAGCATAGTATTCATCTCATCATATCTTGATGATAAAATTTTATAGTGCGCGTTAATATCGCCAATAGTTGTATTCATTTGATATAACAGAACAATTATCTCAGAAATGGCATTCTGAGATGCAAGTTTGCTCACTAATGAGTATCCTCGTTCTAGATTTTCATCTCTGAGATCATATACCAGCTTTCTCGCCTCTTCTTGAAGAGGTTTTCCAGAATTTAGCATTACTATTCTTTTCGTGCTCACATCTACCAAATCTCGAATACCGCCGACTTTAGAAACAAGTTCCTTTAAAATTGTAAGTGCCACAATATTTCCCGTGTGTAAAGATTTAACGATAAAAGTTATAATATTTGTGATATCCATTTTTGGAGAGCTTTCAACCAACCCTGCAATAAATATTGCAAGTCTTTGTACCCACATGGCTTGATTTACACCGTCAAATTGAACTGCACTTCTATTCAAAGTCAGACGTGTCAAAATAACAAACTGCAATACATCGTATGCAAATTTATTGAAATACCTTGTGGTGAAAATAACTAACTCTGATACCTTATCGTAATTTTCAATCTGCTTAAGTGTAGCCGTCAATGTTGCTAGTGGGTTGGTTGATATAAGAGCAGCCAAATTTCTTGATTCTTTTTCAAGTGTATCGGTACTTAATGCCTTTATTATACCTTTAACCTCTCTCTCGAATTTATTGAATCCAATTTTCACTAACAACTCTTCTTGTGACTTGCGCATAATCATTTCATGATACATGTAATACCTCTTGTCAGATGGAAAGTGTTCCAGAAGTTTATAAAATTCGCCTGTAGCAATGGGGTTTACCTCTAGCAGTGCCAGTGATGGTATGATAAACTTTCTTACGTAGTTTATCCATTTTGAGATTACCTGGTCATCATCAACTTTCCTTTCAATATCAAATAAACCAATACGGCATAACTTGATAATCAGCTGTGGTGTCTTACCCAGCATGCACCCTACTACTGACCACAGCTTGTGAGTTTCCTCAAATAATTCATGAATAGTGGTGATTTGCTTTAGGTCATCAGACCAACCGGTGTTATAATATTGATAGTTCACTCTCATATCTTCGCTCTCAAAAGGCTCGTGAGACATTTCTTGTATAAATATACGAGTTTGTTTGTTCAACATGCCATTTTCTATTCTATTAATAGGAGCTGATGTTGTGTCAGAAAAAGTCATAAAATTCGCGGATTCCCTGTACAATGGTTCAATTTGGTATTCAAAGCATCTCGCAAATAGTTTGGCTAAAATCTCATCCACACATATTAGACTAGGATATTCACTTAGTACATGAATTGCTGGTAATGTGCATCCATTTGCGAGTAACCTCCGCAGTAAAATATACTTAGATGACCCTATAATACGGTCCCTGATACCATCAAGGGATAATTCATCTTTCATAGGTTTACTGCACTGAGTAGCGTTTTGCTCTTCTCCTGATTGGTCAATTGATTCAGAAACAACTGGACTTTCCTGGTCTACTTCATCATTTGCCAGAGCAGAAGCCATAGCTAAAGCATTCTCTACGCCTTTCGTGGACTCTTCCTCCAAGATACAGTCATATTGTGTAAGCATTTCTTTCATTAAACTTGCTTCAATTTCTATGTTGTCCCAAATACTATAGAAATTGAAGAACCCACATTTTATCAAAAGCGAGCACATATCCAAAAGTATTGGACGGTCATTTAGTGGGCATTTATTCAAAATAAATGTGAAACTCTTTGCCGCAAAATAATTGCCACCTTTGTTGAGATTAGTTAAAGTATCACAATTTGATAATTTACCTGGTACAGGCCAAAAAGCGCTGGCTTTGAGGAATTCAATGAGAAAGTTGTGGTGGCAGGTAATGTATTCAATTGAAATTTGCCAAAGTAAATGTAAAGATTTGAAAGCATCCAGTGAATATTTGCCTATAATTAACTCGGCCTGTTTGGCATAGTACTGCGCTTTCTGGGTATTGTCCTGATCATTATACATGGAATAAAATAATGATAACAGCTGTGAAAAACCGCCAACATGTTCATGTAGAAGATTGTACTTTCGTAGTTCATATTTTGTCTTTTTGAGTCTGTGCCTCAACAAAGTATTCTGTTCTGAGTTCATAAGTCGTGTTGCTATCCAACTAAACTTGAAAATTTCCGGAAGTAGCTTGCTTGTCAGCCTTATTAGCTCTATCGTCCGGGTCTCATCGATCACACTTTGTAAAGTGATAATTGTAGCCGCAAACATCCTCCCAATTAGTGCTTCGATATCATCATCATATGTTTTATCATATAAACCGTTGATGAGTTTAGCAACCATTGAAAGGTCTCGTGTAGCAGTTGGGGTCAGATACAGATGGCATATGTCAACAAATAACGATTTGAGCCATGAAGCCCTGCGATTGACCGTTGACAGTTCACTGAATTCTGGTACAACAAAATCCAATAAATCATCGGCATCATGAATTATTTTAGTGGTGTACCTGTATTGTTTTTTTCTTACCGCACATACACGAGCCAGAGAACGGGCCACAGATGAATTCATTACTATCTGTGAAATATTAGTACTTTGGTATATAACTTTAGTGAAACTAAATTTTTTGGTATTTTGTTAGAATTATTTCGACAATGGACGAAATATATATACTTTGGATGTATGAAATTTTAAAGTAAAGTTGATTGAAACCTAGAGCATTTCAGGGAGTGATTAGTTACTATAGTCACTTTGAAAGGTTTGTCCCCTAGGATAGTATCAATGACGAGTAACAATTTGGCATCTTCGCGTTTATATAACTCTTGGAAACAAAAATATCTCGGGTTGGGCGATGAGAACACTGCAACTTCAGAATTCCTGGCAAATGTTCGTAAAGATACACTAAATAATCTGATTACTCATTCTGCATCATTAGAATATACCCATCTAGCTTCAGGTCTCTGTATGACCAAAAGAGATACAAAGCTGCGACTGTTGAGAAAAATGGGAGACGGTAATTGATAACATATCTCATTGAGATTGCGCAAAAAGAGGTAGCTTTTCGCAACTCCTGAAAGTTTGAGAAGCACGAAGTGGTTTATGCAGAAATCACATGAACCATAGTTAAAAGACATTGCCGTTATTGAAGTCCTTGTTCATGCTTTTGTGCCGGGTAATAAACTTATTGGTGCAGATCAAAACAATTATTGCTAAAATTATTAAAAGCCAACCTCCCTTGAAAGTTGCAACTACTGTCCAACAGTGAAGCTTTTGAGAACAAATAGACCGTCATAATCACTGTCACTTATTTCTGAAAATATTATTTATTGTCGATGTCGGACTCCAAGTTTACTATGCAAAGCTACAACCTTGCTAAACTATTGAAACGTCTTGAGGACGCTACAGCACGATTAGAGGACGTCACAATATTTCAGGAGGGTTATATTCAGTCGAAGCTTGATTCACCTGGGAAAGGTAGTGTCTCACCACAAACTATCGATAATGGGAAGGCCATTGACTTTGACAAACTCAAAGACGAGAATACCAAAACAAATGCCTTATCTTGGGCTTCCAGTACTGATGTTGTTGCAGAAGGAGATTTTGAGGACTCCATTACCGTATCAGAATATCGTCAACTCATAGCTACATGTGTCGATCCATTAGTTGCGGTTTCCAACAAGATTGACCCTCAAGTAGGTGAAGCCGTCAAAATATTGAAACACGGATTTGATTTATTGATTGTTCCCATAAAAATAGCGCTAATATCTCAGAAACCGCAATTAAACTCATCTGAATTCAATGATTTGTTGAAACCTATCAATGAGGTTATTATGTCGTTGTCAGCGTTGAAAGATGAAAATCGTCAAAGCCAGCTTTTTCCCTTTTACAACAGTTTATGTGAAGGCGCGCCTATGCTTTCTTGGGTTGTTGTTGAAACTCCAATATCCATGATTGCGGACTTCAAGGATGCCACCCAATTCTGGACAAACAGAATATTGAAAGAATTCAAAGAGACAAATGATGACGCAATACAATGGGTGAAGACATTCATGGCAGTGTTTGATAGTCTTAGAGATTACGTTAGAAAATTTCATACTACTGGATTGAATTGGCAGGCTGACGGTTTGGAGTTCGATGATGCTTTCAATAAGTTTAACATTAAATCTCAATCATCCAATTCCGCTGCTGCAGAGGTAGCCTCTTCTAATACGAGGTTGGGAGCTGTACCTCCTCCACCTCCTCCAGCGCCACCCGCGTCTGTTTTCGAAGTTAAAGAAGATACTGGAGCACCAAAAGGTGGTATCGATGCAGTCTTTAGTGAGTTGAATAAAGGTGAGGGGATAACTAAGGGATTGAAGAAAGTTGATGAATCCCAGCAAACGCATAAAAATCCTGAGTTGAGAAGTGCTGGCCCGCCTGTTACGAGCAAAGTAAGCAGTGGAGGGCCTCCACCAAAACCCAAAAAACCTTCGGTTCTAAAAATTAAAAAGCCTGCAAGAAAGGAGTTAATAGGCAACAAGTGGTTCGTAGAGAATTATGAGGACGCCCAAGATATTGTAATTGAAACAAACAAGGATGAATCTGTGTTCATTGGTAAATGTCTAAACTCTTTGGTTCAAATAAAAGGTAAGGTTAACGCCATCACGTTCAGTGAGAGTGACGGTACTAGTGTATTGTTAGATTCGAGCATATCAGGTATGGATATCATTAAGTGTGTCAAGTTTGGTGTTCAGGTTCAGCAAGCTATTCCTCAAATTACCATTGATAAGTCTGATGGTGGTAACATTTACCTTTCAAACGAATCAAAGGACACCGAAGTGTACACATCCAGCTCTACCTCTGTTAACATCAATCTCCCAACCGGAGATGATGGGGACTATGTGGAGTATCCTATTCCGGAACAACTGAAGCATACTTTCAATGATGGAAAGTTAAGAAGTGAAATTTTCGAGCATGTCGGCTAGTCCCAACTTTTCCTACAATGATTGGTATAAGTGAAGGTACACAACTCATACGACGTTAGTGTAGAGCAAAGCATCGTAAGTATAGATATGTATGTGAAGATTTGTAAGACAGGCCCATTATTTGATTATACAAATCACTCAAACAAAGAACTTTTTTGATGTCGTTGACAGTGCATGTTGGTGGTGGTAATGAACAATCATGGGCAGAAGACTAATGCATCACAGTAATTTTTCACCTTTGTCCTACGATTTCTGCGATAAATTTTTACATAAGGCACGGCCACCATATGCTCTCATTGAGCAACTAGTAAGGTTTTGCTCATGTGATCGTGTAATCATTTTTGATCAGCAATGAATATTCCTGTTGCTAAAGCTTATTAGATCTTGAACCGGATTGTATTACATTAAGAATGGGTTGATCAAGTGCCCTATATATAAAAATAATTGCATTGTCCAAAGTAGCTGGATGACCGAGATTTATTGTGCGAGTGTACATTTAACCGACGAAATCATATAAAGTTAGTCTGTTCTCGACAGTTGGAAGCGGCTACTTTAAATGGGTTCTTTTTTATCAAGAAAAGTTTTGATTCATTGACACTTTGTCGACGCGCGTTTAACATAGTGCATATGACAGCGAAGCATGTATACACAATACCACTTCAGCATATTGAGATTATAATGTAATAAGTCGCGTCATAAAGGGCCAGTATAATACATTCACGTTACATCATTACTCAACCATTTATCGTGATTCTATCTATGCGTATATACCTTTGTATATTCGCAAATACAGTCACGTGCCTCGATTAGCTTGAATTTACGTAATTTCTATATTTATATGATCGAGGAAGAAGCAAATGATAGGGGTAATACGAGGAAAGGTAGTCAGTCACATCGATAGCAAAGGACCGAAGCAACTCGAGGTACAAGTGAACAGATCGCTCAAATTGTTGCTGTTGGTGTGGACTCAACAGCCTAGCATGTATACAAGGAATAACTCAAAAATTTGATATCTCTTCATATATGGATTTGATCGGCGATAGCTTGCACACGTAATCTGTAAATGCGAGCTCGTAGTATCATGTATTGTTCCTTCGTCATGTGGCGACACAAATGAGCGCTGCAGAATATAGCTAGCGCTAACGAAACTCTAATGTGCCCACACGCGTGCACAAGGTTTATTGTACGGTAATTATACCTTTCTTTGGATCTACGAGTGTTGCATTACGACCTCTGCAATCAAAAACGCTGAAGCATATGCTCTTCTTTGAAAACCAAAGACCAAGGTCCACAAATGTTGAACATTGATTCAGCTGTTATTTTACCATTTCTATTCGGCATGGGATGTAGCATATATATATTTCCTTGTTATTCTATAGCCCTTTCACTGTGTCAAGCAGCTCCTCTTTGAATTTTCCATGCATTATAAGCTTTACATAACGTCTGTCTCCTAACTGCATCGTGTATATAACGAAAGAGCTTCTGAGATCAACCCGCGCAAGACCGCGACACTCTCGAGCCGCACTCACCGTATGGCCAGTTCACGGTCCTTGCTAAAGATGGATACTTCAGGTAATTCAGAGACTCCATCAGGAGGCCAAGATGTCATTGCAGGAGATGTTGAGAAAGCGATGGTTCACGACGGCTACGAGGAAAGCGTCAGTACCGCTCATCAGGGTGCGTCACAGGATATGGATGATTTACTTAGTGATCACCGCAAACACCTGAAAACTGGGTCTGGCGTTTTGTTCTCAAAATATGCTAGTATTGAGATGTCACCCATACGCAAAGTACTCTTTGTATTTGTACTGGTTACCACACAGTTCCTTACGCTGATTGCTGCGGCGCAAGGTGTTCCTGCGATGGTAACGGTTCAGAAACACTTCAATGTGCCTACACCGCTCACAGGTGAGCTAGGTTGGTCTAACGCTTCTTTCACTCTAGGCTCCAGTGCCTTCATTTTGATTGCAGGGAAACTTGGCGACCTCTATGGGCACAAGATTGGTATTTTGGGGGGGTATGCATGGCTCACCTTATGGTCGTTACTAACCGGTATTAGTTATTATCACAAGCGTAGTGCCATTTTTTTCTACTGCTGCAGAACACTTGCAGGTATAGGTGCCGGATTCTTAGCTCCCAATGCCACGGCCTTGCTCGGTATCTACTTTCCACCTGGTTTTCGGAAGACCGTTATATTTGCATCAATGGGGCTATTAACATCCTTAGGTGTGGTATTTAGTCTAACATTTGCATCCATCTTTGCACAATTAGCCACATGGCCATGGTGTTATTACATGACGACGATCATTTGCTTCTGTTGCTTGATATCAGTTTACTTGTTTGTCCCAAAGGATTTACCTGATGCAACTAATGTACCGAAGTGGAGACAATTCAGTTATTTCGGCGCGCTCTTCTCAATCTCTGGCCTAGTACTCTTTGATGTTGCCTGGACTCAAGCGTCCGCTGTTGGGTGGAAAGCTCCACACACATATATCACACTGATCATATCTATGGTGTGCTTTGCCATTACTATTATCGTGGAATATTACTCCAAGTATCCTCTAATGCCTATAAAGGCAATGTCCCGCGATGTGATTGCTACCTTGATTTGTATTGCATTCGGTGTCTCTAGTTTCATTGTGTTCGTGAATTTCTACTGGCAATTCTACCAAACAGTTGAACATAAAACCCTGCTTAGCATCACTGCGAAATTTTCACCATTTGCCATCTCAGGTATCTTTGCAGCTTGCTTAACTACTTTTCTGCTTACCAAAAAAGTCAAAACGCCTTACATGATGATAATATCTGAGCTTGCACTTTTGGTTCCACCAATTCTGTTGGCTACTATTGGTTATCGCGAGACATATTGGGGGAATGCTTTTGTTGCAACGATTATATCACCAATTGGGCTAGATATAATTGTTCCAACAGCTACTCTCTTGATCAGTAATTCAACATCTGATGAGTATCAAGGGACTTCGAATGCTATAGTTGTGACATTTGTGCACTATGCTATTTCGATTGGACCTAGTTTTGGTGCTGTTATTATGTCTTACGTCCAACCATTGAGTAATCCTCCTACTGATCATGAACAACTGAGAAGAATCCATGCTACTGGATACTACGCTACTGGTTTGGCCGGAGCAGGACTCGCTTGTGCCCTCGTTGCTGCATTCATTGACAGGTATTTCACGAAAAAGCATTGCCAAACCTGATAAATGCTCTTGTTCAGCAATGTACTGAGTACTTCTGGAATTAAAAAGAGAAATTTGGTTCGTTAGTATCCGAATCTTGATAGTATTTTAGACTATTATCTCTCTACCCATGTCGAGTTACACATAACGATAATCTCGTTCAGCGAGCAAGTCGATTTTAAGTCGGTTACTGTTGTACTTAAAGATATTGATTTGGATTTGAATTGAAAATAGTTTCAAATATAGCAATCCCATATCTGTATCCAAAGGTTGAATAATCTTCAAAAGACGGAATTGTAACTGTTATGTATCGACGACCTCGCAGTTGAAATTTGTAGATATCATCAAAATGTTTGATTCGCAAAGATAATCGATTATTTGAGTACTGAAGTCAGATTAGCATATACAAGTACCCTATACAAGTACCAGCGCTCTCGCGCGCCAAGAGATGTTTGAAGTGTTGATTTATTTATAACGATTATGGCTCTCTCGATTTATATGTTTTGCTTTAAATGAACTAATGTTGCCAGTACCGGTGTTTGTAACACATGAAATAGATAAGCAATGAGATTGTCACTACAACAATTGAAATGAAAACGTTGCCATCGGAATATTCGGCCATTATTTGAAGAAAAAAAAACCGATGTTTTGTGGACAATCAGAAGGATATGATAACAAGTCTCTTAGTTTTGTTGAGATATTCTATAGGTGACACAGTTACGCGAAAGGCTCACATAATCCTGAATAATCCACGAGAAATGGGTAACTCTATGAAACCTTAATCAAAAAGGCATTCCGAAATGATTAGATTATCGCTTTTATCGGAGCTCAACTATATACTTCTATGAAGTCGATATTCCTTCGGCAAATGTTCAAGTGGTGTGCTCGTTGTGGACTTCGAGAGGTGTTTGGAATTATAGATGGAAAAGTTCAAATTTTATCCTAATAATAATCAACCCCAAAATGGTTATTTGTTTTCATGAGCTTTAACAATTTAATCTTGATTTAACAAAGGTTGATTGGAGTTCTTTAGCCAGCTTCAATTTGGGATTGTCGAACCGAATACAGTCTCAGAGTGGCTTGTTTGGGAATCTCGTCCAATAATCTTCTAATAAGCATTCAAATCAAACGAAAATAGAGCTAATCAGCACCTGCGTTCTTACAAGAAGTAACAAAATGCCTGGTGATCACAATTTTAGCAGAAGCCTTTGGTTTCTTTATTAGAATACGTTTGATACAAAATGGACTGAGCACGCTGATATAAACTGTCACTGCATATTCATTTTTTTCATGAACGTTCTAAGTCCTGCCTATATGTGCTTATTTTGATTTCTGAATCCTAAATCAATGCCTTAATTCGATAATCATATGATATGAGTCTATAATGAGTTATTTACTTGGCCATTGTTAAACCCTGCAAACCTTGAGCAAAATCGTCATCTGATGAACCTTTCAAAATCCGCGATACATCAATCTTCCAAGCAAAACGGATTTGGCTATTTAAAGTTTATTTATTCTATTCATCCTAAAAATGCCTCTCTTGTCTCTGCTACCTATCTCGTTATGTAGCAAAATGAAGCAATCGCTTGTTAACTGGATATTTTTCCACTTTAAGAATATGAAAAGCGTTCTTACTCCATCATCAGTATCGCATCAATACTTGAAAAGTAAAACAAATTCCCTTGTATGTACACTTGTTGTTATGAACGGCTTTTGCAATCTTTAACCTCAAGTCAGCTTAATTGCGATACGAATTATCAAATACGCCAGTATAAGTCTCAAGCTAGTCCGGTGTGTTTTTCTTCCTGATTAACTAATTCGAAGTTCTCATTTCATACAACTGATTGACGCTTTTCGTAGGATCCCGTTATGTACTACCGAGTTAGTCATACAGATTCCTAATTCTTTGTCCAGCTAACTACGAGCTGGCTACGTCATGTGCAGTTATACCGCAATTGATGATATTCGTTCATTGAAATATCTCTAGTCCTGGTCAAATGCTTATCTGTTGAAGATGTAAACATTGCATAGATCTTAAATCATTATTAGAACAGGCAAATATACTGTAGGTGAAGTGGCATGTTCCTGTTTAGCAATTTATCCGAAGATACTGATCTATGAATATGCAATTTCTAGCCTATGGTCTTTCCAGTCATTATTTGAATTCTAGTTTCTAAAACTCATTCACTTAATTTATGTATTGAGTTTATACGAAGATGTGGCGTCGTGGGTAATCGCATTTAAATGGACCACATAATTTGAGCCTTTGATAGAGCTAAATATTCAGAATTAGTAGCCTTGTGATCCTTGTGTTTTTAGAATTCAATAAATCCAAAGTTTTGTACTACCGCAAATTTGCCTCATCTGCACGTTTGTCTTCCGTTTGATTCTTGTCCTGATGAAACCACCATATAGGTCTAGGTTGGCCACACGCGACCTGTATAATATAAAAAATTTCTACTCCAAAAGCGAGTATCGTATTCGACTAAACTGTCATTGTGGGCTCTCTCTTTGTGACAAATGATCATACCAATCCTTAGTACTAATTGCTGTTGTTGATTTGAATATTTTATTTCTCATTTAGGTGTATGATGTTAGGGCCTAGATTTGTTCTCGCCAAGCGTAGGGTGTACTCCGAGGCTTTGCATGCAATATTAAAAATCAATAACCGGCATATACGTGCAGAAACAAGTTGGCTTGTCTAGCATTATACCGCCAATTCAATTTTTTGCTGTGTGAAGTCTTGTACAAGATAATGCTTTCCGAAGGGCGAATTGATGTGATAGGTCTTGAAGTGCCACATTACGGCAGAATGGATGTCGACGAGGTATGCTTAGGTTTTATTAAGGTTGCAGAATGAAGTATTACCAAATCCTGAACTTTTAGTCGATGTGCCGCCATCAGAATATAGCTCCTCGCAAATCTATTCAAAGCAAGATCGCTTTTCATTATTGTTCTTACCAAATGTTATGCATTGCTGTGGATGTTCTAAATTTTCGTTGAAAAAAAAATCAGCACGTTTTGACTCGACAACCAAACGTCTTTTCCAAGGGAAGAATTCAAAACACCTTGATCTTCATAGTCCAGTAATTGCAAAGGGCCAGCTTTGATCTTCTCAAAAGCTTCGAATCGAGTTGTGTTTATTGAACGGTAATAATAGCGCAAATGGGTCTATTAAGACCAAAAAATCGCTTATTGGCGCTATGTGGTTTTACTGTAATGGGAGCAAGATTCAACATCTTACTAGTGGAACCGTAATTGGTTAGAAAGTCAAAGAAAAAAAAGTTTTGAGCAAGTCTTAAAGAGATTATGAGCACTGACTGATATATTATATTTGCACTCAATTCAATATCAAAGTCAGATTAGATTTGAGAGATTTTTCGAAAATTTGAAGAAGCAATCGATTCTCTACAAGATCTCATTAACTGACAGTGAATAGGCAAGCTATAAGATGGGTGATGCCCATACCAGTGTTGTATTGCAGATATGAAATTATTTCTATAAACTTTATATTAAAAGCGATAAAAGGTTAGAAAGATGAGAGCATCTCCTTCTTTAATGTTAAGAGACCGGGAAAAATAATGAGGATTGATTTATGCATGAGGTAGTCAAGATAACACTGTTTACCATTTCAACAGGTCATCCTTGGCATATAGGTACTCGTCGAAAATGAACTCGACTTCATCGGTTTCAGCATTGTAGCCACCAACCCTTATGGATTTGTGGTTCTTCACGATGATGTCACATCCTTTTTCGATCAAGAACTCCTTGTCGAAAGTGGAAGCGATACCGACGATCTTGCAACCAGCGGCTTTTCCGGCGGCAATACCAGCTGGTGCATCCTCAAATACTATGACTTTAGAAGCAGATGGGTTAGCTTCGTTGATTGGGTAACCAAGACCCTCTCTGCCCTTTAGATAAGGCTCAGGATGAGGCTTACCTTGTTTAACATCATTTGCTGTGATAAAGTAATGTGGTCTCTTAATGTGCAGGATGTCAAACCATTTTTGGGCCATCTCACGAGTACCTGAAGTGGCAACAGCCCACTTTTCTTTGGGTAATTTATTGAGATCCGTACAAAGCTTCACAGAGCCAGGGACTTCGATAGAGTGCTCGCCGTATTTCTCTGGGATTTCACCCTCCAACTTTGTAACATATTCTTCGTCAGCAAAGTCTGGTGCGAACTTGGCAATCGCATCGTAAGTTCTCCAGCCATGAGAGATATTGATGACATGCTCAGCATCAAAGTAAGGTTTATCCTTACCGAAATCTCTCCAGAACGCAGCAATGGCCGGTTGAGAGATGATAATGGTACCATCCACATCGAAGAGGGCAGCGTTGACTTTTAAGGAAATTGGAGCTTGGGACATGTTGCTGATGTTGTTGTGTGATAATGTGTTTAGTGTTCAGAACTTTTAATGTTGAAATCCATAACCAAGAGATGCAAAATTTAACAAGGTATTGATTTCCTTATATACTTTTGAGTTGTGTTTGCTTTCCGGCTTCTATCGGAAAAATTTAACTTTTCTGGAGAAAGAAGTAACTTCTCAAATGCCTGCTATGACGCACGTGCCTCTAGACCTTCTACTTCGTAATATGAGCTTCTCATTTTGACCCATGTGGAATGCGGCATTATGTGGATACAGGAAGCGCATCACGTGAATTGAAACAGAACCTGAAAAGCAATCAACAGTAAAACAGGAAGCGCAGACTTCGCTTCCTGCTTATCTCTGGCTATCTTGGTTGAGCCAAAAAAAAAGTACGAGAAAAAAAGGAATTCGGAGTCAGATGACGTGAGGGTCAAAATAGTTCGGATAATCTACCCTTATCAGGCCCTAAGACTTTAGCATACAGCCTTGCACCAAGATTGTGACCCTAGACTAAAACTAAAGTGGTAGTTACAACGTTACTTTTTTCATTAGTATTAGAATCCAGATCCTACCTGGTACTACTGCTGCTAGCTTGAACATAAATCACCTAAACTATCTTAAAGCACGTGATTGATATAGATGACGCTCAGACTCAAGCTTTTAATCAAATAGCCTGATGTATAGGTTTGGCCCTGTCGGTTGCGGAGTGCGCGATATGGAATGTGCTCGTATATGAGGCCTGCATACTTAATTAGGTGATGGCACCTATGTTAGCACATTGATCAATTTTGGCTGTTGAAATCACAGAAACTGCAAATGCTCGGCAACCGATACATTACGCTCAGCTTCCCAAATCATCGAATGTATTTCAGATATCGATTTTTTGTGTACATCAATTTTTGTTAAATTTATGTTATTTCCAAAGTATTCCCATGTTCTGTTGAAAGCTTCATATACTTTTCTTTGAAACTCAACGTTCTCGTACCTCTCTGCACCATAATTGTCCCTTTCTTGTAATTCATTGATGTTGCTGTTGTACATAAAAATGACATAATCGGGTTTTAACAGTCCTTTATCGGGCTGTAAGCACCATTCAATGTTCATGTTATAAGTGTTTTTAGCGTTGGAGTATGCGATTCCAGAAAAAACGTACCTGTCTATAATGACTGTCGTGCCGCCCATGAGAAGGTCGCATAACTCCTGGAATAATTCCCAACGATTTGAAGAGAACAAGAGATGAATAGATGTATCAGGTAATGAAAAGCTTCTTTTAGATAGATATGCGTCAATTAGTTTACCCACTGGCGTTGAGCGGTCAGGAAACCTCACGCATTTGACTTTACCTTGGCTCAAGCCAGAAAGTCTTTCTGTTAAGAGATTGCATTGTGTTGTTTTACCAACGCGGTCCAAACCCTCGAATACGATGAGTTTGCCTATTTCTTTATTTCCAGTTGCGGTCATCTGTTCAGTACCACTTTGGTAACGATATGCAAAGAACTACCAGTCCTTCTTTGATTTGTGTATGCACCTTTAGGTTCAACTTAAATTGAGCTTGAATTTACATATTTCGAGTCAAAACTGGCCGGGTTATTTTGATATTTGTGTCTCATACATCAAATTTAAAACACGATAGGTTACGTGTTGATGTTGTCATTCTCTTGAGGTTGTGTAAAGCTCGCTGAACTCACACTCCCTATCTTATTAATACCATAACATTAGATTGATTGAGAGAATCGCAGTGAAAAGCTTTTTGGTCAAAGAGTTCCATACTTAATACTCTTCAATGTAATATGTAGTGACCGTGATTCAGTCGAGCAGGACCTCCTAAGGTTGGATGGAGTATTGAAACTCATTTGATTATCCTTATCCATAGTATCTAACGTGAAAGTCAAAATAGCGATGGCAATTCATATAGTCTGGCAACTGAATTTTATTCAATCGCTTTGAAAATGAAGGTCATGGTTGGTGTGGTTGTATTTCGGTATTGACGGAAACCTCATGTTGATTTACCAGAGTAAGCTTATATCTATCGTGAATAGTAATGTTTCGCTACAGCAGAGTAGGAGTAAGAGCATAAGTCGTCGTTCGATGATCTATGGCTATCAACCTTGGGACCAGTTATATATATATTGCTCTACTTACAAAACAGTTTGAGTTCAAATGCAATAATATACTGATGGATCATTCGTCTACCTAAAAGATGATCGTAACAAGGTATATCATCAACTAGAGATTATGGGCTGGATTCAGAGAAGATTGGTGCGTGTTGAAGTTCTGCAATATCAGATACACTCATTTGGTAAGCTTAATGAGTGATAGGATATCTTTTATTACTTTTTAACGAGCATAAAATTATATTTAGTGGGTCTTGAAGAACTTTGTTCATAGAGTTTTAGGTTTGTATGAGTGCAGCCTACTATGAACTCTGAGTAGTCATTCGCATAAGATAGAGCATAACTAGTATGTTATCCAATGGAGGGTGCTATCAATGATGTTTTACGCCCACGCGTTGTTATTGAACCTATTTCGTTAGACAAATGTGCTTGCCTCTGCTATTGTTTCGGGTGTCTATCTAGTATTCACTTATTGCCTAACATGATATTGATATCAGCTGGTTTCATTAGTATCGACAATATACGTCTATAGTTGGTCTTTTTGTCATCATGAATGCCAGCAGCAATATATCTATCCTGTTATATCAGGTATTTAAGTATACCTTCCAACAGTAGAATCAAACATGTTATTATTCGCGTTGCGAGTTAGCTCTCATAAAAAAAAAGTTTGCTAAGGAACACAACCACCTGATATTGCTTTTACTATCTTGAGCACCCAAAGAAAATGTGAGTCCATGAAAAATAGTATATCCACTATATCGGAATTAGTGTTATGAGTAATTTGCCTTGCTTCCATACTCTAGGTTTGCATCGACACAAATATGAACACGGTTTACGTATGAAGGTTGAACAATAAAAGGAAATAATGAGCGAGGTGACATCGCATCTGAAATGAACGCTGATTATACAAATCAAAGAAGTTTCAAACAAGCAAAGAGCGGTTCTGTATGGTATAATCGTGCAATTACTGTTTTCAGTTACAATGTTATTGTGAGGCCGATCTTTACGAGTACACACCAAATCAACTGGTATTCAAGAGGTCCGATCGCAAAAGGAGCTAAAGGCATTCAGTAGTAGTCTACTATATTGAAGAGGCGTGGTAAATCATGGAACATCAAAGTTTATATGGTATACTGGCAATATATTCTGGCGTTTACACAACTGCCACAACTAGCCCGTTCGGCACTTGTGGGTCATGTAACAGATACCGTACATATATCGAAATTGTAAATACTGAAGATAAGATTGCTGAATATACGTTAAAGAGAGTAGAGAAATTTTGCGTTGGTATGGGCTCAGAAACTACAGCTATATATGCAGAATAGGCAGGGTGAATGTCGTAATATAACTTAAAAACAGTTGCTGAGTGTGACTTTTTGAGAAATGTGAGTAGCACTAATGAAACAATTGTGACAGAAATTGTTCTCTGTGCGCAGTGTTCTGTCTTCCTTAATTGGGTCTAGATATTTGGTGAGCACACTCCTTTACATCACCCAGCAGTATATGAAGGTATGAGCTGCTAACAAACTAGTCAGCTTCAATCGTGTTTACTAATCTTACATTGTATATTTATATTTCGTAAATCGATTTCAACAAAATATACAAGTTTTCATGGAAAATCGTAAATCACAATGAAACGGGTTTTACACAACGCTAAATAACTTAAACCATGATAAAGGATCAAGAAAATAATAAAACCAGCCAGTAAGTTAGGTCATAAGATAGAACCTCTGTCTTCGTCTCCTAGTTAACAGAGAGCTGCGTAAAATACGTTGAATTTGGAGTGATATCCAGCTTTTTGCATTCGTAGCAGCAACTATATGAAATTATCATGAAAAATGTCGCTGATATAAGAACTATTTTATACAGAACTGTTGAATCCTGAAGAATAAATACTACTTCAAGTCAAGTGTAAACACCCAACCGCACTGTGCCATAAATGTTATTTTCAGTACTATAGTTGGTCAGACCTAGTTTTAGTACAAGTCACAAGCATTTGCTATTGCATTTCGTACCATACGGAATACGGCTTATCGCTCACTTCCCAATAGTCTCTACGTGCTAGTGGAACTATTGAATTACCTTGAATTACTTTTAGTTAAGAAGACCACGCACTGGTGATTCAAGAGAAGCTAACTTTCAACTTGAACCTTACGGTGGTTCATCGTATATGAAGCACAAGATGTCCAAACAGGTCATACCATTTAGATAAGTTGAGATTCAGCGTTTCTTTGTTGAGAGGAAAAACAAGTAGCTCTAAAGATGAGTAACCTAGTCTAAAATAGTGCGGGTTCAAAAACAGATTAAAGCCTTCAATTTATTTGAATATATAAAAGTCTTAGAACTCGCTTTTTAGGATACTAATACATGTCCCTCGAATCGATGCATTTCAATCAGTACAACCTTATCAAGAGTTATCCAAAACAAATACCTCTGAGAACTATATGACTACGCTGAGAGAACGTAAGTTCTACTTAAATCTGTCAATGAGTTGATCGATATAGATGAATATTGATGATTACATATAAAAAAGATATTAGGATCTGGCTTGAGAATGGGGAATTTTGATTGACACTTTCGTTACTAACATTTGAAGTGAATATTCAAGATATTTCATCAGGGTCGATTCTTTCGATACTCATACTTAATTTGTTGCCACTTGCACTACCATCCATTGGAGGAGATATTTAGAGAATTGAAGTAAATTCAAAATATTCACGCTATATAATAATTATGAGCACTAAAAACAGTATATTCAAATTTACAACGGAATTAATGAAAATGGCTGAATCAAGAGTAAAATCTTACTACTCCTCATTTGTGACTTGAATTTGAAGTTTTTTTTGAGGCTTGACACTCTCACTCAATGAACAAAGTAAAATATGAGTAAAGCCGATGTAATGAACAGATAATTGGTTGTGAGCCTGACTCCAGAACCAGCATAAGAACCGATGGTTATAGGATTTGGAGAGGTCAAGGAAGAAGAAGATGAAGAAGAAGTTGTTGAGCTTATTGGGTTTTCAGTTCCAGCAGTAGTGGATGAAGCCTGTTCTGGAGTTCTACTCCGAGTTATTATTCCACCACTGTTACGATTACTAGATGAAGTGTCGTACACAGCGCTGGCAATTGTAGATTTCGTATGGTGATTTTGTATGGTTTTTT
>JAKTPW010000021.1:0-190572 GCA_030556345.1 Oligophagozyma castellii
GCGTACCACCCTAAAGTCATAGACCACTACACGAACCCGCGCAACGTGGGCTCGCCCGACACGACCGCGGCGCCCGTGGGGACCGGGCCCCGCCGCCCCCCCGCCGGCGGGCGCGGGGGGCGCGGCGCTGCCGGCCTCGGCGTATGTGGGCGGGCTGCGCGCGGCGCAGCCCTCCTTCGCCTACGCGGGTTCCGGGGCCCCAGCGGGCGCTGCCGGCGCTGCCCCGGCCTCCTACGACAGCAGGTACGTGCTGCACACGGCGCCCTTCTACTACCACTGGAACAAGGGCACCTCGTACGCGAACCTGAACTACGCCGAGAGCCCGGTGCCGCCCGCGCTCTCCTCCTACGTGGCGGCGCCCGCAGCGGCGCCGCCTGCCGCCACCACTCCGACGCCCAACCTACTTTTTGCGCCCTCGCGCAGCAATAGCACTTTCAGCACCTCGAGCTCGCTCCTGAGCTCTTCTGCGAACAGCGAGCACTCCAACGCCAGCAACTCTTGCATGAGGCGGTACGCGCCGCCTGAAAACCCCTCCGGTTTCCTTGGGAAAGTATCGACCACAAACAACAACAGCAACAGCAACAGCAACAGCAACAGCAACAGCAACAGCAACAGCAACAACGTCAACAGCAACTTCAACTTCACGCCAGAGGGCAGGAGCCCCCGGAACAGCACAGCCCACGACCATATAAATTCGGTCTTGCCCCTGGTCTCGAACACAATGGCAAACGCCACAATGCCAGTCAAGAATTTGGTCCAGCCGATGGTCATTCCCGACCTCGTTACAAACTTCAACGCGGTAGCGACCTCGACGGCCTCTTTGGCCTCCAATGCTGCCGGGGCTTTTTTGCCCTCGCGGAACTCCGTGGCATCACAATCTACAACATCTCGGAGAAGCAGTGCCAGCAGCACCGGAAGCATGGTATCCAATTCCGGGAGCAAACTGTTGCACCAATGCCATCTATGTGAAAAATCGTTTAAACGTAAATCATGGCTCAAGAGGCATTTGCTTTCACACTCACAGCAGAGGCATTATCTGTGCCCTTGGTGCTTGAGTCGTCACAAACGCAGAGATAATCTCTTACAACATATGAAATTGAAACATGCTCTCAACCTCTTGGAGGAATTGAAAGTACAAAACGTCGTGTTCAATTGGGACCCTTACTTGAAGAACCCCAACATTGGCTCAGAGAGACAGCAACAAATATTGAACTGTCATGACATCAAGACGTTACTCTACGAGGGAGTCTTGAACAAGGATGATGTGAAACGAGTCCTAAATTCTTTGATCGATAGGCATAACGTTGCAGTTTGAATTGCAAATTTCTTTCAATATCAGATTTTGACTGGGTTCCGCCTAGTTAGTTTGCCTTGCGGATTTTAAACTTGTTGGAACACTATGAGACATGTTTGAAGTATGTTTTTGGTGAACAGAACTCGTGTACTTCAGACGAAAACCTGGAGATTGCATAAATGAAATAAACTAAAAACCAAAAAATAAGTATACTTCTCCCATCAGAGTTCACGTCTAGTTTTCAGTGTTGATATTCTTTTATTTATTGACGCTTTTTTCGTGTTTTAGTTTTCTGAGTGTTTTCGAGACGGTCTCTATTCCTTTCCTCTTTACTTTTGACAGTAATTGTAATATATACTTGGGAAACCACTATGGCTCACCATTTCCAGCGACATTCCTACTTCTCCGCGAGCTGATTGTGCTAAAAAAAATCAATTCGGTGATATATTCAATTCATATTGAATCAAAGGCATGGTATTCCCTTCATGGTTCTTAGTATATGCGTTTATGTAATAACTATCTGAGAAGTTGTAGCATTAATTATATAGTATAAAGTCAAATAAGTTTTGAAAATTATTGTGATTAAGAGATAAAATTATTTTGTTGAGGTATCAAGATTGGCATTGCCCTTTCTTAGTCCACTATCATTACAGCATTTCGCGTACTACTTGCTCTCTTGGGAAATCGTCATCCGTAGGATTCTTGATGATGCTTGTATTTTGAAACTCTTGCTTCTTTACCATGGCAACTCCATATGATGCTGATGAGATACTCAAGGTGATGCCAAGCGCCAAAAGCGACGTGACCTTCAGTGCTAGAGAACAAAATTGTATGGCAGCCATAATGAAATAAAATATGCACCTTGAACCATTGGTCTCAAACCTTTTCACAAACTCTATGAAATTATTACTCAGGGGACATATTTTCAGCAGAAATGGGATCTCGATGAACAAGATAACTAACCCTTGAACAATCGCTACTATTCCAAACGCAATCACGCCACTAATGTGGAATAAATTCGATATTCCAAGAGCAATGCAAAGAAATATATTGATGTAGCCAAACCAACGGCCGTAGACACTGAAATTGAAACTCTTGAGATCCTTCAAGATCCCGCCCACATTGATAAAATCAGTGATACTCAATGCCATTTTTTTTTGGAGGTAAGTCTCAAATGTGAGTCCTTATGTGAGTTCCTTACTGATAATCTGTTGCTACTTGTAACTCTCAACTTTTTGATGATCTACAGATTTGAGCCCCATATTTGTGGTTCATGATCTTTTTTGTTCAAACGAGGCATAACCGAGAAAAAAAAGGTGCAGGGTAAATCGCAATATAAAGACATTAATTGACTAAACGTATTGCTCAAAGAGATCTGGTTATGTCTCAAGATCATTCCAGCTATTGTGTGACAGTGCGTTATACTACGTTTGTAATCTGCATCAAAGCAATGGTCAAATCCTCTTGCATGCATGCCCTAAGGATTTCTCATTGCATCACAAAAGCTCACTTAATAATTATTTGCATGCTTTCGACCTAGATGCGCATCACGGGAATATTTAAGATGAATTGAAGTAATGTGATGTGGTGCTACAAACCTCAATGTAAATTGCTAATAATTTGATTACAGGGCAGCCTTGCATGGTACATAAACACTTTGGTTAAGAAATGTCGAAAATTGAGGTTGGCTTTATTTCTCCAAGAGCACTATGTCACATCAAACAGCATATAGTTATTGACTGTAAACTGTTTTTCATTGTAAACTAGGGTACATCGAGTTATAGTAGATAGTCTTGCGTAGGTCAAATCTAATAGGTCGTTTGAAAAGTGCGGATTTAGTCCACTAATAAAGATTATACAGGAGTGTCGGGAGTATGCGAAATATTGTCAGGATTTCAGGCCTAATCACTTTTTCAGAAAATTTGTCAGAGGTTACAATCAGAGATGCTCATGGCTTTTGAATTTGTAAAAGGTCCTCGCCTTCAATGAAAAGGTTATGCATGTTTTCTAAGCCAATAAAACAGTATCATTATAACTCCAAGATGTGTATATGATCACGTTCCTTGAATGCAAGGCTCGTCTGGCATTTTGTAGAGTTGCTAATTGCAAAATCAATCTGTCCATTTCATACGGTTAAAGCATCCCGTGCCTTCATCAACATATGAAAAACACAACGATCAAGATCCATCGATTCGAAGGTTTCCTATCTTCTTCTCATCCTATATTTGGCTTTAGCTTTCGTGTTTGTTTCAACGCTTCTTAAATTCTCCGGGGGTTGTGATGCTTTTTTGTTTCCACAGACCCTTCTTTCTGAGTCTTGCAATACATTCCAGACGATGATACCTCTTCTCAAATCCATCAAACTCAGTATTATATTTACCCTCGAATACAACAGCTAGACCCTGTTTTAAGAGTTGAGAGCTGACGTCTTCAAACCGGAATTTTTTCCATACTACTGCTCGTGCTACGCATCTTCCGTATTGATCAATAGTCAATGGCTTAATCCAAATTTTGCGCCCTAAAATATAGTGTCGGAGCCATATCAGAGCATCTTCACTATACGGTTGAGCTTTTTTACCGAAATGCGCCCGCTCAGGTGCATCAATTCCACATAGCCGTATGGATATAGTTGGTAACTTAGTCTTGCCGCGATATTTAACTCTCAGATTCTTAAACCTAGGATCAAGTATTGGGTTCGTCTTGCTCAAGTTGGTCTTGCTCAAGTTAGTCTCAAAATCCAGTTTTGGCACAGACCTGAGCCATCCCCAGCCAGCTCTTAGGCCGCCGGGCAGATGCAAGAATCTGAAATTGTCACCGTCGCCAACCGATGTTACCTTACCGTATAACCATCTGCGCTTAAAGACGTTCGTAGGAATATCAACGGCATTCTTCATCGGTTTCAGATATCTTTTGTACGTTTTGATGCCAAGTAGTGTGCCCGTACTCAGCAATAGAGACAAAACCAGTGATAGAGATGCTATTCGCCGGTCATCGCTAAGTGCATTTTCTGTGGTCATTGACCGTTTTTGAGAGGTACTCGTTTCTTATAGTAGAAGCTAAAGGTATATCGCTTTGAGAGCTGATGTTCTCATTTCAAAGAAGATGAAATCCAAAACCTGATGACAAAATCAAGTTTGACACTGATAATTGAAGCAGGTCCCCACTCAGATTTGTCCCATTCATTAATACCGAGTAATATAGGATTGTAATGAATATATATATGTGTGTGTGTGTATGTACTGGATATGTGTATAGCATTTCCGTAACTCATTGGTGCCTCTGGTTCTTCCACAGCTCCAAGGTGATTGCAGCCAAAAAGCACGGTATTTGTTGTCTATCATCGACCCAGCAACGATGCAACGTGTCCCAATCGCTAATGACACTGTATAGATTTGATTTCAAAGTGTTATTATTGAGATCCACAGTCAAATATTTATCCGGCTGAAAGCATGAAACCGCTTTAATTTTACCACTCTGTTGAAACTCAAGTTTGAATCCTAAAAGTGAATTAACAGCATCAATGAATTCAAGTGATTTTTTGTTGTAAACTTCCTTGAGTCTCTGGAACCGTTTATCGGTTTTTTGAGCTTCTGATTTTGCTTGCGTTAGCTCGAATCTCAAAGATTCTACTACAGCGACAGGTACTGAGTCATTGACCAAATCGCGCTTTTCAAGTTTATTCCACAAGGATTTTACTTCTTCCTGCAGAATATGCAATTGCTGCTTCTTGATGAATTGATCTTGTTGTAATGGGTTATCGCGTAGTTGCAAAACTCGGATTTTTTTTTCCTTGAGCTGTTTCAGTTTTTGCAGTTTAGATTCCAAATCGCTTATAATGTGGTTTGTGACTCCAGCTTCTCTCTTGAGTGCTAAATTGGTCAATTCTAATTCGTTCAACCTTTTAGAATAGTTCAAGCTAACCTGATCACTTGTAAAACGTCTCTTTTTTTGAGTATTATTGTTATCTATGAGTATCTCGTTATTTGCTGTAGATATGAGTTGGTCATTTAATTTCTTCAATTCATTAGTCAAATCTTCAGTTTGATTGCGGTAGCTCTCAACTAAATGATCATAGCCTCTTTTATCATTTTTTGAGTCACCATAACACTGATTTTTGCTTTTCAGCATCTCAATCTCATTTTTCAGAAGTTGGCTTTCTTCAAAAGATAATATCTTTTGTTGCTCTATCTCGTGATTAAGTTTTTTTAAGTTCAGTATGTTGTTCTCAAAGCTCTTGTTTAGCTCCAGTAACTGATTTCGTTCCAAGGCTAATTCGTCGTTCAAAATTTTCAAATTTTTTACATCATTCTCTAATTTGAGATTACTTGCCAATAATGCTCTGATGTCAGTATTCAAACGATTGTGCTCCTTTGAAATCTCGTCAGGTTCCATTTTTGAACCATCAAGATAAGAATCCATAACTTCCGCTTCTTCAGAAATATGTCTATTTCGTCCGAGGTCCTCACTATTCATGTTTTGATCCGTTCTTGATGAAACATCTGGTTCGTTCTGATTTGCACTGTCTTTCCCGAAATTATCCCGAGGTGACGTTATATCTAGCATGGTGCCACCTATAACTTGATGGTTCTTACTTGCATATGCTCGCAGTTTCTGTAATTCGTCTGCGAGCTTTAGATTAGTCTCTTCGAGTTGCTTGCTATATTGTCTTTGTTCTTGGAGGTTTTTGTTTAAAAATGTAAGATCCTTTAACTCTTCAGTCGAAGACAATTTTTGGTGTGAGCTCATCAGCTTATCATTATGCAAAGCCGCTAATTCATCTTCGCGCAGAGCCAAAATTTTCTGCAGTTGTTGTATAGTTTCACTTTGCTTGTTTATTTCATTTTCATATGTTGTTAAAAGTGATTGGGAATACTCAGATTCCATTTTATAGTGACTGATTTCTGTGTTTAATTTATCAACAGCAATTTCCAGTCTTTCCTTTTCTTCTGCATGAGCTAAGTTATTGGTTCTCAATTGGTCTCGAAGTAAGTCCAACTCTACCTCTAGATCTGTTGTACCATTATTTTGCTGAGTTTTAAGCTGCTGGATTTCTTCGTCTAGTGCTCTATGAAGCGCAACAAGCCTAGTGTTTTCATTAAGGGCTTTTTCGAGTGATTCCATACTAGAGCGACAGTCTATTTCCCATGAATTTATCTCGCGCTGTAATTTTATTATCTCGAGCTCATGAACATTCTGTAGTGTCGACAGTTTATATTGAAGATCTTTGATCTGCGCATCTTTTTCGTTTTCCTCGCGAGTATCTTTGTTGGCCCATTGTTCATCTTTGCTTTCAGGATTTTCCAGAAAAGGCGACGAACCACCACTGTTGTCCATCACCTTGAAATTAGGTAACCTGAGAAAACTCAGCTCAATATTTCTACAAATTTCACATCAAGTTATCATTAACGATGGTTAAATATGATAGAGTTTTTTAGCATTTTGATAAAAGTAAACCTAATTTTAATCTTGTAACATTAACAAAAGAGCCTACCCAAAACCGTAAGGAGAGTTCTAAGCAGTCAACAAAGCCAGAGAACATTGACACCAGTGCAACTACGATCAACTGCAAATGTCGAAAGTGTATGTATATGTTTCCGTTAAACACTATATTATCGCTAATCAAGCATGTTAAAAAAGGTTTAATATACTAACATATGCCAAGTTCAACCGTTCACGGTTTGTTCTACATAATGTCACAGACCCAGAAATTTCAGACTTTTAGAAGAACTTGAGAAAGGTGAAAAGGGTTTAGGACCTGAATCTTGCAGTTATGGATTGAGTGACGCTGATGATATAACTATGACTTATTGGAATGGAACAATTTTGGGTCCACCACATAGCAATCATGAAAATAGGATTTACTTCTTGTCTATCGAATGCGGTCCTGAATATCCTGATAAGCCTCCATTAATCAAATTCGTTTCAAAAATAAATTTACCATGTGTTGACCAAACAACTGGTGAAGTCAAATCCAATGCTTTTCATACATTGCGTGACTGGAAAAGATCATATACCATGGAAAATATATTATTGAACCTGCGCAAGGAAATGGCAACTCCGGCTAACAAAAAATTACCACAGCCCAAGGAAAATGAAACTTTTTGAGGTTATCATGGAACACATTGATATAGTCTGACTGATTGCTAGATAAGGAATGACATCTTAAGAGGTCTTCAAACATATCAGATAGGTTTTGTATATGGCGATAGTTTTATCAGGTCGCACTTGTTCTGTTTCAGTTTCAATTGTCATTGCACCATTTATTGCATAATTATATCTCAATCTGATCTTCAAACACTCAGAGGAGATTTTGGTTTTGTTTCTTTTGAGCAAGCATGTTTAAGAATATGACTTGAATGTTAGAAACTTTTGTGGCGGATGCCTTTCAATTAATGCTTGAAAGCAAAGCGACTTGGAATTCACTTACTTCGAACGCCCTATTTGAGCCATTAAGAGCTCTTTCAGGAAACTGGCCAAGGAATATGCAATATGAGTTTTTTGAACCTCTCAAAAGTGATCATATCGGTTTTGTCGCTTAAATTTCCTAACTAGTTTATCAATGGATTATTACGGTAAACTAATTGAAAGTTGGTTTAATACAAGAAGATCGGTTAAATGTATCAAGAATGCCTCTTTGTTTCATGCCAAAGCCACTGAGATGTACTTTCAAACATTCCTATGCTGCATCACTATGAAGTGTCTGAAACTTATCCTCGAACAGGCGAGGAGATTGTAACTTTGATTTGTTATCTTGTTCATTCGAATATCTACTTTGCTACTGTAGATGTTACAAATTATCATTTAGGCTCTTCGTGGTGATATATAAAGATGCATTTTATCATGTTAACTCATTGTAGTCTCTTTCTATCCCTTGTGTCCATATTATCACTAAAACATAGTAAGCCAGAGATACAACACAATTGTGTCCTGAAAATGAAGTTTACAACCATTGTGTCTGCTATAATTGCATTGAGATCATGTTCTGCTATTCCTGTCGAAAGGCCATCTAATTCTACCTCAAAAATTCCTGCCGAGGCGGTGCTGGGATACTTAGACATGGATGGATCAAAAGATGTGGCTTTGATTCCATTTTATAACACTACTAATAGTGGTGTGTTATTTGTCAACACTACGATCTATAATACTGCTACTTCTCAGAAAAACTTGGCTAAAAGAGAGGCTTCCGCTGATGCTTGGCATTGGTTGCAATTAGACCTTGGTCAGCCTATTTACAAAAGAGAAGCTTCAGCTGATGCTTGGCATTGGTTGCAATTAGACCCTGGTCAACCTATTTACAAAAGAGAAGCTTCAGCTGATGCTTGGCATTGGTTGCAATTAGACCCTGGTCAGCCTATTTACAAAAGAGAAGCTTCAGCTGATGCTTGGCATTGGTTGCAATTAGACCCTGGTCAGCCTATTTACAAAAGAGAAGCTTCAGCTGATGCTTGGCATTGGTTGCAATTAGACCCTGGTCAGCCTATTTACAAAAGAGAAGCTTCAGCTGACGCATGGCATTGGTTACAATTAGACCCTGGTCAACCCATCTATTGAGATGATCTGTTGTTGTTAACATCAGATGTTATTGTTTGAAGTGTTGCTGATCTGAAAGTTGAAGAATGATGGAGACTCCAACATCGAGCTCACTTAATCACTTTTATAGTTTTCAAATGCGCCAGATGGGATATAATAATGAGTTATTTATATTATAGTCCCTTGATAATTCTTTGATAGAATTTTATTCTATACTAATATTATAATTTCCGGCCAAGTTGCCGTTAACATGATAAACTTGACTAAGATGATTGAGCATATTGATGATATGCTCTCAAATTAGTCGTATTATTATTGGAGATATCTTCTAACCATCTGTATCTGTGGCCGATTCGCTGCTTGTTTTGGGGGTTTCAGCTTTGCACCATCGTTCATCTTCCATTGATTCAATATTATTTTCGGCTTTAATGATATGACCCAAAGTATTTCTCTGTCCACTTGCTGAGTAACTTGAATGGGTCTTGTGACTGTGTGAATCTTCATCTGAGCTACCGTATTTGCTCAAAGCTGATTTCAGGTCCTCATTTTCATCTTTTACCTTCTTTATACCATAAAATATGAATTTGTCATGCATGTTTTGTTCCTTATTCTTGATGGCTTCCTCTTCCTTTAGCTCTTTGAGTAAATCTCGTGCTTTGAGATCTTTTAAGGGTGAGCTTTGCGTAGTTTTCAATTTCCTTCTCTTTCCGGGGGAGTTCAATTCCGCAATTTCATCATACACATGCTTATTTATCAATTCTGAGTCCAAGCCTAATTGGGGTTGTTTTGTCAGATCATCTAGAGCGTTTTGCAATGATAAAATTTTCTGCTTTTTAAAGTTCAGAAGATCGGATACAATTTGTCTAGTTTGGTTGTCTCTCCTTTCCAGAATCTCATCGAGTTCCGTTCGCTCTGCCTTCAATTGCTTGAGCTGATCGCGCAGTTCTTTATTCTGCTGTTTCAGATTATGAATGTTGTCGTTCCCCAGAGAATAAGCCCTAAAGAGATTTGAGGAAAGCTCAAATAAATCTAACTCAACGTTTTTGCCTGCGGGAACCAAGACCAATTCCGCGATTTTTTTCATAAGCCCCTTGGATTCAAGTTCCATGACCAACGACCATTTGGTGTCATCATATATGTAGCATTGCCACGATGTGAATTCAACATGACCCTGATAGCGATCGATTTTGATAGCATGGCCAGATAGTAGTACCATGAGTTCGTACCATACATATTCTGATAGCTGTTTCTTTTCAGCTTCGTCAGTAGTGTACAATGTAATCCTTCCCTTATCACATTCTTTGATTTCAAATATGTTACTTCCGTCCGTTATAGTAAGCAGTTCGAGGTGAAACTCGTAAGCTTCGGCTGATGCCGCGTAGCATACTTTTGCTTTGCCCATAACAACGTGAATCTCTTCATCGTTCTCATTTATGGTGTCATCGTTGGCATATTGTTTGGCAGGCAAGCAGCATACGTAATCCATTTACAAAGGACTATTTACTGGTTATGCAATGAGGTCAAAATTATAATTTGAGCCTAAAGGTGTTTAAATTCATTGATGCACGAAAGTAAAGACCAAAACATCAAATCGAACTGATTTCAAATTTAGTTCGAATGGTGAATATAAGGAGTCTCGGTAAATATATGAAATGAGTGGTTCATAGTATCCAACAACGAATTAGGTGAATATAGAAATAATAAAGAATGCAGGTCTGTTCCAAAGAGAGCTATTATAGTCCGGCTACGAAGTAACGTGGTGACACAAAATTCAGATCATTAATTTGTGAGGATATACTTGGACAGCCTCAATATCGATATACTTCCACTGCTTTGTTGTTTTTATGGTTACTGTGTCACAACACAAAATCCCAACTACATATAACCTTCTGTGATATACATTTAATGATAAAAATGCTTATGCTTAAGAGTTGTTTACTAAGTTGAATTCTTTCAGGCGATTGAATCAAAGAAGCGCACACCGTAATGCTTCTTCTATATTTATTGCCGACAGTGCTTTTGTGTAGTTATGTCAAGGCCGAGAGAATCATATTGCAGATAGATGAAAGCGTCCCGTTGTCCAAATTCATAGAAGACATGAAATTGCCAAAAGCAAAAGAAGTTGGCTGGAATGTTTTTGAACTCTTCCATGACAGCCGTTTACCTTTAAACATTGAGTCAGTCGAATTGAGTGGCGGGAAATTCAAGGCTCTGATAGGCAACTTCAACTCCTCAACTCTGATCAAGCTTTCCAATGACGAAAGAGTAACAGCGATGTATCACGATTCAAGCTGGAGCTTGACGAACACACCACTTGAGTCGTATAAAGAATGGGCAAGTTACTCCAATTTACCTAATGTATTCACTGAGTTCCAGCATGAGAACTCTGACTTCTTCACATCGAATTTTGACACAAGTATAAATGTCTATATTCTCAGTACCGGCATTGAACTATCAGGTACTACACTAACAGATAACAGCGTGCATAAACTGATGGACTTCACAACGAATCCAATTCCTGGAGGCGATCCTCATGGCCAAGGGACTATGATTGCAGAACTGATTGCCTCCAAGGAGCATAGCCGGCTAAGAAATGCCAATATAATTGATATAAGGGTGCTTGATACAAACGGAACTACCTCTACAGCACGACTGCTTACAGCTTTATCTAGAGTTGAGAGGCATATAAAACATGATCTTGACCAACGCCCATCAATGATTTTTGTACCATTGGCTGTCTCGCCGAACGACCAGCCACTTGATAAAGCTTTGCGATTGATAGGAGATGAAATACCAACAGTCTACGCAAAATCAACCCCTGTAGGTGATCAGGTTTTGGCTACCTTGAATAGTGTTATGTTGGCGAACTCGCTAGCGCATTATCTTGCATCCGGAAATACACCGGCAGCAGCATCGGGATGGTTGGACTCCCAAATCAATTGACTTTAATATGTAAAAGTTTAGTGTTAACTGTGCAAGTTTTGCTCAGCAAGGTTCAAAAATACCTAAAGTTGCAACATGAGCGCTAAAAGAGACGACTGCTGAGCTCTCGGACTTTTAATTGTATCAAGCTGAAATATCATGCATGCGTCTGTCACTATGTCTGACGCCAAAATATCATGTATAACGAGAATTTAGGATTAATTCTAATCCTGATTACTAAGAAAAATGATCAATTTATGAAGTTGAATATTAAAGATAAGAAAGAACCAACATAAAGACAAATTAATGAGCTGGATCTCTAAGTAGTTGAAATGTGATAACCTCAACACTATAGCAAATGAATACAAAGATTCTTAAGCCTACAGAAGAACAAATTCTACCTCCAGAATATGAGTTGAATGAACCCGAACCGGAGCATTGTCCAGGACCTGAATCCGAAAATGCAGGCCTTTCAGATGCTTGTAACGGTTGCGCAAATCAAAGCATATGCGAAAGTTTACCAAAGGGGCCAGATCCTGATCTCCCCCTTATAACGGATAATTTATCCACGATTAATCATAAGATTTTGGTTTTATCAGGAAAAGGCGGTGTTGGAAAATCCACCTTTAGCACCATGTTGAGTTGGGCACTTTCTACAGATGACGATTTACAAGTAGGAGCTATGGATATTGATATTTGCGGGCCCTCTCTTCCACATATGTTTGGAGTATCAGATGACAACATCCATGAATCGCACGCTGGATGGACCCCAGTTTATGTCTCCGACAATCTAGCAACGATGTCTATACAATACATGTTACCCAAAGATGATTCGGCTATTATTTGGCGAGGCAATAAAAAAAATCAGCTCATCAAGAAGTTTCTTAAAGATGTGATCTGGGATGATTTGGACTATCTGATAGTAGATACTCCACCAGGGACTTCTGACGAGCACATATCAATAAACAAGTACATGAAAGAGTCGGGCATCGATGGTGCGTTGATTGTAACCACTCCACAAGAGGTTGCCCTTTTAGATGTTAGAAAGGAGATCGATTTCTGCAGGAAGGCAGGTATAAATATATTGGGATTGGTAGAGAATATGAGTGGTTTTGTCTGTCCAGGCTGTAAAGGAGAATCTAGGATATTCAAGGCAACTACCGGAGGTGGGAAAGCCTTATGTGAAGAGCTTGGTATTGATTTTCTAGGCGCTGTACCGCTGGATCCTAGGATAGGAAAATGTGCAGACCGCGGCCAGAGTTTTTTGGATGAGTATCCAGATAGCCCGGCAACGACTGCTGTCTTGAGAGTGGTCGAGAGTTTGAGGGATGCTGTAGGAGATATCTAGACCATTTATCATGTTCTTTAATGAGGCACAGACCTTTGCATGCAATGGTATACCCAGTTTCGCATCATGAAAATTCAATTTCAGACTTGCTAGCTAACGAATTGCAAAATTTTACTAATCGTAAGTACGCAGTATACAGTTTATATAAATATTCTTGTGTTTTTTGCGACCTAAGCTTCAGAGTTGGGATTAAATCGTTTGTTTCACACACAGATAATTTTTCTCAAACGAAATTGTGATTTCAAGTATTCTTTCTCCGGTGCGCCTACCGGCAATCTACTCAGTTTTCCTTCAATAAGATCCGTGAGCTTTCTTGAGTTATCGTACAGTATAGCGCTTATAATCTCCTGAGATATGATATTACAACAAGCTGGAACCTTCTTATGTTCCTTGTACATCTCGTAGTACAAGGGAAGCTCATCTAACAAGAAATCTAAGGCCGGGCTTTCAGATTGCCCGGCATCTGCTAGTTTCACGTAACCCTCTAGAACCCCTAAACCAGCATTCCAGCTCTCCACTGACTCTTTGGGTATTTTTTCTATTAGAGATCTCAAGGTATTCAATGGTTCAAGACTTTTGGGGGCATTCTTATGCATTAAAATCAAGGTTGGCCCTACAAAAGACGATATTACTGCTGCGGCTTCATTAAAGTTTTCAGCTTTGATAAAATTATCAGCCTCTCCAAAGTGGTTTCCGTTATTTCTGTCTGCTAACGCTAGTGAATTGTAAAACAAATTCGAGGGTACATGGAGCTCCCTCAAAACCTTTTTTTTATCATCAGCTACCAGGTGAGTTATGTCACTGTATACTATTGAATCAATAGTTTTCTCACACAATTTCTCATCAGTTAAGTGACAAGCAATGTATATAGCCTGTACGTTAAGATTTAGGGACCTCAACTGTTGAATCAGCTTTGAAATGTACGTGTCTTCGAGGTTCTTTGGCAATAGTTGTTGTCTCGAATGTTTAGCAATCTCGATCAACAGCCACACCATTTGAATACCAATGCCGTCGATCACTTCAGGTGCTTCGAACTCAGCAAAGAATTTTTGACTTGATACGCTGGCAGCAAAGATTTTGAACAACACGAAGAGTGCATCCTTTTTGGATTCCACAAATCGAGAAAGATGACGCCCAATGATTTCCTGAAGTGTCATATCACCAAAATTACCATAAAAAAGTTCAATACCCAAAAGTGTCAACCACCCGAATTTCTCACGCAGTTCTTTCAAATTGTATTCACCCTCATAAAAATTACCAGTCAAGAGTTTGTATATCTGACCAACATATTTATCCACTGATTTACCACCAGTCGACCAATTTTTGAGCTGGAGATCGGCAAGTTCCTTTACTCTTTTATCGTTCGAACCCAGAAAGGGAATTATTGAAGCTAAATGAGGACTGTTTGATTCGACAGCCAACATCGCAGCACCAGATATGTCATTAATCATCAGATGTAAGAGAATCTTTTCCAATTGGCTCTGTGCTGACTCGAGGGCCCCATGAACTTCCTTCTCTGCTTGCTTGATAACCCAGGCACAAAGATTTTGGTATCTTCTCTGTTGCATAAGAGCTTCTTGGACATCGCTATTTACATCGAAGTGATTTTGCTCAATTGGATCAAATAGTACAGATGCGAGTTCCCATAAAGAAAAATCATAATTTTCCTTATCCATATTCTTCAATACATCGGTAAACTGTGCCTTAAAATCAATAACCTCAGGGTATTCAGATGAACTTCTGGAGATTGTTTTGGTATTCAAGAGAAAGTAATCAAAGATCTCATTGTTGGAAAATATCGAGTGCTGTAAATCAACAATGGGAGAATTATTACTGTACGAAGTGCTCTGTGCATGCTGTCGTGAACGAATCGTACCGGGTCGTTCTATTCCTGTATTACCCTGCATGTTGCATTCATGATGATCCAATCCCGCTTCCGTTTCACTGCTAGTTTTGAGAGGGCTTTCAAAATTCGATTGGTTTTGATTACGCACCGTCCTAGACACTCGATATATCGAGCGTATTGATCTACCAGCAAGTTTGAGCTGCTCTGCCCAATCATTTGCTAGATCTAGTTCTGGTGATACCTCTAAGCAATCCATTTCATAATCTTTAATGTCAGGTTCGTAAGGCTTTTCGTCAATCAGATTACTAATATCACCGTCCTGAGACTCTTTGAATAGAGGGGTACTGATATCACTTTCAAAATTGATGCCGTAAATCCGGGCATCACGACTTTCATCAAAAGTTTGTTCATTAGCATCATTATCGTCTTTTTGCGCATTTGGGCTTTCAGTTACACGTGCTTTACCGATTGCTGACTTTCCTTCAAGTTCTTGGTCTACTTCCACATCCTCTTGATTGGGTAGACCCCATACGCTAAAATGATTAACTCTAAATGTCCAAACCCCACCGTATGGATTGTACGATATGAATTCCATATTTCTCAGAGATCTCAATCTTCTGCAAAAGACTTGAAATTCTTTGAGACGTGAAGCATCCTTGAGTACAGCTTTGGATTTTTTGTCAATAGGGTACACCTGTTCAAGACATATTGTTGCAGGAACATTCAACCCATATCCTATCGCTGGCTTTTCTGACTCATCGGGATATACCTCGACAGTTCTTGCGGTTCTAAAAATCACCGTTTTGCCAAATAGCTCTCGTCTAAAGTCTTCCGAAAAGGCTGTTAAGTCGACTTCATTGATGAATGTGATATAACCATAACCAAAGCGTCCAATCACGAAATTTGAGACCGCTCTCAGTTGCTTTAAGGACAATTGGTTCAACTGTTCCGGAGATGGAGAGCACCAATAACCCTGGTCGAGATCTGCTGGTTCTTTGCACGTTACCAGGTCAGCTTTAGCACTGTCTGATTCCAATTCTTCATTTAAGCATACATTGTCTTTATTATTAGATTCTATCGCAGATTTATCGTTGACCGATTTGCTACCTTTTGTATTCTCGGTATTTCGAGTGTCAATGACGCAACTATTGTCAAAGTTGTGAATACAACTTTTGGTACTTGTAGCAGCACCGGATAATAGCTTCAACTTCTTAGCAGCACTTCTATTTGGATCTATCTTTAACTTTCTTAGCTCAGATAAGTCTTCCTTAGATATAGATGCTTTCGCAAAATCTTTCATCAAGACATTTCCTAACAAGTTACTCGAATCAGAGGAGATGGCTAATTTGCCCTCTTTTTGCGAAAATAAGGTCCCATATGTAGAAGCGGTATTTGTCGGGATTGTTGTGAAAAGTCCACGTACATTAGACTGATAAGGTTTGTTTTTGGTTTCAGAGCTTAGTTTATCTAGCAGAGTATTATTTGATGAGCTTGGTAGCGCTCTTCGATTAACTGAAGCTTGAATGGAAGATACCGATCTCCTGCTATTAGTGGCATGGTTAATATTCTGCGTAGTTGATTCAACTCCCACCGAGCCAATATTATTGGAAATGGAATCTGGCATTGTGTTGGCTATTGATGAACTTATGCCTATATTTAAACCATAAGGATTGCTAACATTTACCCCACCTTCTGTGTGAGAGGTAAGGCCTTCTCTATATTGGTTCAGCAGATTATCCCCAAACGGACGTATGTTGCTTATAGTACATGGATTTGGGTTGGTACCGTTTTGTGTTACAGACGACACCGGATTGCCTGGCTTTCCGAAAATACCACCAGGTGTGGTCGAAGATCCTGAAGGATTAGAAACAGAAATATCCGCGCTCTTATTAGTACTAAACAATCCAGCTCCAGTTGGACTTGGAGTCGACGCATTGTTGGTATTCAAGCTATTGGCTGTACTTGATGCACCCAAAATCCCCCCTGCCTTTTGATTAGTAGGGTTACTGTTCGTCGGCAAATGAGAGGGAGTCGAAGTTGGCGTAGACAAACTGTTTCCAAATCCAAAATTTGGTTTGGGATTCTTGTTGAACATATTGGAGCTTGTTCTATACGGACTGGGAACTATAGCAACTTGCTATATCCAAACACTGTGTGATAGCGTTGAATATTAATGAATACACCCTGATCAATTCTCACAAGCAGATCCAAATAAAAGTGCGGTCAAAGCTATATACCGGTAACCCACTAGGATCAATGGTAAAGTGCCTGTCCCTCAACTTTTGGCGTGTATATATTTTGTGATTTAGTGAAATTCTCAATTAATGAATTTTTTAAGTAGTGATAGCCTAAGGTAAAAAAACTGCTTTTGTTTATAAAACTAATGAACTATTGCATGGTACATATGATTGTGCTAATGGCAACCCAGTTTGTATGATAATATAACTATGGCTGCCATTATGGCATTTCAAATAAACCTCAACTCCAAGTTCTTGGCTCGAAACCATGGTAAGCAACGCTGAGCTTTAGCGATTAGCTGTTGTTGCAATTCATCGTTTGAGGTCCTGCTTTGTCTAACAATTTCGACTTCAATTAATACCTTTTTATTCAAGTTTTGCGTCAACTCTAGCAGGTTAATTAAGGGTAACCTAAGTAATGACATGTTTTGGTTGTACGGATCATAATGATAAGCCTCGATGATGCATTCGTTATCAAGAGCCCTCAGCTTCAAGGGCCATATTGCACGCATGATTTTGTATTCTTTGTATGCGTCGAGGCTAACAGCAACATGCCTCATGATACTTTCGAGATCATTACTGTCCTCAGCAGTTCGAAGACAGTTCATGCAATGACAAAAAAACAAATCTTTATCCTCTAACCCTTGAGTGGAAACGTCCATGAGTTTGTTAGATCTTAAATCAAGTGTTAGAATCAATTTGGGTGACCTGACTAATTGCATTACAAGAGTGGCTTGTTTCAAACTTACGAACTTGACTTCTGAAAGTTTTTGGAGAAAATCAAAGCGACTCTTCAGATGAACGTCATTGAGCCTATTTTGAAATTCGTTCTCTACACCAAGAGAACTGCTCTTTGAAGCTTCCCTGGGGGTTTTTTCGGATTCAAGAGCTATCTCTTTTCGAAGTATTTGTATTGAAACCAAGTTTTCCTCAATTTCCCTCTCCAAGCCAATCTTCGTTGATGCTAGTTTGGCCAATCTGGTTACATTTTCCTTCTGTAAAGCCAGCTCTTGTCTTAAACTCTCAGTTTCCAGTTTACTCCTCAACGAAGGCTCCTGAAAATTTGGTATCTCCTTCAAAATCATAAACTCTTTCTTGATACTGCTCTTGAGCTCCGTTATTCGCATTCTTATGTCGTACGCCTTACTCAGGTTCTCTCTAACATTGTCAAGCTCATTTCGTAACGTTGCCAAGTTTCCCTCTAAAACTGTTTTCAAGCCCTGCAACTGCTCCAATCTCCATTTACTCCAAAACTTACGTGCCTCGAGATTTGAGAAGGTTTGAATCAGCCTTAGTTTCTTTGACATATTCATTTTGTCAGCATTGGAAGATATATAAAACTCTTGTAGTAACAATGGTGCTGTCGCACTGGATTTTACTTGATTAGAGACATCATCAAGAACATGTTTCGTTTGAACAATCCTTTGCTTTAGCTCATTGAGAATAAAGGTATTCATCTCCAAAATCGGTAAATCTATATATAATGCTTTGAGCACTTTGTCAACTCTGAATACTTTCCATTCATCTTCTTCTAACGGTTGGATTTTCATTACGTATTGATCCTCACGACCTGTAAGGTCAGTTTCTACAATGAAATCCAAACCAATATCATCAAAAAACACTTTAAGTGAATATTTGCTTCTCAAAGCACCTGGTGACGCTTTGTCTGATGATAACTTGACTGGACTCAGTCCCTCTTCCTGGAAGTTAGTCATGGCAATTTTCACCGGAGAAAGTTGTTCTATCGAGTGCATTTCCGTAGAGTATTCGTTTTCTTTGAATTCTACATCATCACTAATCTTCCTTCTCTTGAGACCACTTGGTGATTTCTGGGTTGATGTTTCGGTTGGCATAAAACCTCCAAATTCTATTCTAGTCAACGCCGAGTCATCAGTGTCTACGGTACGCATTTGTTGCCTTGAACGGTGGTTTATAAGAGCTGGCGGCATTACTTGAGTAAATTCCATATCTAATGACTTATCAAGGATTTCATCAGCATGCTCGAACGCCTTGATAGGAATATTTCCATTATCTGTGTTGGTGACTTCTGAGTTTGCAGTATATTTATGTTTCATTTGAGGCTGCTTTACAGACATGGTTTCTGTCAATTCCATCTCAAGACTATGATCTGGACCTTCTCTTACAAACGCTGGGTGTGTGTGGTTTTTTGTTTTCACGTTTCTTTTGAAGTCTTCGGAGACACCTTTAGGCGGACCTTCATCAGGTTCATTTTTTCCCCTCATATCAAGCGGGGTGCTAAGAGACTTTGTCTCGTTGTTTTGTACTATTTCATATTGGGGTACGCTATGAGTGCCTGTGAGTTCCATTGTTGAGTCATTATTTTCATCCAGGTAAGAATTTAACCCCCCGTTGGTATTTGCGAATTTCATAGTCTCATTTTCGTGAGCGGACTGGAGTTGGATATTTGTCAGAGGCGCTGTGAGTTCCATCGATTCCTCATTGGGCTCGACATTGAAACTGGTTCCGCCGCTTTGTGAATCATTACTATGCATGGGATCTTTGATAGCGCTGAATTTATGAAGTGTGACATCTGGAGCAAATGAAACACGTCTACCATCCTTTTGAGTCAAACGAGAGGTAGTATTTCCCTCTCCGCCGGCATCTTCTACCCACTGTGATGAAAATGGAGCAGTCAATGGCCCCGAAACTGTGGTGTTTTCTCGATGATAATTGGAAATAACATGTTCCTTTTCACCGGTCCAAGGTTGAGTAAGTGACCGCTTTAAGATTCCGCGCTTGGCATTTTCCATGTTCTGTTAGCTCGAAAGGCTTATTATCAACAAATTGTACTTTCAGAACTAGCTTACAGGCGACATAATACTGTAGTTTCCACCAATGCAATCCGCTAACAGAACGGAATGTATCCCAAATCACCTGTTGTGTTAAGACTTATGCACAACATGAGGGTTTGTTTACATAAATTCAAACTGACCTTTATCATGTTTGTTTAAAGTTGAGCTCAAGAAAGCCCCAAGATTACCCGACCTCTTTACAAACCTTTGAAATGGATGGGAATGCCATCGAATATCGCATAATAGCTTTCTTGAAAAGGATTGCTGCATATTCATCTTCACATAAATACGATAGATATATAGTTGAATAAGTATCGGCTTTCTTAGTGAGGATTTTCTTGGGGATTCTACGTGTACCCGCCTGGGTATTAATTTTAAAAGTTGAATCTTGAGGAAAACATATATTCTTCTTGGTACTTTAAAAATCCAATTGGAAAAGGCCCACAGCGACGCTCAAACTGGCCGAATAGCGGCTATAGTAGCCCTTGCCTGGATATCTACTATATCATAGGCTACAGGAAAGACCAAAGGCATCATAGTGGGATAACAAAAGTTAAGCTATGAATAATTGGCAATACTCATTCCATGCCCCTGTGGACCTGACAGAACACCTACAGAAACCTTATTATGCACAATTCGAAAAGAGAGAGAAGCGAATTACCAAGTTTGTATTTGATGAGCGTGCAAATCTAGTTTGGTGTGGCGATAGTTTTGGTGTAGTATCCTCGTATGATCTGAACACATTGCCATCGGCAGCCCTTTCTTTGTCTTCGTTATACACACGCTGTCGTGCACATCATGTTGTCAGCGGAACTAGTGGCCAGATTTACGATATGCTCAGCCATAAGAATGGTATTTTGTCTTTGAGTGATGACTCTTTACATTTTGCCAACCGTCGTGGTGTTTCCTTGCTGAATTTAACAAGTATTGATATAGCCGCGTTCATGGGACTACAGGCGATGTGTTATGCTTCTAAAGATACACAAAACCAGGTGTATCTAGCCGGTGATAATACAGTTACGGGAATCGCTCATGTTGATTTGAACCGTGGATCACTTGCGAGTACTATACCTTATCAAAATAAAGTCACCCATATGCGCTCTAATAACAGTAAAATATTAGCTTTAGGCAACTCGATGGGATCGGTGGACCTTTTGGATATAAACTCGAATTCAGTAATTACGTCCGTCCCGTTAGCTTCATCTACCATTAGTTCTATGGATTTGAAGGATAATACGCTGGTCGTGGTTGGTAAAACCGAAAAATATTTTAACTCTTACTCGGATCCTTTTGTGAATGTTTTCGATATTAGAACAATGCGACAACTCCCACCGATTTCATTCTCTAAAGGTTCTACAATGGGCTCAGGAGGGGCCGATTTCGTGCAGTTACATCCCAAGCTACCGACATTGTTAGTCGTAGGCTCAAGAAACGGATCATTTGATTTTGTTGATTTGGTTAATCCCACATTACGAACACAATATGTTAACCCATCTAACGATATTCAAGACATGGTGCTATCCCCAAACGGTGACCATTTGGGTATTCTCCAAGGCGATGGGTTCTTTGGTGCATGGTCGAGAGCCAATGCAACAAAGAACTTCACGACAACTACTGAACTTTTAGAATATCCGGATTTTGTAGATGATGGCCAATTCAATACTCAACCTGTGAGCATCGACGATGAAAATTACCCTCTGAGCAGTATAGGTCTGCCCTACTATATGGACAAACTCTTGTCTTCATGGCCAAGAACTATATTTAACAGTGATGGTACAATCCCTCAACAATCCGATCTTCTGAGTCTGAAAATATCCAACAATCTTCAAAGGAAAAATCTCGGTCAACAGTCACCCACTATCAACGGGAAGAAACTATCTGGTGGTAATGCCACTAAATTTCCTTTACAGAAGTATGATAAAAGCAAATATACTCCTCGTAATTTGGCTCCCAAATATATATGCTTACAGAGCATTAGAAAAAAGATTCGAAATAATGTGGATGCGCAAGATCTCCTAAAGTTCAAAGTTCCGAATAAACACGAAATACCACCTGCATATTGTAAACTTCCTCTAACTATTCGACATTTTACATCTGATGGATTCGCTTACAGAGAGTTCAACCATACCGAATTTTCTGGGTTGGATAATGATATAGACAATGATTACACTAATGCTATTATACTTTTATATCGATTTGTGCCGGACGTATTCAATGCAGTTGTTGGATACCTGAAAGATGAGAACTTCAGAACTATAATATTAACAGATTTGGGATATTTATTTGATATGCTTCAAAGGTCAAAGGGAGGTCTATGCAGATCTTATAATTTCCAAACATCTTTGAACGCAAACAACGAAGCAAGAGAGTCGGGTTTGGTTCAGGATGAGAATATGAACTTCAGGAACCTGACAATCAAAACTGAAAATAATGCTGGTGTTAACGGCCCCAGTATCTCAAAATCCATTGCACAAAGGTTCAACAGCTTCTTAGTGTCAACTTTAGTAAATGAAGAAACAAAAACAATAGGAAATCACGATTTATTGTTACACTCTCTGGGTATGAAAACAGAGGTTTTGTTGAGAGGAATCAATTGCCGGCACCAAAAAATCTCTAAAATCATCAAGCCGAGCCTTAACGTCATGCCCTCAACTAGAAATCATACTAATGGATTCTACAAAAAGCTTAACAATCAGAATATCTTGCCATATATTGAATCATCGATGAAGAGGTCATACTGCACAACAAATACTTGCGAATCTTGTGGTAATAGAGAAACATTTGAATGTGAGGAGTCAGTAACTAATTTACCTCCAGTATTATCGTTAGAATTGCAGCTGACTGTTTCTGAATGGACTGCTGCCAAGTCCGTAAAAAATTGGCTCTGTAAGAGCTTTCACGCTGGAATTATCAAAGGAAAGCCACAACTACGATTATCGCAATTGGATTTAAAGGGTGCTTTTTCGACATATAAGTACGAACTGAATGGTTATGTTGCCAGGGTATATGATCCCGAAGGTGAAGTTAGGCTCGTTTCTTATATCAGGTATTTTGATCAAGAATCTGAAAAAGATAAATGGTACCTTTTCAATAATTATCTTGTTACCGAGATAGATGAAGAAGAGGCCCTGAATATATCCTATTGGTGGAAAACGCCAGAAATTGTTATTTATTCTGACTCAGAGGATATCAGAAAGCCCTTCTTTTCCGTTGATACGTACCGTATAAGTTACGACATCTTATATCGAGACCATTTCGCCAACGTCACTCGAGAAGGTGTCAAATCAGAATATCGTCTACTAACATTTCAAGAGGCTCCCAAGCCTGGTTCTTTAGTCGCAATTGATGCAGAATTTGTGATGTTGAATAATGAACTTTGTGATATTGACAATCAAGGATGTAAAACTATTATCAGATCGAAAAAGAGTGGACTTGCAAGAGTCTCAGTATTGAGAGGTGATGATGGAGACCTGTTTGGAGTGCCGTTTATTGATGACTATGTTGTTAATCATGAGCACATCGAAGACTACTTGACCCGTTACAGTGGTATTCAACCCGGAGATCTAGATCTGGATAAAAGCAAAAAAGCTTTGGTATCGCGAGAGGTGGTATATAGGAAGATTTGGCTACTTCTCCAATTAGGGTGTGTTTTCGTTGGTCATGGCCTGAGTAATGATTTCAAACATATAAATATTAACGTTCCTAATGAGCAAATTCGAGATACTGCCATTTATTTTTTGCAAGGCAAGCGTTTCTTATCACTGCGATATCTTGCATATGAACTGCTCGGGAGCAACATTCAAGAAGGCGACCATGATTCAGTGGAGGATGCCTATACCGCATTGATTCTCTACCGGAAATATCTAGATCTCAAAAGACAAGGAACTATAGAGCATGTATTAAGCAAGATATATGATGAGGGGAGGGCATTCAATTATAGAGTTCCCTCACAAAATGGTACAGGCCACAATGTGAGTTCAATATCGGAGATAGGAAGCCCTAAAATCATGTAACCAAGGTATATATCATCTATCTGAGTATGAAAAAAAAGATTAAAAAATAACGTTTATCAATCCAAGTGATATAGGTCTATCACGTTAATTCTTTACCAAGAGCATGTAGTTGAATGGATACGATCAAATATATATATGTACATCAACAAGCATTGTCACGTGACCATAAGACATTTAGATCTCAGGAAATCTGGAAATATATAATATGTTGTCGTGTGACCGTCCGTAGCCTCGATCTAATTATTGGATTATAAGCCCTTAACCGACACACTAAGTACAGAAACCGCTTAATTGAGTCAGCAATGGATCTATTCAAGGCTGCTGACTTTTATATCGATAGGCTTGTAAACTCACAAGCCAAAACAAGCTTGCACAAAGATGATGGCAACCTTAACCGAATAAAGATACTGCTGTTAGATAAAGACACTAAATCCACGATATCAATGTGCGCAACTCAGAACGATTTACTGGACCATGATATATATCTAGTTGACACTATTGAGAACCTGGATCGCGATTATGAGCGGCACCTCAAATGTCTTTGTTATGTTAGGCCTACTGACGAAACAATTGAGTATTTAATGAATGAACTGCGAGACCCGCATTATGGTGAGTATCATTTATTTTTTAGCAACTGGGTTACTAAATCACAATTGGAACGGTTGGCAGAAAGTGATGATATGGAAGCAGTCGTTAAGATAGAGGAACTGTTTCAGGATTATTACGTGCTGAACACACATTTATTCTCATTTGATTTGCGACCACAACAGATATTTGGTGGGCAAGTGGACGGTATGGCTAAAAACTGGGCCAAAGAGGGGTTGAATGTTGTTACAAATAATCTAACTTCGCTTTTATTGTCATTAAAGCTAAAGCCCAGAATACATTATCAAACGAAGAGTAAAATGGCCATGAGATTAGCCCAGGAGGTATCTAGAGAAATTAAACAAAATGAGAGAACAGTTTTTGACTTCCCGCAGATTGATAGTGCTCCTCTATTAATCATAATGGATAGACGATTTGATCTTTTGACGCCATTACTTCAACCTTGGACGTATCAATCCATGATTCACGAGTATATTGGCCTATCGAAGAACATCGTGGACCTATCCAATATAGGCAGCGTTACGGAAGATACAAATGACTTTTCACAAAAAGTCACATTATCATCGAAGCAGGATAATTTTTTCAAGGAGACCATGTACATGAACTTTGGTGAATTGGGGGACAAGATCAAGGAATATGTGGATTTATACAGAAGCCAAACAAAGAATAAAAGTAGCGATTCACTGCAATCCATAGAAGACATCAAGATGTTCATCGAGAAATATCCTGAGTTTCGTAGATTGTCCGGGAACGTCTCGAAGCACATGGCAATAGTAAGCGAGCTTGATCGACAGTTGAAAGAGCTAAAAGTTTGGACCATTAGTGAATTGGAGCAGAATCTTGCTGTTCACAAGGACAGCAACGATGATTTCCAACAATTGATGGCATTGATCAAAGACGTCCAGATACCCAGTTATTATAAATTGAAACTGGCGTGTGTATATCTTCTCAAGCATCACGATAACGAGCCACGGGCGCAAGAGTTACGACAGGCATTTAGTACAAATGTGTTGGACCCAGAATTATGCGATGCGTTACAAAAGTATGAACTCCTTATACAAGAGGTGGTCAAGAACGGAACGGATGTACGTTCTGACAAAAAGAGTGAGGATCTCTTGAGCGAGTTGACCAAGAAATTCAATAATACGCGTATAGGTAGGCTCTCCAAGTCGAAAGGCGAAGAAGAGAGTAACGTTTACATGCAGCATGTGCCTGACATCAGCATGGTGATATCTAACATATCGAAGCCCGAGCATTCAGAGTTATTCAGTGACGTGGCTAGTGGGAAGCCTGCAAAAGACATTTCTGCGCAGGATATAGTGATCTTTATAATTGGTGGGGTCACATATGAGGAAGCCAGGTGGGTTGAAAAATTCAATAACTCGATGGATGACAAGGTTAAGATCATAGTTGGTGGGACCAAGATACTGAACACCCGCGAGTTCAGTACGGAGTATATTCAAGCGTTATAGGGAATATGAGTTACGTGTAATGGGGTCGATGCAGCTATAGAGGAGGTTTAAATAAATATATGGATATAGAGTAGTAGCTTTTGCTGTTCACCGCACAAATCTCTCGACTGCGTGTGCTTGCGGGTCCACGGTGGGGCCCATGTCGCAAAAGACCTTTCTTCGGCGGACATTGATGAACCAGTTGGAAAGCTGGATCTTTGTGAGGCCCGTCTGTTGCAGAAGCTTCTGCTTTTCCTGCGGGGTCGGGTACGGGTTGTGCAAGTGGTTGAGCAGCCAGTCGTTGAGGACATCGACAGCGTGTTTTGGGAGGTGCGAGCGACGGCCCGGGCGGCGCGGAGGCACCGCGAGGGCCAGCCGCGGCGAGGCCGGCGACGGCGGGTAGGACGCAGCGGGTGTGAACGGCGGCGCGTGGAAGGGCGCCGGCGCCGCAAACGACGCAGGCGCGACGGCATAAGCACTGCCCGCCCGCGACGGCGGCGCCGACAGGGGCGACAGAACCGGCGACGCCGGAAGCGCGCGCAGCGGCGCCGCAGGCGCCCGCGCGCCCCCGTCCCCGGCCTCCACAAGATCGCCAAGAAGCGCGCGCAGCGGCGGCAGGCTCACCGCAGGCGCCCCGCCAGCGGCTACTATCGTGTGCACTTGCTCGTCCATACGCGCAGTCCGTTTTATTCTCCAGCAAGATCACGTTCCGCTAGAACTGCTGCTGCTGCTGCTATACCTACAGCCCACCCCTCCCTGCAAGAGAATACGCCCTACAACGTCAATCGCACAGCTAATCCAGCGTCCTTATGTACTTCTCTGCTTCCACAGCTACGCACACGTACATCAAAACGTCCAGCTCGCCCATTAGGAGTAGGTCTTCCAATGCCTGGATTTGGTCAGCATTGTCTCGCCTGTCAATGTCTAACCTCTATGTATGGGTTGCCAATCTCCGAAATCTTGCTAATATACTTTGTCATATCGTCGTACTTGCCGTCGAGGAGTAAGCACGGTCGCGCGCTCCGGCCAAGTCTGAGCCAAAAGGAATTATCGCCAGATATGGCAATGTGTTTCGGCTCCGACACACGCAATCTCCCGTGTGGTGGCCGAGCCGAAGCACCACAGACGCACATAATTGCGGGCCAAGTACTAGGCACGGCCGATTTGGGGTGGCAGTTTCCTAGAGTGGTGGGGGCTGCGGGGGATCTGTGGATTACCGGTACCGGCTTAGTAATTAAACTTTAGAGTGGCCGCCCGCGACGCTAAATTGGCCTCCGGCACAGCACTGGACCATTCTCTGGTCTCGAGTGGCGGTGTTGGAGACCAAGGTTGGCACGGGCAAATCCTCACCGGCAGGACCTTGGCCGAGCGCGTAGGTGTCACCGAAGCCCCAGGTGTAGAGAGCGCCAGAGTCGGCAGCGATGGCGACAGAGTGGTGGGAGCCGCAGGCCAGGTACGCAAGGGCCGGCAAGGGCTGGGGCTCGAGGAGGGAGTCCTGTGCGTTTGTGACGGGCTCCGGAGTCGGTACGGCGCGAGGTCTGCCGTGCTCGTCGCGGTAGACGGAATCTGGGAGAGGGCGGATGCCGACCTCGTGCATGTCGAGGCGGCCGCAGCTGAGCAGGGAGCCGTCGTGGAGCAGGAAGAGGGAGTGGTGCTCGCCGGCGGCGACCATCTTGACGGCGCCGTCGAGGAGGACGCGCTGCGGGGCGGCGACGAGGGCGCCGTCGGCGATGGCGGGGCTCACGCCGCACTGGCCGTACTGGTTGAGCCCCCAGGCGAGCAGGCCCTTTTTCTCGGTGAGGGCGAAACTGTGGTTTTCGCCGCTGAACACGGCGCGGACGCGCCTGAGGCCCATGGGCCGCGGGTCCAGCGTCTTGAGCCTGTAGCGGTCGAGCACCTTGCGGCCCAGCTGGTACTGCTGGCCGTTCCCCCACGTGTAGACGCGGCCGTGAGCGTCCAGGAACACGAGGTGGTCCTTGCCGGCGGCGATCTGGACGACCTTGGCCCTGGAGAACGCGGGCACGCGCCACGGCGTGCGCTGCATCTTGATCTCGTCCCGGTAGAACCCGAGCACGCCCTCGTTGCACCGGAACGTGCCCCAAGCGTAGACCTCGCCGCTGGAGAAGAGCACGGCGCTCAGATTGTCTGTTGCCGCCAGCTGCGCGACGTGGTGGCCCGCAGCGAGCGGGGGGAACAGCTCGCGATCCAGCTTCGTGGGCGTCGACTCCAGCTCGTTCAAGTCGCCGTCGTCGTCCTCGTCTTCATCGCTGCCAGCGGCGTCCATGTCTTTCAACTGCTCGGCCGCCTGCGACGTGTCCCGACCCAGGGCCCCGCTGTCATTGCACCCCCAGGTCCAGATGTTGTCATCGGAATCCAGCACCAGCGTGTGCATTCCTCCAACTGCAATGGAGACGATCTTTTGTTCGTGCGTCAGGTAACTGTTCAGCCGCGGACGTTTGATTTCCTTGTTCTTCGCGAGTGGGCCCACGCCGAGCTCGCACATTGATCCTGTGCCCCATACGTAGACGTCTAGCGGGACCGCGGATTTGTATAAATGTTTGTAATCGTCCTGAGAGTTCAAAGTTGTGGTCGCTGCAGGTCTCGCAACCTTGTGAGGTGTCCCATCACTTTCATGTGTTCTTCTCTTTGGAGCCATCGAGGTAATGATATATCGCAAGAACAGTCTTGGATTGTTTCTGTGCTATACTGTGTTGAAGTGGCGTTAAGACTGATCCGATGAGATAGATGATCAAGATATTTAATATTGATGAGCTTTATTATTTTCATTTATAGTCATCATCATTCAAAGATTAACCTCAAAATTAATAACCTAACGTTATCCATATGTACAATGAGTGAAGTAAAAGCTCTACTGCTACGTGTAGTCATATATATAGGGAAAGTGGTCCATTTGTAACGTCCTTGCCAAAAATTCAAGGGCAGATCTAGAAGTATCCCTTGATGATTTCTTCAACGAGTTCAAATAACTCATCAGCAGCACCGTTGGTTAAACCTGCCTTGACATCCTTACGAGGGTCTACAATTTTACCCCAGGGAACAATGTAAGCACCATTATCTTTCGTAGTTATTTGAGGAGATAGGGCACCGTACAACTCAGTGTAAGCACCATTGATTTGCTTATAAAAGATCCTGTTCCCGATGTAACGCATCACGCAATTCCAGTCTCTTTGCAACTCAGATGCCAGGTTTCCAGGATAACAAGATGTGGAGACACATCCGATTTCATTGGCAAGTTTCTCATTCTTGTGATACCAAGCTGCGGCCTGCAGCACATTAGCGGCTTTGCTTTGACCGTACAAGACCATAGCCGATGGTCTGTCTTTGATCGGCATATTTTTCAAGCCGATGTCGTCCCAGAATATACCGTACTGGCTGGGGCCTGCAAGGTGCGCTCCGGAGCTGACCCAGACAATCCGTTTTAAATCGGAGTCCTTCCGCAAGAAGACCGGGTCCAGGTAGTGCTGCAAGAGCTGTGGGCCCATGACATTGGTTTGGAACATGGCCTCGTAGCCTTGCTTCGATGTCAAGTTGTTGTAGGACGCCATGAGACCCGCATTATGGATCACGATGCTCACGGGGGTTTTCTCCAGCATGGCTTGCAATTTGCGTCCCACAGTCTTGACACTCTCCAAATCCAAGAAGTCGCATCCGGGCATGATCTCGATGGAGCCCTTGCTGCCCTTGACGGTGTCCAGGCACTCTTGACGGGCATCCAAGCCCTTCGATTCAGTACGGACGACACCGATCACATGGCAATTTCGAGAATATAACAACTTCATGACCTCGAAACCTATGCCGCTGTTCACGCCAGTGACCACTGCGGTGCTGCCCTCGAGGTCGGGATATTGATCTGGCAGAAACTCGGCTCGGTATGGCCTGAATCCGACGTACAGGTCGCAGAGGCTTTTCAGAATACTGTGGCTAGGAGCTGGTGCGGGCATGATGATGTTGAAGACTTGAGTGATGGTAGTCGTAGTACTCAAGGTGGCGTGCTATGAGCTAGTCACAATGGATACAAACGCTTGGTTCTTGAACAGAAGGGATTATAATATGGTGGATTAGACATTTTCACAACGCAGGGAAGAGCTTTATGATGATAAAGGTCAGGACCAATCCGATGACCATGAACAGCAAAGTAGTAATGTAGAACAGATAGCCGAGCTTCGCACGATCGTAATGGCCCAATTTGGTGCGAATGCCGGTTAGGCCTCTCGAAGCCACCTGTATGCCGCGCTCTGCGGCGCCGAGGACCTTATGGTCCTCGTCGAGCGCCGTTTGGAATGCCACAGCGCCCTCTTTGAGGCCCGAGGCCAGCTTCGCAAGGTCCTCGATCAAGGTCTGCTGTGTCTGTTCGTGGTCCTCCAATTGGCGGTCCAGGGGCGCCTCTGCAGGAGCAGGCGAGTCGCCGGAGCGGCCCTTCAGCAGGCGGCGTCGCAGGGCTGCGAGGTCGGAGTCCGGCACCTGCGCTTGCGCCGGCTCCTGCTCGAGCTGCACGCTGTCGAGATCGACGCTGAAGCGTCGGGCGCGTGCGCGGCGCTGCTCCGCTCGGTAAGAGGCCTCGAGGCTGGCCTGGGCGCGCGCAGCGCGCCCGGCGGCCTCGAACTCTGCGGCAAACTCGGCAGACCCAACGTCCAGCGACACCGTGCCTCCGCTCGCCCCCGCAGCCAGACGCTCACGCGCCGCCGAACGCCGCCGCCGCCGCGCGTTCTCGAGCTCTTGCGTGCTCACAAGCAGCGTCACAATCTCGCTCATCCTGTCCACCTCCCGTGCTTCTTCTCTCTCACAAGTGTTTTCCATCCGTCTACAAACTTGTTTTACACCAAGGCTTTTTCTACACAAGAGACTGTCGTCGTCGTTGTTTGCCCATCTACTATCAAACGTTGAACTGTGGGATACAGAGTTCGTGTTAGCGAAAAAGGGCAGCAGGTTGCTCTGCGCTCCAGAGCTTGCTCGGAACTGTGCTTGGGGCTCCAGTCCGGTGGCCCATAACGGACCGCCGGTCGAGCTTGAACACGCCGAATTGTGTTAGGAGCGCTTGCTTTCGAGCGCTCCTCGCTGTGCGCACACTAACTAACACACATACCTGCTGAATATATATATATATTTTCTGAGGGTTCGGCGTTTTTTTTTTTTGGCAGTTCCGGCGCGAAGACGAGGGGCGACAAAAGGAAGGCACTGAGGCCGGGTAATGCCTGAATATTGTGTCTGGGTAAACTTCATGTCCACGTGACCGCCGTGTATGGTTACTTGGTTGCTGGTCCGGGTAAGGTCGGCCCCTCGGAACGGGAAAGGCGGACGGACGGCAAATTGCCGGTCCCGGCGCGCGCGTCGAAGGCGCTGCCGCTGTTTGGTTCGGGCCTCCGCTTCCATGGCGCAGGCCTTGGCACGCTGGAAGCGTAATTTCCTCTTTTGTACTTTTGTGTCACTTAGTAGATGCGCAGGACGAGCCTGTCAATTACGTACGATCAGAGCACACGGGACGCGGTATACTGAAACAAACTGGCTGATTAGATTGGGTCGCGCTACCAAGTCGTACGCGGCCGGCCGTGTATCACAGTCGCGGAGTTCAGTCTGACGTGGCTCTGATGCTGGCAGCGACACTGTTTTGTGGAGATGCCTCGCTAGAGCCGGCCAGCAGTGCAAGATTACGGCCACGGGCCTCCTCACGCATGTGCGCAAACCTGCTGATGTGCTTCTTGGATTCCGGCATCCGGTATTTTCTGATACACAATCTCCGATAATGTGTGAGATCGACACGTCAGCTGCTGGGATGACACATGTCAAGTTCAGGTTTTTTGGGGTTTTGATTAGAGGCCGGCACAAGTCTTGGCTCAGCGGGCTCCGATACGACCCCTTTTGCTGGAGTTAGTGTCAAGAAGCTTGTGGTGTGTCTATGGTGTTGGTTAGGCACTTTATCGGCAGTGAGCCACGGCCGTAGATGGGCTGCCGAGGGGAGCAGGGCTTTCCTGTGCAGAATTTCTTTTTCTTTCTAATTTGCTCAGATAAATCGCTAATATATTGATGTTCGCCATCCTTGAATGAAGTAATGAATTATATTTTACAGAATAGGAAAGGGCTCTCGAGGGCCCGAGAATGCTCCGGTGGACTACGCGCGTTTCTTTTTGTTCTTCTTGTTGTGCTTCTTGCTCGCTGCAGCGTGCTGCTGCTTGTGGAAGGGAGTTGTGCCATGCCCGGTGACAGTGTCCATGCGGAAGAACTCTTGGTCCAGGTCGTTCGCAGCGTTGTGCAGCGCCGCTTGGGCGCCACCGTGGGTCCGCGCAGCATGTTCCCGAGCAATGTTGTTGGCCGAGGAGCGCGTGTCTGGGGCAGCGTGTTGCGCGAACGACAGGGCCGCGAGATCGCGCGAGAGGTCAATTTCCGCAGACGCAAGGCCCTTGCTGCGGGCTGCTTGCAATAGTTGCTCTTGGCGCGAGGCCGGCAGCCTCGAAAACACGTAGAGATCGCGATTGAACTCGCGGCACTCCTCTCTCGTATACGGAGCGTTGTCGGCCAGGTGTGGCGGCGGGTTCACGTACAGCAGTTTGCCCGAGACGTAGTCCTTGAGGATATACCTGCTTGCGCGGGCCTCGTCTGCCGACCCGTAGCCCTGTGTCATGTATCCGCGCGCCCGAGCGTAGGCCACAAGCAGCTCTTGCGCGGTGGGCTGCACCTCGGCGTCGTCGTCCACAATGTCCGCGCGCGGTGTCTCGATTCGAATGCCGTAGATCGCCTCCAGGAAGTACTTGGGCACACGCTCGACGACAAGCGCGCTGGGGGCAATGTGGTCTCGCAATTGATCAATCGGCAGAACACCGTTACACACAAGTTCGCCCTTGTTGTAGGCAAAGTTCGGGAATACGAGACCCGGACAATCGCACAGAACCACACGCTCTGAGAGATTGATGGTTTGAAAATGTTTCGTTTTGCCAGGCGTCGCAGATACTGAGACTTTCTTCGCGCCTACAAGCGAGTTGATCGTTGATGACTTTCCGACATTTGGGTATCCAACTAGTCCAATTTGCAATGGCGAGCCCTCAGCTCCCGATAGTGATTCTTTGGGTGCCCTTGACAAAAAGAGTGATTCAAGCTGATCGATCGTCAATATCTTAATCTTCTCTCGAACTTCGTCATCGAGCGACTCTAAGATTTTTGCATCCTCTTCCCATTCGGCATCGTGTGTTTCTGTTGATATTTGAACTTGCGCTTCGGTACCCTCATTGGCACTCAGTTCCAAAAGTTGGTTTGCTCTAAGAGCTGAATAAAACGTGAAAGATATGTCCCTCGCAATGAAATATTGCGCCCATGCGATCCTCTGCTTTAATGTCAATAAATCTGCCTTATTGACTAGCAAAAGGTTTTGCTTGCCATCATTGAGTTCTTTTACGTATCTTTCAAGATCGACGGATCTGAAAAGCAGCGGGTTACGTGCATCTACGATTTGAACCACGAGATCAGAACGTTCCACGACACGCCATAATTGTTTCCAGACCTCTATATTGCGCTCAAAGGGAGTTAACAACAAGTCTTCATTAGATTCTTGTAAATGGGCAAGTTTTCTTCTCCATTCTAGAAAGGCATCGTTTTCTTGCCTGTCGAGCTGATATTTCGTCATGTCAGCAGTCCATGCTGGCCTCCTGGGAACGATCAGGTCATTCTCGAGAGAACGTTGTTTGGCATCTAGAGCCATTTTACGCTCATTGGTTAGCATGAACCCTTGTGAGAACGCACTATCGCCTGTGCCATCGTCCAACCTAATAATTTTGACGTTAGAGTGCCTCTCAGCACTGAAATCTTTATTGGCTAACTGTGCAGTACTTAAAAACTCGTCCAAACTCGACTCTTGCGTAACTGATCTAAGTTTCACCCAGTTCGCTTCGTGCTTATCAGTAGTGAATCTCATTTGCCCATCGGGCAAATATTCTATAGCATTCTCCTTAGATCTTTGATGTTGTATAGCTCTGCCTAATCCAATGTTGTTCTTGTTCTTCCTTTGCACTGGTTTAGGACCCTTAGGTTGCTTCCATTTTTTTGGGGGTTCCTTAGGCGGCATGCTCTAGTTGAGTTGCTCGGTCTCCGAATATATTGGCTAGGTCTGTTGAAGCTAGTTGACCCAACTAAGTTGAAAAAATATTGTATACCTTGTAATAACAAAATTCAGCTTAAAGTAAAGTTGAAAAACAAAGAAATTAATCATGAGTTATCAAATGATTACACAAACTATTTCTAGAGTTCGAGGTGTTCTCTCTTATTCTATTTCAAAGTGTTTGGGTGAGCTCATTAGCTCAGTTCGGCCTCCATCATCATAACAAAAGTAGTAGATATTTATATACCATGAGCCTGCACACTAAAAAACTCATCGATAACGCTAAGGTGGAGTACATTAGTATCCCAAATTAATCTTCTGATAATTTCATCGATTATTGCCATGCTTCGAATGTGGTTATATAACAGAATATGCGCATAGTTACAACTGGCAGACAATCAACGTTTCGAACACTTATTATTAGCAGGAAATCGATCAACGTTATTTTTATAGGCGCACATATCAGCCCTAGCTTAATAAGAGTATTCTGGCTTGTTTCTGAACCTCAATCGCATAGCAGTATAATGTGCAACATCTGTTCTAATCAAAATTTCCCAAAACTATTGACTTTGTTTCGCATTTATGACAGACATGCATTTGAACTCGTTAGAATAAGTAGATTTCCAGAGTCGTACTTTTCCATCATTACCGGCACTACTCAATATGGTACCCGTTAGATTCCAGGAAACAGACCATACCTCGTCCATATGATCATCATGCTCACCTATGAGTTCAACTCTAAGAGGAGCACTTTGAGGCTCTTCAACTTTGAAGATACGTACAATTCCATCTTTACAACCAGTAGCGATTAGATGATGCCACCTACCAATTGAAGGAGCCCAACTACTGCTTCTAATCAAACCTTGATGGCCAGGTAGTTTGGCTACCGCTACCCAATTGGAATTGCGCAGTTCCTCACCAGCGTGACTAGGCGCTAACTTGCCATCAAATTCAGTGTTGATAGGGCCACCTGCAGAGGCAGTATTTTCATATATCCAAGCCTGGTCGAGCGCGCTAACAACGAGCTTTTCACGCGAAAATCTGCTAGGGCACCAGTCGAGTGTAAATGCGGATTGCAAATGTGTTTCTGGTGGTTGCGGCAGCAATTTAATCTCTGCAGTCAACGTCCAAGACCTAAGGTCCGCGGGCTCTAGTGCTTCGTAGATGCGCAGCAAGCCATCACTTCCAACAGTCGCCAATTTTAGCCCGCAATGAGCAGGGGCAAATTTAGCAGTGTACAAAGCGCCGTGTGAATCATTGAGCGTGCATAGCAAGTTCCAGCGGCGTCCTGAAAGTTCAGGTTGTTCTAGGTCTTCTTCCCAAAGTTTCACTGTCTTATCATGCGAGGCTGATGCCAGCAGCCGTCCATACTCTGGTGCAGCCCAATCTATGCTTACGACGCTGGAATCATGTGCCTTCCACGAATCGCTAGCAATCCACTGTCCGGTTTCTCGATCAAGTCTGAATACCTTGACGTGCTGGTCAGACGAGCAAGTTGCAACATGTCTGCCATAAAAGTCGTATGCCACGTCGTGCACGAGGTCCTCGTGCCCACTGTCAAATGGTAGCATACCGTGACGCGTTGTATCGGTTGTAGAATTTGTATTTGATACAATGTGTGCTTGAAGTCAAATCCTTATATTGTATTCTATGCAGAAGTTATGTATGAAGTCAAGTCACCGTTAATAAGTATAGAGATATTTCTATATTACAGATGAGATGCTATATTTAAGCAATCAATTCGACAACACCACCAGCGGCTCTGATCTTCTCCTCAGCTAGCTTAGAGACAAATCTAGCCTTGACGATGACGGGGACGTTTGGAATTCTGCCCTTACCTAAGACCTTACCGTAACCGGCGGCCAATGTGTCAATAACTGGGGCAGCTGACTTGGAAGCAGACTTCAAGTACTCGTCTTTCTTGTCCTCTGGGACCAAAGTCCACAACTTGTCTAGGTTGAGCACTGGCTTCCAGAAGTGCAACTTTTGCTTGTGGAAATAGCGCATACCGACCTTACCGAAGTAACCAGGATGGTACTTGTCCAAGTTGGTTCTGTGGTGGTGCTGACCACCGGCCATACCACGACCACCGGGATGCTTTCTGTGCTTGCCGATACGGCCATTACCGGCTATAGAAGTTGTTAGTAGATGTTCAAAGTTGTGGAAAAATGACGTAAGGCTTGTTGCATGCTGGAGCGAAGCGCAGTGAGCGTTGAGATGGCATTCAGTTTACAGTACCTGCAACATGTGTTGTACGCTACCGTGCGATAGCCTCGTTATTATCGAGCTCTCATTCAACCTCGTTTGTCTCCGTTCTTATGCAAGTGCCACCCGCTACAAACGCAATTAAACGCTCGTTGCAGGCTAAAACGTCTTGGTTCTTTCGTTCTCAAAGGAACTACATACCTGAGACGTGGCCTCTGTGCTTTCTGGTCTTAGTGAATCTAGTAGGCATTGTTGTTGTCCGTCTGTCTGTGTTGTGAAAATAGCAACCTCCCGTCGATGAGCTCAAATCTTCAATTACTTTAGTATAATCACTGTGGAACTTTTCAGAAGTCAATTGCGTCGCGTTCTTCTTCCGTATGAAACTATATTGTTTTTTGTTTTGGATCTGTCCGTTTTTCGAGAGAAAATAATTTCCAAAAAAACTTATAACTTAATACATAAGGATGTACAGATGGTAGTCGTTCTGCAACTGTCATTTCTGTATCAGCGCTATAGTGAACCGCTACAATCAAACACGTCGGTAGAGAACCGGGCATTTCTTGGTTGGTGATTTGCTTCTGAGAATTCATGACTACTGACAACCAGGTAAGTTAAAAATGACAACTTTGCTTTTGTTTTGAGGGCATGTCAAGCTTGATGGAAACCAAATTATGATTAAGATATTTGCACCCCACATGTGATTCATTGCAAGTATAGAATCTGACTTCAAATTCCTACACGGCGATTCACACTCGAACTCGAGAAAACATGTTCGTCTTCAGCACCATCAAAGTGCCCTGTCGAGAAATTCTTGTAACTGCATTAATTAGCTCAATTTATGACGTGCTATATGGCTTTCCTATTAGCAGAATATGTATATTGTCAAGAAATTGTCTTAATTTCATATTCACCTACGGCATGAGCAAACCGAAATAAAACACTACATCTTTCGATGTGAGAAGGTTCTATTTGGTCTCGAAGACTCTTTACGATAAAATATGTTGCGCGGGTTAGTTAATCCCGAACAAAGTAGTATGCTCGTCATAAAATGGTTCAATGAGAGATTTCTTGGCAGTAAAGATGATATATTTACTTAATAATTTCAAAACGTTGAACCAGATGCATTGGGTTGTCATTTAGTGCCTATGTTTATCATAACTAATTAAGATTTTGGCATTCCTCATGTTCATTGATAGTTTGTGTACTTGAGCAATTTCAAATCTCTAGCCGATCTGGTGTAATGCAATCTTGGACCTTACTTGATGCGATATAGAGTCAGATATACAAACCCTGAAACACTTGAAAACAATATAAATAGGTTTCAACGAATGCCAATACGTAAATGTAACCTAAGCAATTGATCAGCGTACTTGGGCATCAGCAATTGTTGCGACATGAAACTCGCCACCAGTTGCGGTTGTTAGCTTGCAGTCAGGAGAGCCTTCTTCACGGAAAACAACCTCGAGTTTCTCATTAGTAGTGAAATGTGGTTGGAAAGTTTCCCAGATTTTCTTCTTGGGATTAAGTTGTGATAATGGTTCTCCGGAGTGTCCCTCAAAGAATACACGGTCACCCGCCTTCGCATCCTTTGGTGGTTCTACAAACTCAACACGACCAGTACTCTCATCAGAACCGCATAACACCATAGCAGTGGACTTGATTCCACGCATATTCACTGGCTTCAAATTACAGACAACTACAACACGGCGCTGCTGCATATCTTCCAACGAAAAATGTTTCACAAGACCGGAGCAAACTGTACGAGGGCCTTCAGCATCACCAACGTCAATGGTGGAGACGTAAAGAGAGTCTGCATCAGGATGTTTAATGGCACGCTCAATGAAACCCACACGGAAATCGATCATAGACACAGTTGGAGCAACCGCAGCCTGCTGGCCAGATTGATTGGCAGGTTTATTAGCCTCCTTCTTAGCAGCCTTGCGAGCCTTGGCTTCCTCACGCAATTTAGCTAGCGTAGCCTCATCAGGTTTGCCACGAACCTTTTCAGAATTGTCTTGGCCTTTGTCGCCCTTGCCCTTCTTCTCCTTGGTTTTAGTATTTTGGGCCTTGGGGTCGCTTCCTTTCGCAGGTTTCGCAGGTTTCTCAATAATTTCGCGTGGTAATTCAAGGCTTGTGTCAATTGCCAAGGGATTCTCCAATTGCAACAGATTTTGCAAATAGTGCGCCCAACGAAGAACATGCCTCAAGCGGGAGTGCACATCAAGCTGGTTCTCAGCAGATAACTCCTTTTCTAAAACCGGAATAGAGTGTTCAAACACGACAACATCAGCCTCTGTTGGTTGAGAGCCACTAGTTAGGAAGCTACGGTCACGTAATGCATTGTTCAATTCACTTAGTTTGCTTCCGAGCTCACCGCGTTGAGCCACATCTTGCCACTGTTGAGCAAGAGCAAGATTTTCCCTGGATGGTTCAGTGTCACCAGAGGCCACAGTCTTTTGCAAGCTCATGGATTGGAACCGTGTAACTAGATCGGACATTTTGCTTTGCTGCGATATACTTGATGCTTTTGTAATGCTTTTGCAAGTTATGATATTCAAAGTATAAGCCCGAATTTTCTTTATTGATGAACAAAAATTCAAAGTAGAATGATCAGAAAGAATTCCATTTCGCTGATTCCGTAATAGTGTCAAGGATTTGCGTAAACTATTAACATAATGTAGTTTTACTCGGGTTCCGATCATCATGTCAAGTTCAGTCCGCACTGTACATTATTAATTTGAGTTTTTCACACGTGAGAACCCGTAAAGAAGGATTTCAACTCTAAAATTATTGAGTATATCGTGGCTTCAGTATTTTGATTGGTAAAACCTACTGATTCTAGGTATTTGACGCATATCAGCGTTTTGTTTCATTTCGTGAATCTCAGTATATGGGTAGGTAATGTTTTGCATACAATTAAGCTCATGAGTAATCTCATTGGTTTTGACTTACACTGATTTATGATGTGACTGTGACTTCAGAATATACAAGAAATACGCTGTAGATTAACATCTAGATTTAGGTATGGCGAATCAGTTACGGTTTACCATCAAAACCTCTTATCGATGTTGTCTAGCTTATGGCCTTTAGATGTATGTTTCGGTGTGCTTGAGTATATGCTGGAGATCTTCTAGCTAATAGAGTTGCATCTTAGGCTTCTTTAATAAGACTTTCACTCAGATTGTGATAATTCTTATAGGATTATACGATATCTGTCTCTATGTATAACTTCCCGTTTCTCGAGTGAGTTACATATCGTACGTACACTAGAGATTCAGGACCGCTCACGCGAAGTACACGATACGTTGGGAAGTAGGTAGAAATAGCTCAAGCATCGTCAACTATATATTCTCATCCTGATATCGATAGGAAAAACATGAACATGACAAAAGAATATTGGGTCTCCTTTTGGAAAAGAACAATAATCGAAGCATTATTAATTGGCCTTAACGTCCTTTATCAACTCTGTTATACATGTTCAAAACAATCGACGGAAAAATTCATGTTGGGTGTGATGGAGATTTCCATGAATGTCAACACAAAAACTACTGTCTTAAAACGTCCTCAATAAATCTTCTGTAATCTACTTCACCGTCTACAACTTCGACACCCTTCAAAAGTTCCTCAACTTCCTCATCACTCAACTTCTCGCCCAGTCCAGTTAGCATATATTTGAGATCTCCAACAGAAACCTTGCCCGTATCCTCTTTATCGAAAACTTGGAATGCACGAACAAAATCCTCTGCGCGATACTGAGTAGTTGCTTCTAAAGCATTCTCATGCTCGCGAACTAGTCCCTCGATACTAGAAAGCGTCAAATCGCCATTGTGGCCCTTTAAAATATCTTCAACTTGCTGGTTGGTCGGGTTATATCCTATTGCTCTCAAATAGTCAGCCAGCTGCCCAGGTGCAATCTTACCCTCGGCTTTCTTATCAAATAAAGTAAATATATCCTTGTTGACCCTAGACATTGTACGTACCACCTATTTGCTGGCTTGGTCTAATATTTGTTGATCAATACAGGTTGGCTGAAATATATTTCAATTGTTTTTATTTTATAACAGGCTCATCACTAACTTTAGATGATATAACCAAATAAATCAAGCAGGTACCTACAAGTTAAGCAGGATATCATGTTTAGGCTGATTCCGCTTAGGAATCCGTATGTTACTACTCGGGAACCGCTAAGTAATGTCAAGCGTAACTGGCCATCTAATCGTGTTCGCTGGGAAGGTCCTAGTGCTCTTCGAGGTATTCAACAAGCATGTCCAACAGCTGCAACGGCTTCGGTTACATCTGAAAAGCCTCGCAGGGGAAGCGTCGGTGGTAACGTTCCCAAGAAGCAATGGTCTAAAAATGGGTTCCAACGCCAGAAACTGGATCCGACGTCGCCTTGGTTTCACCAATTGAATGCCTATGACGAATGTGTTGTTTCTACTCTCCAGGAGAGTCGTACACCTCTACGTAAGGATTTAGGTCAACGCATTCCCAAAGCGGGGCGTGGTACTAGTGACCCGTTATTTTGGGACGCAGTTCGTCGCGCTGTTGGAATTTATGAAGAACTCAAGGAAACTGGAGCTTTGGATCCAACCAGAGTGGGTTACTTGATACATCTCCTTCATAATGGTTTGCGAGCAAACCGCTCACAGCTTGTTGATTTAAATCGCAAGCCTGATTATGATTCTAGCTCTTTTCACAAGGAGTCGCTGAATTTCCTTTATAACTCATTGAAAACCATTGCAAATGATATTGCCCAAAGTCAATATATTAAGGTCGATGAATACGGGCTGATGCACTTGTTAACCTCTTTCAAGGAGATGGATTGTCCAGAGGAAGCTGTACAACTATGGCACAAGGGTTATTTACGTGAATCAGAACGTAACGTGGATCCAAGTAATATCAGAGGTAATACTAAAGAAATGGTATTTACTAGGCCAATGCCAGTTGGTGCCATTCTTCCATTGCTATTTGAGCAACAGGTAATGAATTTTTCTGAACTAGTACAACTTTATCAAACATGCAAAGAAAAAATTCCTTTCATACACGGCGGTTTAATTACAGGTATGATTGATACTTGTTTGAAAGCGGAACAAAATGAAATGGCTTTTGAATTGTTTTCTGAGCTTTGTTCGGATGGGGATTTCAAAAAGTACGGTTATATCATCAAGACTCATTTAGCATTTATTGGCAACTGTAAAGATCTCGGTGTTGCCCAAAACTTTTATGATAAAGCTGTGGACGAACTAATGCCGTATAAATTCGATTTGGAAGTTTCTGTGGTGAAATCCTTTTTAGATAATATCTGGAACCAGGTGAGTCATCAAGTTTCTCCAGAGGCTGCGTATGAGAAGGTTGAGCAGGTTTGGTTGAGGTCTTTGCAATATTATGCAAACAATGTCAATAGAGGTGTTGTTTCTTCTTTGAACTCGACTTTTTTTTCGATATTCTTTAGCAGGTTTCAAAACGACAAGCTACAAGGTGTTGCTCATTTATCTGAGGTCATAAGCCAATTCAACAACGTGAAAGGCGTAGATGAACCCTTTTTGAATATTATTGCTTCTAAATGCATTGTTTGGCATGATCGTGAAATTATCGAATATTTGAGCGGCTCGTATGAGTTGTTCAAGGTTCCCAAGACTGTGGTAACATTGCGTATTTTGTTAAGATCTCTAGGATTCATTAATGACGTCACTCCTCAAGAGATTTTGGAATCTTGGGAGAAATTAATCCTTAAGATTGATTCTCAAGGATCATCTTATATTGCAAACGCCGATTGGGCAGCATTAAGGGAAGCTACCGTTACGTGGTATAAGAATGCTCAATTTAATTCAGAGTTGCTCAACTCAATGGACCCAGCGATGATCAAACAGAGATTGGATATTTACCTCCAGATAGTAAAGAAATACATGAAATATTGTAGAGATTCCTACCAAGTAAACAGAATCACGAAAGGCTTGGCTGAACTTTCTGAATTGGAGGCCGAGTTCCAACGTTTAGATACAATCAATGCAGACGCTATCATGGTGCCACAGCTGAATTGTTTGAAGGAATTCAAGTAGTTTGGAGGATTTGAAGTAAATCTGGAGATCTCGAGTTGATCTGTGGACATTTATATACTGGATTATTCTTTACCTTATTGCCTGTGTTTACCTGTTATACAAATTTATAATCATCTCAAAACATACTAACGGACATCATTCGCGATCAATTACTGTAATCAATTATCAATCTTTTGATTCAACTCTCTCGTGGTAAAAACTAATTTTGTGGAGGTCTTTAAGTAATAACATCGGCATGTATAACACAGCTCATGGCAACAAAGGCTTTTACGTTAGCAGTTCTAGCTTCACTAGAAAGGAAATCTCTCAGTATATTGACAGATAGGCTGATACTATAGCTGATGGGGGTGTGCGGTAGTAAGCCAGAACCCCAGACTTCTGGGGTTGCTCCTAACATACGAACAGCAGCAACTATGAATCCTAAAAAAAGTCGGCCCTCGAAGACACAATTCAAAGAAAAGGAAAACCAGGACTCATCCTTAACGAAGTCGAAGGATTCTCAAGGCATTAGGCTTGGTGATAATATCACTTCGGAAGAAACCAAAGTTGCAGACTTGTCTCCTAAGGAGGCAGCAAAGCTTGCTGCTGAAAAACGCTTAGATGAGCAGCGAGCTAGAGACGGAAAGATTGGGAAAAAATTAGCTCAGCAACGAGCTCAATCGAAGTTAGTTCACTCGGGACTTTAAACTACTCTCATGAATATATGATATAGCTAAATCAAAAGCTTTTCGGAGACGCTCGAATAATTTAGATAAATTATTCATATCCTGGATATTTATATTATATAATATATCAGGTTCCAAAACCCTCGATACGATGGCTTGGATTTTACAGTTTTCTGTCTTTTCTAGCCTATTCATATAGCTTGCATCTAATGAATTAAAGAGCATTTAGCCAAACCACTTTAAAACGAATGAAAAACGACAAAGGCTGCACTGCACTGGGCACAACTACAGATAATGGGCAGCCATGGGAGTAAGATAAAGGTAACTGAAACAGATAAGGCTATGTTGGCTGTAAAGAAATCCCGCGATGAACTACATAAGTTTTCGAAAAGAACGGACATCTTCATTCTTCAAGAAAAGACTAGACTGAAAGAACTCATACATGCAAAACCTACATCTTATAAAAGCGATCCTCAAGTTAGAGCATTGTTAAAAAGAATACATTATCAAGAGCACCTCTTGCAGCAGGCCTCGGATCAATTGGTTAATTTGGAAAATATGGTAGCGACATTAGAATACAAACTCGTTGAGAAGCAGTTTTTAGAGGGATTACAAAATGGTAATAATATATTGAAAAAGATGAATAGGGAATTTCAAGATGTTGACACTCTAATTGATGACGTTAGGGATCAAATTGCATATCAGAATGAAGTAGATCAGGTACTCGCAACTAGTGTGACTGGTACTCATAACATTGAAGAAGAGCTTGATAGAGAACTAGAACTTCTAAACAGTGAACTCAAATCAGAAGTTCTCAACCTACCCAATACAGATGGTTTAGCAAGCCTTCCTCAAGTTCCAGTTATTACTCCGGAAGAACAAGCTGAACATATTATATCAGATTCTGATCATCGGTTGGAAGCCCCACTTCCTTCCTAATTGCATGAGTCATTGGATATTCCTTCATTCCATTTCTTGAGATGCTACTTGGTCTCACTCAGCGAACGATTTGCAGGGATTTTCGTAAAATAACAATTCAACCTAAGCTCAATTATAGTCAGAGCATTTTACATTACAGAAATAGTGATCTTACGTCACTCAGTTGTCCTCAAGATAAGAATGAAACTTTAGGAATATTAATTGAGATAAGTCTCGTACTGCAATTCTGTTTGCCCCAAATGATTTATTTATTTTGCACTATCGCAAAATTCTTTTGAAGCCACAAATTAGGGTTAGTTTTTTTGGCGCGGTCATTTGGCCTTCGATTACGGTGTCAGGTAATGGAAGTCGCTTTGCTCCTAGTTCGTACGTTTGGCATATAAGCAAAATATATGTTGAAGAATTGCACTGTCTCTAGTATCAAAATATCATCAAAACAGTTAACTTCTGGTAACTGAGCCATACATAAACTATTTGTTGTGTTCTTTTGCTGTCGCGACTACTTTTTGTGCCACAAAAATCATGATCATGGAGCAATAATCCCTAAACCATCAAATTCGCTGTTCGCAATAATATGGCATGGAAAGTGCCAGAAGTATACATTGAAGGAACGACAATGGAATAGATTCTACGGTGGATATCTCAAATCAAATACAATGTTTTGAGTAATCTCGGACTCCTGTGTTCCATCAATGTTGTAGCTTAGCAAAAAATTGAATGTTTGCTGTGAAGCATTAAGGGAGTGAGGCATACGTTACTGGTCAACGCAAGATGTAGTTGTACTATTTGCTAAATAGACTTTATGAGAGTGTGTTGGCGTTATCGCATTTTGCTAAAAAGTATGATCTGTAAGGTGACTGAAGCCATTTTGCGGGTACCCCGATGCTAGTGTCGTATGATTATTAAAACATATAAATAGTTGGTCTATGCAGACTAACATTTCGGAGTTCTTCTTGTTGGATCTAAAATATCGCGTCTTGGGTATATTGTAATAGTTCATACTATCGCACCACAAAACATCAAACGTCACAGCAATCTTTTGTCACTGACCACAAAATCAACAACTCAAACTAAGATAGGCGTTACTTGCTAAACTATCATCCAATATTATCTATTGTGACTCTATTTGAACATTTCTTCCATCGGTACAGATTATTAGGTCTCGATCAATTAGTCCGTAATCATTGCTTTACTCTCGAATTGCAATAACGTTACCATATTCGCTTTTGAAAATAATTTGCTAATTATTAGTAGCTACCAGGAATAGCTACTATTTCAGATATGGATAACTTGACCAAACAGCAGTTTGCGAGAGATATCACTTCTCTCGTTTTAAGAGTGGTCAATAATTGCTTATGTTTCCATCCAGATAGAATCGTTGAGATAACAAATCCAAATGAGTACGAAAGTTTCAAATATAAATATATGATGTATCGTACAGGTGTTGTCAAGAAATCCCGACCAAAAATGTACTTGATGCCTTGTAATGTATCAAGTCTCTTTAGATTTTTACAAAGTCTCTCTGTGTTTCCAATCGACGAATACGGTAATCGCACGACGTGGGAACAAACTGAAACTGATAATGACTACAAAGTCAAGATTCTCTCAGAATTAGATTGTTATAATATTAGGAGAGTTGAAATGTATACTGCCTATGTCGTATATTCTGTTCTGAATAAACGACTGGACATCGAAACTGTCAACAGCCCGGATTATGAAGAGCCTGATCCTGACGAAGATATTGATGAAGAACTTTTAGCTGCTATGGTGAGGCCTGGAGATAAAAGTTTGGTACATAACTATGAAGCGTCGATAGCCCGTACTAAGGAAAGTTTAGCAGAGGGTAAAATTTTCAACTTGGATGAGGTTCATTATTGTATGGGAGTTACACAATGGCACTTTCACAGATTATTTGATCAGGTTATGGGAATGAGTATCAAAAAGTATAGTACATTCGTAGAGAAGTTTGTTGATTACAATTATGAGTTTATTGAGAATTGTAAGGTTTTTTTAAGATCTGGTATTCTCCATGGCAGATATTCAATGTACCATGACAGATTATTCTACACTAATAGGGGATTTTATTTTAATGATTACATGAAGAGCATTCATATTATTCCTGGTTACCTGATAGACTCTGGTGATAGGAGGCGCAAAAAGAAGAAGGAGGTTAAGACTTTGCTGAAGGCCGTTCGCGAGGAAATATTTTCAAAGTATCTGGAAAAAATTAGTACAAAATACCTAAGGAACGCTCCAAGTGTGCAGTATTTGAATCAATTATGTATACCCCATGCAGGGCCTTTACTATGTGATACTGAAAAGATCCCACATATGGATGAGCGTGTGTCAAAAGTGCCGGATGAATTATTAATGAACCTAAGTTACCCAATAGAAAGAACTATTCCAAAACAGAATTCTTTTCCAAGTTATGTACCCCGTATGTCTAAAGATCTTCTGAAAGGAAACGAAGGACAGTACTTCCTAAATCTCGAAAACGCAAATACCTTGCCAACTACTTCTTTTGGACCTGCTATTAATCAGATATACGACAACTACCAATTGGTTGGCGAAAACTCCTCAAGCATTACCAATGAGGAAGAAATGAACAGGTTTTTCCGCGCTGAATTGACTGACATGTCATCGGTCAATTTACATAGCAGTTCTTCAGAGAATTTCAGTAGAAACCCTTACTCGCTAGAAGGGGATATTTCATCGGATACTTCCCCTGAAACGAGTATGGATGTGGTTGAGTCTAATATAAATGACATCTCTGGTGCTATATTGGGTGGTACTTCTGATGCTTCTATATCGAATATTATATCTCGATTGAATATCGAGGGTGACAGGGATGCCTTCTACGACGCTAAAAATATATCCATGAATCATCACTTGGCATTACCACAACACTACAAGCATTTAGTTCCTCCTAAAACAATCAGAAAGAGAGCAAGTAAAGGGAAAAAGAGGTTAATTTCTCGGGATTAACACACCTCCCAATTTTCGATAGAATATGCACTGAGTACTTTATTTATCATGAAATCATTACAAAATTTACATAATATGAATCCCTATAATGGTCGTTATGTTTGTCGTCCTTTAGAAACGTCAATGGCCATCATATTAGTGCAATCGAAAGCGATTCATGTGCCAACCCTCGCCATTATCTTGTAGTCATCGATTTGGATAATGAGTATTACTTATTGCTGCTCTTTCTATTTCATGCGTTTTTCAACCTTGGGATCTATAAATACTAGTCACCGTCTGACAGCGATTGATAGTATTGAGCCTGTAATCATGAAGCATCTAGCCGCTGATGTAATGCCCAGATGAATATTATTTATGTTTTTTAGGGATAAACTTTTTCCGAGATATGATTAGTATAAATAGCAGAGGTTAAAAAATACCGAACTCTTTCTGGTATAATCTACTTTGACCTATGAGGCCAAATGCCTAAATTTCGGGGCACTAGTCTATGAAACGGAAAACAGATATTATATGGTGATTAGAGTGTTCGGCTAGTGTTGGTTGTTTGAGCATTTGGCTATCATTAAGCATATAGATATAGATTCTTTCCAAAACTCTTGGCCATTTGAACTGTCGGGCAGGTTTAGCCGCCCAAATCATAGAAACACACTTAAGGTATTTTACCCGGACTAATGGTGTCTGATTTCCATTTTTGTGTATTGCAGTTTATGGATACTGGAATATCCGTTTATGTTACTTACTGAATCAGGAATAGACACTTGCCAGTCCAACAAAAAATCCAACAAAAAGTCAGAAGAAGGTCTTGAGGGCAGATGTGGAGCAGGGCGGCAACTTGCAAAGTCAGCTACGCGTTCTTGGGAAGTACTCTATATATAAGAGCAAGAATGTGGCATTTCGAATTGTTCGCCCGATGATATTCTCACGGAAGATAACGGATCCATAAATCCTCTTAGATATCAGTGTACACTTTGCTTCAGGCACCCGCAACCAAGCCACATATAAAGTGTTGCAGATATGGTGTACCAGAGCTCCAAGGTGGTGAGCAAGCCAGAGACTAAACACGAGACAGCTGTGCGGATCAACGCCCGAAATGCCAAGGGCCCGATCGTACGTCCGGACGGCATGCGTTGTGACACAGTGTATGAATTTGTTTTAGAGTGCTTTGAGCGCCGCAAGACCAACCCAGCTATAGGATGGCGTGAGATCAAGGAAATCCATGAGGAGAGTAAAGTGATCAAGAAGCGCATCAATGGTAAGGAAGAGGACGTTACCAAGACCTGGTTTTACTACGAGATGGGGCCCTACCAGTACCAATCATACAAAGAGCTTGAGAGCATTATGCATCACCTTGGTCGCGGTCTTGTTCAGGTGGGTATGCGTCCAGGTGGTGAGGAAAAGCTCCACATTTTCGCGGGCACCTCTCACAAATGGATGAAGATGTTTTTGGCTGCTCAGTCTCAAGGAATACCTGTAGTAACAGCTTACGATACCTTGGGCGAAAAGGGACTAATCCATTCAATGATTCAGACAGAGACTACGGCGATCTTCACTGACAATAATCTTCTGCCCAAGTTGGTTAACCCATTAAAGGCTTCCAAATTTGTCAAATATCTCATTCATGGCGATCAGGTAGACCCCAATGATAAAAGACATAATGGTAAATTATATCAAGTGGCGCACGACGCTCTTGAACAGATCAGAGAGATTAGGCCAGATATTCAAATCCTTCATTTCAATGAATTATGGAAGCTTGGAAAGAGTACGAAAAAATCTATTGATCCACATCCACCAAAGGCCGATGACATCTCTTGCATAATGTATACATCTGGCTCGACCGGTGATCCTAAAGGTGTTGTTTTAACCCATGCTAATGTTGTGGCCGGTGTTGCAGGAGTTGGTAAAACAGTCATCAATGATGTCGGTATACACGACAGAGTTATTGCATTCTTGCCTTTGGCACATATATTCGAGCTAGCTTTCGAGTTGGAATCATTTTTCTGGGGGGGAGTTTTGGGGTATGCAAGCGTTAAGACTTTGTCGTCGACATCAGTACGTAACTGTCAAGGAGATATGGCTGAATTCAAGCCTACGATTATGGTCGGTGTAGCGGCCGTTTGGGAAACTGTAAGAAAAGGTATCTTGTCTCAAATTGAAAAGTTACCGGCTATAACTCAAAAGATTTTCTGGACTGCCTACAACACTAAAATGAAGATGAATCAGTACCGAATCCCTGGTGGCGATGCTTTGGGGAGAACAGTTTTCAAAAAGGTCAAGCAAGCTACAGGTGGTCAACTAAGATATATTCTAAATGGTGGGTCGCCCATAAGTACAGATGCACAGTCATTCTTATCCAATGTTTTATGCCCAATGTTGATTGGCTATGGCTTAACCGAAACCGTGGCAAATGGTGCCGTACTACAACCTGACCACTATGAGGTTGGGGTTACTGGCGATTTGGCATGTTCTATTGAAGTCAAATTGGTTGATGTTGAAGAATTAGGCTATTTTGCTAAGGACAATCAAGGTGAAGTTTGGATAAGAGGCGCACCAGTGATGAAAGAATATTACAAAAACGCAGAAGAAACTAAGGCAGCGATATCTGAGGACGGTTGGTTCATGACTGGTGACATTGGTGAGTGGACTTCAAAAGGTAGACTGAATATTATCGATAGGAAGAAAAATCTGGTCAAAACCTTGAATGGTGAATATATCGCATTGGAAAAATTGGAGTCTGTTTACAGATCAAACGCATATGTTCAGAATATATGTGTCTACGCCGATCAAACACAAGTCAAGCCAATCGGAATTATTGTTCCGAACTTGGTTCCTATGGCTCAATTAGCTGTGAAGCTTGGGATCATGAAGGAGGGCGATTCGGTAGAAAACCACATTCATCATGATAAGTTAAAGCAAGCAATATGTGCTGACATGATAAAAACAGGTAAATCACAGGGTCTTGGCGGTATAGAGCTTATAGCGGGTGTCGTCATGTTTGATGACGAGTGGACGCCTGAAAATGGCATGGTTACGTCTGCTCAGAAATTGAAGAGGAAAGATATTTTGAAGGCTGTACAAGCTGAAGTTGCTGCAACTTACAAAAATAACACTTGAAAATCTCTTGGACGACTAGAAACGTACTGTTCTTATATGATCTCGATATACTTCAGGTTTTTTCTTTGCATTAACTACTCTCTTAGTCAACTTACTATCAGCTCCGAGTATTCAAATGTGTATATTTATTATATAATGCGCTATTCTTGAGATCGAATATGGTTAATTTCAAGAATTACTACTAGTGAGAATAATAATGGGTACAGCACTTTGCTGTTTGTTACGATTCGTGAGCCAAACAAAGTACGCGATCTAAGTATTTAAGAGCTGTAGCTAGCGTATAAGAATTCCGCTGGAATTTTTACAATTCGTGATCAGGGCAATGGTGGTGTCGAAAGTGTCTACAAAAGTAACTACCACAAGATTATATTGAAAATAGAAGTAGTAGAATTTATCCCGGGTATGAAACTGCAAACTATCACAGAACGCCAAAGACGCCAATAGAAGAGCGATTAATCGGGCAATTGACTCTATGGTCGGCTGTATTGAGGAGAAATAGAAATTCTTGATTATGACTGATCAGGCATCAACAGCAAGCATTGAGTCTATCAAGGGAGTTCATCATCATGTGCGAACTTATCACCCAATAACAGATATTCAAAGTCGAATGGTCATGAATTTAGATTCCGTAATGCACTTCAGGAGCAAACCATGTCCACGTTGATTAGATGATGAGCAGTTTCGGCGACAGAAGCAATCATTGGCCTTCGATTAACTGATGGTATCATATGCTATAAACCGCACAATACATCTATACTGCATCTTCAAGCTGTCTTCAATTGTGATCTATGCGCAGCACATTATATGGCGTGAAACATGTGAAACTGAACAAATCTCACGAAGAACAGGTTGTAACCAAAAGCTCGACTATGATTTCATTGAAAAACTCAACGAAAAGTGCAGTTATCTGGCAGACCAAGTATGATGCAAGCGTACGGAAAAGTAATGATCTATCAGAAATCGACAACAATTGTTCCAAACGAAACAAGTCAAAACGACATCAACATAGAAATGTGTGGTCGGCGAAAGTAGAATTACGGATTTCACTCCCTAACTATAATAGAGTATCCGTTTATGTTGAATATTGAAAATACTCAGCAAAAAATGAGTAGTCATTACATATGAATTGGAATCTCCTCGTAAAGCAATGCGTTGCTAACGTTCTTGTATCAGCAAATCAAGGCATTTACTGTTCTCCAACAATAGCCAAACAATTATAATTATTATCCTGTCTTTAAGTTGTATCAGAGTTGCAACTTGTGAAAACTTTCTTGCTATTTTTATAATTTATGGTCTGAGTCGGGTAAACGTTATATCTTTCTAGATTCGACATTATATTATACGGTAATGATACGCGTTCGAGGTATACACTATGAAAGAAGGCTGGTTATGTGGAGGCCATGTTGTATCTATACTCTACAGTGCTGCATGCAGTCTTCAGTGAGAGATGTTATAATTCTTGAAAGACGTAGGCATGGTAAACTTATTTGAACGGTATTTCTCCACGACATAAAGGACATGTATTGTTACCAGATGAGCGAAACCATTTGTACAAGCATGCACTGTGAAATCTATTGCTGCATGTAGGGCATGTTTTGCTCGGCAGCTTCCTGTCAACAGCATGAAGAATTGAATAGCAGATAGCACACTCCTCAAATCCTGAAAACTGCAAATTTACGTTTCTGCTGAATAGTTCTAAGCAGTCCAAAACCGAGCCGTTCATACCAATTATCACATGTTGCGTGGAGAGGATCCATTGTTTCCATTTTTGTTCAGTGATTCCAATTCTAGACACTCCCACCACTTGAATATTCGTTAAGGGGTAGTTAGCTGGTATTCTAAAGGCTATCTCTAACTTCTGATCGTCTATCAAATAACTTGCTTTTACTTCATTCACTTTTTTGTTTATCTTGATTGACAGTTCCGTTTCTCTTTTGACAAGATCATGCATCTTTTCATCAACTTTGATTAATTCCATCTCGATGAGAACTGGAGAAATGAATCGAGTGACAAACTCGTCAACAGTTTTCTGCAATGATCTATTCTTCATATTAACGAACCACTTGCCAGTAATTGGGCCCACATTGTAGAAAAGTCTGAATAGAATATAGGCCAGTAGGTGTTTACATTCATCCATAACTATCTCTTTATAAGGGTTGAATTCATTACCTGCTATGTCATAATTTGATATGTTTTGTGCTGTGGTATTATACCAAAATTCTTTATCGTTGAAGTCGATCTGATTCACAATAAAATCGAATACTCTAAATACTAGATCGCGTTCCTGAAGTTGGCCTATGAATAATTGTCTCATATTGTAAGATGCGTCCTCGAAATATGACAAAGCCAAATACCATGACCATAGATATCTTATGAACTTTATCTCGTTTTCATGTTCGAGATATTCTTCTGGCGCTTCGGTATCTAAAGTATTGATTAGATTATGTGGAATCTCGAATTCCTCTTTGAAGGTATCGTCTTCAACAAGGTAGTTATTGGGATCTGGTAAAGAAGCCTTTTGTTGAGCTCGAAGCTCATACTCGATAATGTTCGTTTGTTGCATTGCGCAAATTTGAGACCTTAAAAGTTTTACCAGAAGCCTATCTCTATTGATATCTTTTGTTGATTTAACATCCAGAAAAGCTTCAAATAATCTATCGGAAAATTGTTGTGTAACGTAGTTGTTCATACTATCCGTAATACGAGTAAGGGCACGGTAAAATTTCGCTGATATTTGATTATTCAGTTCTTTCGAAAAATCGAAAAAACAAATGTCAAGGATAATCTCTTTGTTTTCATCATGCACTTGAGCTGTATCTATAAGATCAGTTTGCTTTTCAATTGCCCAATGCAAATCTAAAGCAATTTGCCTCAATTCAAAGGCATATGGTGTGCTCTCCATCAAGCACAAGCTCAGAGAGTCAGATAAGATTTTAACTGAAAGCTCAAATAACTTAGGAACGCGCTTTGTTATTTCGGGATATTGCAAGAGTCGGATAAAAAAACTCAAAAGCGCTATTCGGCATGGCATGAACAACTCGTCATATATCAAGTCGCTATCTAAGACTGTTTCCAAGGAATTGAGAGCCATAGATATTTTGGGTAAAGGAACAGGAATGTATGATTTCTCATCGTCTTGGGGTGCAATTAATAAGTTGTTAAGTAATAGGACAAGCTTGTACTTCTCTGTGACAAATTCATTTGCATTGATACCAACTAGTTCTGAGAATAATATAGATCTTAATTTGTCGAAATTGTCTAGTCTCAGAAATTTATCGAACACTCTCAATATGATAGCTGACATAAATAGATTCACAGGTTCATCGGTATTCCTAGCACTTTTCACCATGAATCTATCAATGATAGGTAGTATGATCTCAAAGCCTTTGGTGGATAGGCTATCTGCAGAGTTATTCAACAATTTCTCAATCACTCGAACTTTGTAGATCGATGTGGCATCCATTTTATTGGTCGAAAATGTAAGATAAGAAAGTGAAACGTTACCGGGTCCGTGCTCCTTAGAGCTCGTTATTGTTTCAATTGCGGATACTAGGTCCACAGCAGTTTCATTATTTTTAGAGAATAGAGTATTGTGAAATTCCATATACTCATCATGAGGATTTTCTGATAAGCAGTTATAATCTGTCGCTATTTCGGCCATCACTGAGATGTGAGCTAATATCTCGGTCGTCACGAGGTTAGGAAAACTAGTAGCCAAACGATCTAAAAACATGCTCTCTCTTATCTTCATTTCCATGTTTGCTATATTCCAACTTCCTCCGATGTTGTCCAATATGTGATAGTTTGATTGAAGGTAATCAACAAGAGTTAGTCTATAGTCAATAAACGAAAAATTTGGGCCTAATAAATCTTCTGTTGCATCCGGCAAAAAAGTTGAGATACTTGCTTTAGATTCTTGAAGGAGTTCCGTAATGATTTTCAAGCATCTCTCAAAAATCTGTGGGTCATCATTATTTCTCACCTGCTCTTTTATAGATTCTAATACCTTTTCCATTACCTCGTCATTGTTTGAGAGCTTCTCGATCAAGGATGTGAGTAAATTTGAGTATTCTACTGTATCACTGTTAACGCAGGTTTCTATAATGTCGGTTTTGATAAGCAACTCAGCTGTAACCTCCAATGATGTTGTGCCCAATTTACTGCAAAAGGTGCTCAAATGCCCTTTGGATTTAGCGTTCTCGTACAGGAGGATTATAGTTGAGGTGTCGATTATATTGCCACTCAAAGAAAAATCAGACTCTGGAAAATCATAGGATTCTATGTACTCGTTTACTATTTTCTTTATCATTGTGTTATCTTCAACTTTACGCAAAGAACTGTAAGCTTCTTTTGATATCATATTGAGAAACGAAATCATATTCTGGGATGGGATCTTGGATTGAAGAGATTTTTTTACGAAATTAGTTATGGCATCACATTTGGCATAACGTTGGTAAGATTTGGACTTCGAATAACTTATAATCAAGGAAGAGTTTTGCTCAAAATTTGCTGGATTAGTTCTGTCAGTTATGAGGTATATCAGGTCAAACAACAGGGTATCTAAATCCTCGTAGCAAGTATCCAAGAGTGTCTGGATAAAATCTATGACGTTTGAATTGAGTTTCGTAGGGTCATCGGATATTTCTTCGAGATAGTTGCAAATGTGTTGGATAATGTCTGTCAATATACACTCAGCGTCTGAAGAAACTAATACAATGCAGAGTAGATTGCTCAGTGTGTTATCATACTTGGAAGCATGCTCAGATTCGGTGAACAAATTCTGGTCAAGTTTCTCAACTACGGATTTGGTATTCAAATGTCTTGCTAAATTCTGTGCCAGGGTAGGAAGCTCACCCAGCTTTTTCTTTGAGGTTATCAGTGTCATTGCGTCATCGTTAATATATTTTTCTGCATCCTCTATTCGAGCACTTTTCAAGAACGAAAGGTAAGTCGACCAGCATTCCTCGAGTGTTATTTTACCATATCTGCCTAAAACTAGCTTTTCTGAAAGAGACTTCGTTCCTTTCCTCCAAATGGGTAACCATTCCATTTGATCATCTAGGAGTCCGATAGATCTAGTAGCCTCGTAAAGAGCCAGCATCTTGTTACAAAGCCCAGGAAATGGTACTGCGATAAAAACTGATAAAAAATTCATGATTTTCTCTTTCGAAGTTTTGTCATAGCCCCAGATGGCACCATTCTTATATTCGTTGAATTGAACTAATATTGATAAAATTTCTGGTGCAATCGCTGATATACTCATGGCATTGGAAGTCGAGACCTGAGCCATTGATTTGAATATCTTTCTGATTGAGAGTTTTAAGACATCCTTATGTCTTGCGAGGTAGCCTGCTCTCCAAAGACAATCAAGAAGTTTCAATAGAGACTCATATGTTTTCATGTTTTTTGAGTTCTTGAAACTGAGTGAGTTCCAAAGGCTTTCGTTTGAGAGCAAAGAATTGAGATCTTCTTTTAATTCTTCCAAATTTTGTTTATGTTCTAATAGAATCACGATTAGCAACACAACTCCCGAAAGTACCCTGTTATACTTGAAATCAGATTCTTCTTTAGTACAATATCTTTCATCAGTTAGCGAATTAGCATTTTCAACAATGACTACCTCTTCCGCTAGTCTTAATATCTCAAGGTTGAATCCTGTCCACAAGAATTCAACTTTATCAGTACTACCATTGAAAGCATCTAGTAGGTCTTTTTGAGTTCTCTTACTGACCTGATTATCCATGTCAGTGCAGCCTAATAACAAAAATGGTATCAAATCCTTCAAAAATTTGGCCACTTTCTTGCGTAAGTGCTTTATCAGTAGAGTAGTAACATGATTAGCTTGTGATCTGATAATCTTGGATTCATTCATACATAACTTGGCATAAACTTGTGTCCAACATAACATGAATATATCGTTCTCAAATAAGTGTTGATTTACATCGAAGTTTTCCACTATATCGGTTATTTCCGTCAGTGATTTCTCTTTGGTAGTCTCATCTCTTTTCATGAGAAGTTTCATGTTAACCTTAAGGTCATTTGAAGGTAAGTTGTCGACTAAAGAAGCACTTGGCCATCCATCGAAGTAGTTAAGTGTTATTTTGACACCATTGTGGCCCAGTCCATCATCCTCTCCGAATTGTTTGAAGGTACTGGTCGAACCAAATGACATATTCTAAGATCAATTGTTGGACTACCGACTATGGAAAGTTTGATCTTCGCTTTTGCCTCGGACGTATCTTTAAAATTTATATCACATATTACAATATTCAAACACTTATTGTCTTTTTAGTTCATAGCCAAATCCGAGAGAAAATTACATTGTATGTAAAGTGAAGCGTGAGCCTACGGTGGATTGCTATATAATCGAAACGAAACGAATGCTCTTAGAATCTTCTTCCTAGATTAGTACGTTTCCAAAACGGAGTTTTCCACTTTCCTTTGAGTATTTGGCATCAGCTTTGAAGCCATTATCACTGTTGAGCCCCTACAGTTCGAGTTCTTGAACATGGCATTGAATAAATCGTTAATACATGGTTTCTGCTAAGCGAGTTGATGCAGCATACATATTTTGCACAGTCTCAAAAATTAGTTGATCTATGTACCACTTCAAAATATTACCATTGCATAGCTCATTACTCTCGATAACAGACTTTTGTCGAGAATTGCTTGGAAAAAATTGCGCAGTGATTATTATCATGGTAAGTCTTAATCTGATCTTATTTTCTTTCGATTGTCGTGCTGGAAGCGTCATGATTATCCAGCGGCTTGTAGGAAAATAATTAACATTCATCGCGACGTCGTGATGTACTTTCGCAAGCAGGTCAAAAGATCATTGAGAGCTTCATGATGGCAATTTCCCCAAGCGTTATCAAAAAATTTGGACGAGACCGGAGTCGAACCGATGACCTCTCCCATGCTAAGGGAGCGCGCTACCAACTACGCCACACGCCCAAGATAGCTCGATTAAGAGTCCAATTCCCTATTGTCATATTTTAATGTCTATTACACGTGAAGTCTATAATAGATAGATTAACTTTCGAATCATCATGAATACAATGAGTATATTGTCGGGCATATTCTTATCTCACATACTTCTTACTTAAAAAATTTCTTGTTGAGTTCTAATCAACAGAATTTGGCTACAATTCACAGTATCTTTAATTGTAGGTCATCATTGTGTGATTTCAAGATCTTATTCAACAGCCTTATTTAAGGTCAGCATCGTGAGAACTCCCCGACGTCGCATTATGTTAACCAACATCGAAGTTCCTGAGTAAAGAATTTGATTTATCAATCTCTAAAGCACAAGATAATTCGTGTTCAATCATATATTTTGTATAGGTATTCTAGTCGTGCCACCCAATGGCTCTAAAAGGTTCGATACTCCACTGAGAAAAAAGCAATGATCAAGACGTTCAAAGTTATCTCAACAAGCAGCGCTTTCTTTGAAGCTCTGCTCCGTATACATCTTTTTGAGATTCAACCTCTGTAGTATCCCAAAACTTTATACATCATTGCTTGGAATTATTAGGTTACAACAAGAAGTGCCACAGACTCCAAGACATATCTGTCATAGTCTATTACAGCAGGGCTATATATATTATAGATCTGTGTTACAAATTATGCACCCACAGGAATTGATCTAGTAAGACTCAAAATCACTATACTCTCTAGAGATTACCGTCCGCTGGAATCGGAAGATTGCAATTTCCATGTGGAGAGAGATTGCCAGGGAAATACTGTAAGAGATTGCATGAAAACTAAGCATCATGCGCAGAAGATTTGTAACTCTGGAAAAATTATTGGCAATGTTCAGCTATAGGTGGTTTCCTTTGGTATTCGATCACGGGCCATAGCATGTAAGTATACTAGCCGAAGATAAACAAACGATTGTGGCAGAACGTACTAGTGATAATTCAAGAACATTGAAACAAAGTAGTTGAAATTTGCTTTTGTAAATGACGATAATAATTGAATCTCTTTGAACTTTTAATACAGAGAAATTAAGTGGAACTGGTTGCGAAGCAAGCTTCGATTTCTTTGCTGCATTTTTATTGCCTGATCTAGTATTCTGAGAGAAATGCATATTAAGAATTAAGCAGATCGTTTTAAGGTATGTACAATAGTGTAAAGGAATATTTTTACGATATTTATATTTTGGAGGAGTAATACTGGTTCAGAAATATGTTCATGATGAGTACATATCGAAAATTGAAAAGATTAAAATAAGCGTATGTGAACATCTACCTATAAAGTAGACGCGTAATTCATTAGCTCCATTCTGTACTCCAAGCAACAGGCTAGTAAAATTACCTTGCATACACCAAACTAATCTTATCACACGCTATGTGATATAAATCTTTCTACGCTACAAATGATTTGGCTCCGACTCTTGATCGCACTTTATGCGGGTTCTGAGTGGATTAAAAATCGATAATTGTAGATTTAAACTCCTCGATACTAACACGACATTCAACTAACACAATTTGCTTTAGATATCAGCGTACTCAATGAGCATGAATTGAAACGCTGATTACCTTAGCGGATTTTTGAAGAAAAAAAATCAATATTAAAATTGAAACTTTTGCAAAGTTATTGAGTAGAGTTATCTTCGGAGAGCCGTTGTATAGAAGTGTTGGAACCACGATCCCATAACTAGCACTCGAGGAATTTTTCCAGTAACTCATCGTTAGGTATAAACGTGCTAAGTTAGTCTTCTTAAATCTGCCTCAATCGGGTCAGACCAATTTGCTAAGTTGTATGCACTACAAGGACTCCACGTTTCAATACAATAGATCTGGTAAGCCTCGATAAGATAACCCGCTAAACAAATATTTTCATAGACTTGGTAGCAAGCGCAACTGCTACAGATCAATTAAAGAGAAAAAATTCACGATGACTTTAACCGAAAATGAGTTAACAAATCATTCATATATTGATCATGAGCTCTCTGCAAACCTTGATTCTACGGAAGCTTTCGAGGGTCCCGAAAAACTACTGGAAATCTGGTTTTATCCTAGTGCAAATAAAATACCTAACGGTAGCAAGACTCTCAGAGAATTGCCTGTGGAGACATGGGTCTCACTTTTGAAACTTGTGAATTGTGAGGTGCTTTCAATTAAATCAACTGAAAAGATGGATGCATTTTTGCTCAGTGAGTCCTCAATGTTTGTGTTTGATCACAAACTGACACTGAAAACTTGTGGAACTACGACCACTCTTTTATGTCTTCCTGAGCTATTTAAGATTATCAACGAGGATCTGCAATGGCAGATACCCAAGGAGAACGAACACTACAAACCCTACAAAGTTTTTTACTCCAGACGCTCATTCATGTTCCCAATGAGACAACGCTCGATTCACAGAAATTGGAGCCACGAAGTCGAGTACTTGAATCAGTTCTTCTGCAATGGACGGAGTTATATAGTGGGCCGTAATGATGATCGCGACCACTGGAATCTTTACGTTACAGAAACCAACGAAACCATGCATATAAACCAGCGCCAAAATGAAGAAGAAGAAGATGACGAGACGTTAGAGATTTTGATGACGGGACTCAACCCCGACCGTGCACATCAGTTCACAAGTAATAGACAGGCTGAGGATGGTCACCTGCTGGGCTTTGAAATGACAGATAGCACTGGATTACGAAAATTGTACGGCAACAAAATAGGCGCCAGCTTCCATCACGACGCATTTGCGTTTACACCGTGCGGATACTCTGCAAACCTGATTTTGGATGAGGAATATTACTATACGCTCCATGTCACCCCGGAAAAGGGGTGGTCCTATGCCTCCTTCGAAAGCAACGTTCCTGTCGCGCGTGTGTCGCGCGGAGAGCAGAATAACATTGATGTACTTAACAGCGTATTAGACGTCTTTGCTCCCGATGACTTCTGCGTAACGTTTTTCTGCAAAAGCCTAGAAAATCGTACCATCGGCGATCTAATGCATTTAGTGAAAAATGTACCGCACTATGCAAAAATGGACCGCATAGTCTACGATTTGGACGATTACCATTTGATATATTTGCGGTTCAAGCGTACATCGTAATGTGTCGGGAGATTGCTTCTATAAATTACTGTCCATCAATCTGCATCACTTTCGGCCTTCCACGATCCATATCGACACTCTCATGTGCCTTCACATAATTCGCAACACATTAATCACCTATTTAGCTACAATATGTATGCTTACTTGCTGTGGTAAATGCTGTCGTCAAACGCAAAATCGACGTCAAAAGTGACCTGGCACAGTATGCCTGCTCTAAGGATCTAAGGATATTCTACGTTAAATTTAAAAGCTCAAAGGGACAAACCGATTGGGTTAAAGGGACATATCCCGAGAGATGCAACGTGCGGTAAAATTGCGAGGCCTATTGTTGAGGTAGTTTAGGGTGGATGAATAAAGTTTCGAATCACGGGATATTCAAGGTATAAAAGGAGGTGATTGAAAGTTCAACAGTTGAGATGATTCAGTCATGGTTAAAATTAATCGATCGATACCTTCAGAGAGGCTAGTGAGTTATCGTTTGTAGATTACTATATTTTGAAATGTTGTTGAAGCACTCTTCGAAACAAAAAACCCCAAGAACGGTTGGTTCACGCCACAGTGACCACGCAAATGTTAGAGATCTTGAGGATCTGAAATTACTATCGGTTGAAAACCAGAAAATTACAACTGATCGTGGTGAGACTTCTGAGGTAAGAAGTTACCGGGACCACAATGAGGAGTCCCACGTTCTCGCTCATCGTTACGATATTCCAGAGCAGGGTATGGACAAATTAACTGCGTATGAATTGATTCACAACGAGTTGACCTTGGATGGTAATCCGCATTTGAATCTCGCTAGTTTTGTCAACACGTTTACCACTCACGAATCTAAGAAATTGATCACTGAAAATCTCACTAAGAATCTTGCAGATAATGATGAGTATCCGCAGTTGATCGAGATCATGCAACGCTGTATCTCTATGCTAGCACAATTGTGGCGCTGTAGTGACGATCTAGAACCCTTAGGTTGTGCAACCACTGGCTCTAGTGAGGCAATCATGCTTGGTGGCCTTGCAATGAAGAAGAAATGGCTTCACAAGATGCAAGATGCTGGACGCCAAGATGTGTCCAAACCTAACATAATCATGTCTAGTGCTTGCCAGGTGGCACTAGAGAAATTCGCTCGGTACTTCGACGTCGAGTGCCGTGAAGTTCCAGTGAGTGCAAAGACGCATCATAGTATCGATCCAAATCTTCTGTGGGATTACGTCGATGAAAACACTATTGGTGTCTTCGTAATTTTGGGTACTACCTATACCGGTCATTTGGAGAGTATCGAAGCTGTGTCTGATGTTTTAGCTGAAATTGAAAATCAGCATCCAGACTGGGCGAACAAAGAGATTCCGATTCACGTAGATGGTGCCTCTGGTGGGTTTGTCGTCCCTTTTGCTTTTGGTGACAAGCAACTTGAGAAGGTCGGGCTAGGTAGATGGGGTTTCGATCATCCTAGAGTAGTTAGTATTAACACTAGTGGCCATAAATTTGGATTGGTCACACCAGGCTTGGGCTGGGTTTTATGGAGAGACGAGAATTATCTATCACCCGAACTGAGATTTCGTCTCAAATATTTGGGTGGTGTTGAAGAAACATTTGGCCTCAACTTTTCCCGTCCTGGATTCCAGGTTGTTCACCAATACTATAATTTTATGTGGCTAGGTTACAAAGGCTACAAACGCATTTTTGACAAATCCTTGTTTGTCGCAAGAGTTTTATCACATGAACTCATGAACTCACCTAAGCTCCAAGGTCATTTTGAAATCATAAGTAGTATTCATGAGCGTATCGATAACAACAAACCGGCAAAAAATGTCACGGAATACTGGGACAAGACATCTGAATTCAAACCAGGCGTTCCGCTTGTCGCTTTCCGCTTGAGTGATAAATTCCGTAAAGATCATCCTGAGGTACCTCAGGCTCTTGTGTCAAAGTTGCTCAGATCCCGTGGTTGGATTATTCCTAATTATCCTCTGCCTAAATCAACCGATGGTTCATGCAAATGGGAAGTTTTGCGTGTGGTTTGTCGTTACGAAATGAAACTCAATTTGGCGCAAGCCTTGGTGAAAGATTTAGAGGGCGTCATAACCAAGTTGATTGGTAGTTATGACTCAATTATAAAAGCAATGGACTCTGTCGATGAAAAGCCTTGCGAGTATATATACAAAATGCTTCTTGCAATTGCATCTCCTGATGAAGACGAGGACGAAGACGAAGAATCAAGTAAAGATCAAGAGTCTGCTAAAGGAGCTCAACAGAAAAAGAAAGAAAAACAAGAATATTTGCGTGAACGTACCTCTAGAAACTACCGTGGTACTTGTTAAAATATATAACTTTCTCTGAATTTTTTCCAGCTATTTAGTAACCTCATTATCTTTACCTCACTGATAAAGTAAGTTTACAATTCAATAAATTCGATCGCAATACCCGAACAAAATTTCTTAATCTATGAAAAGAGAGTAGGTGAGTATTACGACTTCTTTAACAGAACTTATAAACCTATGACCATTATTTTAAATAGCTATAAACCTTCGTAGTCTTTGTTCCAGACTTCGACAATTTTCCGCTTCTCAGAAGCATCTTTGTCAGAGAACTCTATTCCATACCCTGGCCGAATCTTTCCGCCATTTTGTATCTCTTGCAGCATTCCAAAGGCACAATACATATAATTCGAACATTCTTTTATTTGCATCCAAGGGTTTGCTGTCACATTTGGTATAAGAAGCCCTTCTATCTGCAATGGCATGTTGTACAAGGTCTCCAGTTGTTCTAAGGCGTTATACCTCTCTTTGAAATATTGGCCATCCCTTTCCCAATCTCTGACAGCACTATTCGAAACTTTGCAAGTCTTCAAACCTCCATTCGACCACAAAAGTTGGCCTTTATCATTAGTATGACCGATTTGAGCGGAGCATATATAATCCATGTCATTGTTATTACTCTTTGGCCCATATTTGCCAATAATGGCTGTATCTGTTTGATCAATAGCAAAATCATGGCCTGAAAATAACTGCCCCAACCAGAACAATTCCTTATCACCATATATACACTTTTGTACTTTGCTATCCAAATGAAGCAGAAACGACATGATCAATCCCGACAGCTTCTTTTTTTTATTCACCATGACAAGACCACTATCCACGTTATGTAAATGTAACTTGGTGAAAAAGTTCATGTATGCTGAAAACGATTCATCATTATTCTCTTTCAACGTGTCATATATGACATCATTGAAAAATAAATTAGAACCTATCATATTACACTCCTCGTTAGAAGGAACTGTTAATTTGAACATTTCAATGCAATATGGGAATGTCTTTTCCTGTGGCATGTTACGGTCCTTGTAAAGTAGTAGTCCTCGTTCTTTGTACGATTGCTCATCGAAGAAATGCAACGGTGATACAAAAGGAACGACGTCATTATCAATAAGCATGGCATCTTCGAATGTGTTAAATAATATCGATATCCACTTATTCATGAAGTACTTAACATGTTCATTAGTAAAATCACCATCAATCATGCCTTTACAATTAACTAAAAAGACCTTCTGTTTCGTCTCATTTGTTACAAAATCCATAATCTTCGTGATAGAATCAATTCCTAATTCGTAGCCTGATGTAACAATTTGGATCGGAAGTTCATTATGCCATGTGTCCAAGACCCTCAATAACTTAAAGAATATCCCAATTTCTCGCTCAGCAAGACTAATTACGATACCTTTTCCGGAGCTTTGTTCTGCCCAATGATTCCAAAAATTCAAGTTATAATCTTCCACAGGTATCTTCTCTATGTGCCCTGGTATTTGTAGAATTCGTGCATTTCGCAGATCAATAATTTGAGGATATATACGGCGTTCATTTTGGAATTTTAAAAAGGGAAACATACGTCTATTGAAATCAGCTCCTTCCTCTGGATTCATAATATTTTGTAGCTTTAGTCCACCTCTTATGAAGCAATGGTCATATATTCTAACGCTCTCGGCGAGGAACGAGGCCAGATAATTATTAACATTCTCGGAATCATAATATTTAACCGATTTGGCATTACTCCAGTCAGGACTGGTCTTGTATATTTGCTTTACAAGAAATTTACACTGATTTTCAAGCGTCGCTTCTCCCAGATTTTCTCTTTCCCATTCTTTGGCAGCAAAATATATAGGAGTCTGAGGGATTACAGGTCTGAGAATGCCTCCGGAGCCATGGATAATAGAGCTGATATTATTCAATTCCACCTGCCGAAAAAAAGTGTAGTATAAAAACCCGATCACGGTTAGTAGAACAACTATTCTCCTCAGCCTGCGCTTCTTAGAGGCGTTTGAGACCTCGAACATTTGTTGTACTTTAACAAGTGCTTATCAGAGCTAAAGGCAGCTGGCCTAATCACCCTTACCAGCAGAAACTTGGCTCCAATAGCCCAATAAATACAAACCTTGAGACTGCTCTGATGTACGCAAATAAGTGCTTAAATGTCAAAGGTATTGCATTTGTCTTGAGTCTTTGATGTTTTTTATCTAGGTTTTTCTTTGTACAATACACTTAAAGTATTGAAACAATCACATATCTATATATAGAAGCTCAATTGACCAAATCAAGAGTAATTGGGCTGCAGTTCATAGACTCTGATCCAAAATGTCCAGGACTTTCTTATCATTATTAGCACTCGAGCACTTTCTATGACAGAGGTTATCGAGAGAGATCAAAAAAAATGCTTCCAACCAGATTTGAACTGATGATCTCCACATTACTAGTGTGGCGCCTTACCAACTTGGCCATAGAAGCTTTAATTGTTATATTAACTTGAGTATCAACTACACCAAGACTGTTGGTTTCAATGTTCAATTCTAAACTCTTCATGGTACTTGCCAACATCAGGGCACATTGTGCTGAGCATGGTGAAGATTGATTAGAGTCTCTAGAGCACAGGAAATGCACTGTAATTACTATTTTGTAACGTTGAAACTGATGGATGAGGAATGGCCACGGATAAATCGGACGCTATGTACTCTCTAAATATTAATATCATTTTGGTTACAGAAGACAATAGTACTGGTATTTCGTTGGATCACAGTACTTCTCGCGATTTGTTGATTGCATTTGCAACTCAACAGGATGCCTATGAGCAAGATGAAAATTCATGAAATGCTGGCTGCTCAATTGAAACACCTCCGAGACTTGTAGGGTTACAAAAAGCTGAATATCTATTGACGTGACGATAATACAATACGAGCAGTGTACGATTTTTTAATGTAAGGTCTCAGTAGGTAGAAGATATTGCAACACGAGAGATTCGTTTCACGGATTACTCATGAATTATGACAAATAACATGTCTCCTGTAACGAAGAGTATCACCAAGAGAAGAGCGTGCATAAGCAAGCTACGATCAGAAACAACACTATATCTATTTGATATAATTTTCTCGATCATATGTTACCGTATAGCTGGGAGAGATTTCGAAGGGGAAATATGGAGGAGCAATGGAAAACAGCCCGGATCCGTATGATAAGTAATATATCGAAGTCAGACAGTTGCTAGAGTTTCATACACGAGATGCTACAATCCGTGATACATATCCAAATAGATAAAAAGACGGGAACTATCGTTCTGGAAACTTGTAACTTCACAGAGTTTGACCTTAAGGCAAGTGTCAACAATTTAAATGAGTGCAGTTTAACCGCATATATAAGGAACAGTGGATTTGATTTGTTGAAGCTATCCCATACTAGAACCAAAACATAAAATGGTCGACGCTCTGTGAAATTATCTCCCACCTTTTTTAAGTGATTGGACGAGCTTCAGATCCTTGTGGATTTGACCATGGTATATCATTGTCATTGGTAATTTCATAAGATATCATGTAAGATGAACAAGCTCCACCTGTTCTTATGTGAGCCAAAGCAAGAATAACGTGCTCACTTTCTCACAGTTGTTGGTTTTTTTTCTCGACTTGGACATGAGTATTTTGATGAAGTGTTCATGGCGTTTAGATTGAGAGCTACAATCAATGAAATTGAAGATTCGTTAGTTTCTGTGAATAAAGATATGCTCATCGGATAAATCATTGCAAAGGCACTATTCGTTTATGATTTGGATTATTTGGCATCTCGATGTGTCTTGATCAATCACGCTGACCAAAATTAATGATGTCCCTGATAATCCAGCGGCCAAGTTGTCAAAAATATAATAGCTACAGACACAAAACTCAGCGGCTATCAGCAATTGCATCGAACAACTCAAAAACTGCATCGCGTGTAGTATTCTCGTGTGATCATGATCGAAATCTTGGCCTACCAAATTGACATAGTAGTCACGTGATATTGATATATTAGACCTGAATGGCCAAGACCGAAATCTGCGGATTACTAAAGGACTAAGAGTAATCGAACTCACTAAGAGAGATCAGTTACACGAACTAATCATCTCATTACACGATAACTAATAACGTTATCGAAGAGTATTGAAAAATAGGATAATTGGCTTGAGATTTCGAACGATGGTTAAAGTGTATGTGCATGACAATAACGATTCGACGGACTTTCGAGAGAAACACGACAGTGGCCAGTCTGTGGATCTTCAAACGTTGAAGTCACTTGGAGTGATTTACTATCGTTACGAAAACCCAGACGATGTGGAAACCCTCGCAAAGGAGCGCGACTACAAAAATCGCGATGTCGTGACTATAACCCCGGATGCATTCGGAGGCCAGGAAGCATATATGAAAAAACTTGAAATGTTCTATGAGGAGCATTTGCACGAGGATGAAGAAATCAGATATTGTCTCGAAGGTTCCGGATATTTCGATGTTCGCCACGAACAAAATCACAACTGGATCCGGTGCCAAATGGAGAAAGGAGATCTTCTCATTATGCCAGCAGGCATATACCACAGGTTCACGGTCACGTCCGAAAATTATATAAAAGCTCTAAGACTCTTTAAGGATGAGCCCAAGTGGAATGCGATCAGTAGACCGGAAGGTGATGCGTTGAACATACGTAAGCAATATTTGAAAACTATCAATTGATTACCGATGGAATCTGTTGATCAATAGTAAGCCTCTCAATCCTAATACGAGCCACCCAACCTGACCCTAATGTTACCATAATGGCGGGCTTATTATTCACTTTCTAGTTTAAAGCACTTGATATTCTTTAGTTCCTCTGGCTTGTTATAAGTATCGATTCATGATTTTATATGAGATGAAATTTGTTCATAGTCCGAGCTCTTAAAGTTCGAAGAAAACCACCATCGAGAACAATATTGCTTTGGATTGTTACTGGCCTTGACTTTCCAGTGTCATGGCCGAGAAAGATCTGGTGGCTGGAGCAACGGTTGGTGTAGCTGTAGGTGGTGTTCCTGGCGGTTCAAATCCAGCTACTTTGCAATCGTACGCTGACACGTTGAGCTCATATATACCCAGAGTTGATCAGTTTTATATACCAGAATGGTTAACCGTTCAGTTTTTGACTAAGAACTTGATATGCTTTACACCGCTTATTTCATATGGGTCAACGGTGATTAGTCTTGAAAGGTCGCGGACTGCTTTGGGCTTCTCTATCGACATATGTGCTACGATGCTAATTGCCAGTTTGCTTCGTGTATCCTACTATATTATTACGCCCTACGATACCACACTCCTGCGCCAATCGTTGGTAATGATTAGCATACAGTTGGTGTTGCTTCACACATCGCTCAAGTATCGTCCAGAAGAATACAAGTACGATAAATTGCAAGATGTGGAGTCATTTGCATGCCTTTTTCAAGACGCATGGAACGAATTCAACTGCGAACAGGAGACTTCTTCCATGGGTAATACCACGAGCGACAGTACCGCAGATATAGCTACGGTTACTTTGAAAAGAATCTCCAGGTTGATATTACAGACAATACTTATATTTGTCTATAAGACTCTGAAATTCTTTGACCCTAGTTTTAAAAGGTTTCAATCCTTTTGGCAATGGAATAATACCAAGAACTATTGGCGTTTTCTGGCCGTCTTTGCATCTTTGCAACTGTGCCTTACGGTTTTTATTGCCAAGATAATGAATTGGGACGATTTAGCTCAATGGCTTGGCTCATTTATAGGATCGCTGGGACTGCTTGTTGAATCCACTTTACCACTGCCGCAAATCTCAATTCTTTACAAGTTAAAGTCCGTACAAGGATTCAAATTAATTTTACTTGTCAGTTGGCTTTGTGGAGACACGCTAAAACTCACATATCTCATGTTTGGGGCTACCAATATATCGGTCCTATTTGTGATATTTGCTTTGTTACAGATGGGACTGGATTTTTACATTGGAGGACAATATATCTACTACAAGTATTACTACAAATCAAGAACTCTCACCAACAATGATTCAGACTTTGATATTGAGCTAAATGACCTCTCGATTCATAGTAAGCCACGACGAAATACGGTGACTAGTTTTCAGGATCAAAATGTTATTCAATCAGAGAATCGGGAAGACACTCCCGGATTTTAATAATAGGCATACGCAATGAAATGCGCTCGGTACAAGTACATTTCAATAAACATGGTTCATATGGTATGATTTAGAAATTTAATATCGGCCCCTAGTGATACAACAACAATATTAGACATATTTTTCTTTGACTTGCATCGTAAACTTACCCAGTACAAGGCTTTATATGGTGCCAAGGTATTCGGGAAAATAAACCTAATTACGTTATTTGAGAATGCGAGATTCTCGCGTAACTCATCATATTGTATTCTGCTAAATATGCTGAAATGGAACTCCTTCAGTTTGCCTTCATATAGCAAGTCAGATCTTGTGAGGCTTCATTTCAATATGCTTCTCGGCTACCGAAGTACAAATTGTATATTAGTTAGCATTCAACAGCCCAAATTGAATTGTACTGTACCCAAGGAATCATGATTCTTCATGAATCAATTACCTGAATACAATTCACTATGAAAATAGTTCACTGCGTAATCATTCTCTTAGTTCGAGATCATACTAGTTTTTTCCTCTATGTCGCCAATCATTACCATCGATATTTTTTATTATCGAATAATTATCGCTATCAGTACATTTAACAATGTTGAGGTTTATCTATTAGCTATGTACTCAAAGATATGAAATAGAGCAATTTACAGGGTTATAGAGCTCATAACTATACTAATTGACAATTCATCAACTTAGAATCTTGTTTACCAGGATTAAGTTCAAGGAGTGTTTTAACAGGCTGATAATTGGATGCTTAGGGAATTGCATTCCATAAAATTAGGGTACTTAATCAAATCATTGTTACTTTACATCAAAATCAGAACAACAAGCCACATAGCATTCAATGATATACAAATCTTTATCTAGAACCATTCCAAGGAGCAGCAATTCTTTGTTCCCCCTCTGGATGAGGTTTCGCGGTTATTCTACACAGTCCAGCACAGGAGGTATTATGAAATACGAGTATACGAGCGATTCAACTGTTGTGACATTTTCTAATGCTCAAGAAGATGGGAAGTCACCTGAAGAGAAACCATATACTGTTTCGTTCAACAACCTATTTTTGAGGGATGCCTCTACCAGTGAGATGTCTGTCGATCCCATCTCAAAACAGAAACGTTTCAGCACAGGCTCTATATTAAGCGACCCCAAACACACCCAAGTCAAATCCATGACGGTCACGCCGGACAAACAAGGACTCGAGATTACTTGGATGGACGGGGATAGTTCAGTTTATCCATTGGAGTTCTTTTACAAGTACAAGGGTTCAAGCTTCATAACAAGATCTATGCGGAAGCAGTGGTCTAACTTCAGGCCAGTATTGTGGAATAAGGAGTCATTTTTGCACGGTAAGGGCGATGAGACCGTTACGTGCGAAGCATTTCTCACCGATGATAACGTATTATTCAAAACTCTAATCAATCTGCAAAAGTATGGATTAGCTTTCATTACAGACGTCCCTAAGCCTGATGGCGACGAATGCTCCCATATAGCTTCAAAAATATGTGAGCGTATTGGACCCATAAGAAAGACCATCTACGGCGAGGTGTTCGATTTCAAAAACAACGATGTCCCTTCGCTAAGCGAGAATGCCAAGTTTGTGAATTCCCAACTTCCTTTGCATATGGATCTGCAATTCATGGAACATGCTCCAGGATTCCAGGTCTTGCATTGCTTGAAGAATTCCAACAAGAAAAATCACGGCACTCATACCTTTGTAGACTCTTTTTATGCTACTAGATTGATAAGAGAGGGTGACCATGAGGCTTACGAAGCCCTTCAACATGTTCCAATCAATTATAAATTTGAGAAAAATGATGCGAGATATTACCAATCAAAGCCGCTAGTTGAGCAGTACGACAGTAATGAACTTAATACTCTGATTGGAAACTATGAATATTTAATCAAGCGCGTCAACTATTCACCTCCATTCCAGGCTCCTTTTACTTATGGAATATACAATAAGCTGCCACAGAATATAAAGGATAATGAATTAACTGTTACGCCTGCCAAACTTACAGAACGTTTTCTATTCAAGGAGTTTCTCAGAGGATTAGAAAGCTTCGAGAAGAGCATTAACATGAAAGAAAATCAATATAAGGTGAATTTGGCAGAGAACTCGTGCGTCATATTCAACAATAACAGGATACTTCATTCACGCTATAAGATTAATAACGAAGAGGAAAGATGGTTCAAAGGATGTTTTTTTGACACGGATTCTTTCAGAAGTAGATTGATGTTTTTGGAAGAAAAGTTTCACTAGTAAACTTCAGATTAAAAGTTCACGCCAATCTTTACCGTACGATTAGTAGTTCCTCTATTGGCATTGTGCCCATTTTTGTATTAATGTATTCAAGTCAGACGTATATAGTTAAGTAACACTATTCATATATTCTAAGCAACTGATCTTAATCTTATTTTCATGTTTGGTAGAAAAATCAAAATAGCCGCTTAACTCTAATAACATCAAACAAACCGAAGGCTAGCTATTATCTTGCAGTCAGATTAATATGTGTTTGAGAGACTGGATGAACAGGTACGAGACAAAAGAAGAATTAGTAGTTTTTCTTTCTCCGACGGTTCGAGAAGTACATCTTTATCAAAGTTCAAGAGTGGATGATATACCTTATATTATAGACTCATTTTTGTCATTCATCTTCAACGCGGTTTCCTCTCAAGGAGAACACGTTGAAATAGTTTATAAAACCATGACGCAGAGTGATAAAAGGTCGAAATCTGTCCTCAGATTCCCGCATTATGGGAAAAGAAACCAATCAAAAATATCTAGGGACGCAAAACAACTTGCAACTTTATGTCATTTACTCAATACTATCAAAGAAAGATTCAAATCTGGAACTAGCACTATACGTGACGTCTATTACTCTAATGTGGAACTCTATAGAAAACAAACTACAGTGGAGAAATGGCTAAAAATAATAGAGACAAATTTTCAATTGGACTCCCACAAGTCCGTTGGAATAGTACCCGCACAAAAAGGTCTAGCTTACTCATCTTTTGATATATTCATACACCAAAAGGGCTGCATAAATAAGATGAATAAAGGAAATATCAATTTGATTCCATATTTGGACGATGACAGCAAAATTCAGATAGACATACCTTCGAATACCTTGAAAGTTGACATAATCGTATTAGAAAAGGATGCAGTTTTCAATAAGATTACCAGAGAGAAGCCCTCCAATACAATAATACTAACTGGCAAAGGGTACCCAGACTTTTTGACAAGAAAGTTCCTACATAAATTGCAACTGTGCAATTTTAATCTTATACTAAACCAATGGAAAGTTTTTACTGACGCAGATCCTTACGGTGTGCATATTGCATTAACATATACTCTTTCAAACCCTATAGAGTCCAATCTCAATTGTACTAAGTTGATTTATAGTGGCGCTTCAATAGCTAAATTAATCGATAAAAGACGAATTCAACTACTAAACCTGTCTCAACGTGATGTCTCCTTTACGCAGTCTCTAATCAGCAGGACAATCCCATTGATCTCAAACAAAACCTCAGTTCAATATGCAAGACCTTATGTTAAAGAATTACAGAGACAGTTGTTCTTCCATAAGAAGGGAGAAATGAATAAACTTGAATTGCGTGACTATCTTAATTGTTAAAATCATGAGCCGAGGTAACACTCAATTCAAAGAATGATAGGGAATATAATTAATGCTATGTATTGTTGCTATTAGTAGTACATGAATCCATTATCAGTAAAGATTTTGATCAGCACCGTCACGAGTGGCTGACAAACTTACATCGTCAAGTTCTTGAAGCTCGTTTCGATCGCTAAAAGGATTTGCGGATGCATCTTGCAATTCACCATAAATGCCCCGTTTCAGAGTGGTATCGTACATTCTGATGATTTTTTCCTGACCACCATCTTCAGCTTGAGAAAATGCAAAACCTCTTTGCTTCTTCATTCTCTGCACTTGCCTGACTTTTCTAATGGCATTTTGAAAATGTTGCTGATGAGGTCTATAATCACTGATATTATATTTCTGAATTTCCTGCACTAGGTGATAACTCTCTGGTTCATACAATCTACGATAGTACTTCCATACGAAGTCCCTTGTTAGAGCTAGCACAGGTATCAACAAGAGTATGAGCCAAAAGACAGCAGTTCCGTATGTGTGGGACACTACACCATAATATTCTTTGGATATATTGGCATGAGGAAAGATGGAGGCATAAATCGGAAAGAAAACAATCCAAAATAATAATGATCCTGGAATGGCTATCAATGTGAATTTGGTCCACTGATTTGTAACAAGCGCGGCCTTTCCTAATACAATAACTATACTGGTAGTGTATATGGAGACGCCCCAACTCCAGTGATCTGCCAACTCACCGTGCTTGTTAAGTGCTTGGCCATATCTGTATATCAAAATGGTGCCCAGAAAAACAACCGCCGAATGATAAAATCCATTAGCAATCCATCCCCAAAAGATGCTGACCGAGAAAAACTGCCCTCTCTGACCCAATCTGTACAGTTGTGGGTATCGTTCCAAAAGTCTACTGCTCACAAACTGATCAAAGACACCCAGCACAAAAGGAGGCATAACAGTGAAGAAAACGTTATAAAAACTCATACTCCACGATTCCATAATTGATTGACCCGAGAATGCATTCGTAAATACGTACCAAAATTGGGTCATGTAAAGAGCTGTATTTTTGTAAAAAGAGTATAATATCGCAATCGATATACGTTGATAAGACCAAGAGCCATGAACCAATAATAGTTTCTTGAGAAAACGAAACTGCCCAATAGCGACATCTGCAGATCTTGCAGCCTGCATACCTTCCATACCACTTATTCCAACCCCGACGTGAGCTGCTTGAATCATACTAACATCATTGGCACCATCACCTATTGCAAGCAACAATGAATTGGATTTAGCCTTTACCATTTTTACCACCAAGGCCTTTTGTAGAGGAGACACTCGACAACATATTACAGCTTTACAACGTTTAGCGATATCCAAAAAATAGTCTTCCAGATCGGGCTCTAATGCGAACGATAATGATTTTCCATCGGCTACCAAGGCCAGTGTATCTAAATCATGCTCGGATATTTGGTGGTCGTGCAGGGCGCGTACCTTTTCCATTATATTGGTTCGCGTAGCTTCCTTCGATTCCTCATTAATGATCAGTAAGTTCATATCTTCGCTCAAAAGTCTGCAGCTCATCCCAATGTTTATCGCTGTCTCTTGACGATCACCAGTCAATACCCATATCTTTATACCCGCTTCCTGTAACGTGGCAATAGTTTCAGAGACACCATCTTGTAGCTTATCCTCAATAGCGGTAGCACCAATCAAATACAGATTTTGTTCTATCATATTAGCAGCTTCTTGAACCTTTTCAACTCTATCAACCATCGAGGTACTTGCCTCTTCAAACAATTTGTTCCAGGTCATATATTCGTCTTCAGGGACATCTCTGTACGCAATACACAGAGTTCGCAATCCTTCAGATGCGTAATCTTCAAGATGTCTCAAGGTAGCCTCAGTATAGGGATTATTATTTTCATTCAGTCGTTCAAGTATTACAGTATCAGCTCCTTTACAGAAAAGCTTGATTGAACCATCTGGAAGACGAAATATTGCACTCATCCTTTTCCTGGTAGAGTTAAATTCACAAATATTGAGCAGTTCATACTGAACTTCTTCACCAGACTCCTCCAGTAAGATAGTTACGGATTTGGGCTTACGAATGATGAATTTGAAACCTAAATCAGCACCACCTTGAACCAAAGCTCCTTCGTCAGGAGAAGCTGCTTGATATTTTATGGTTCCATCCGCCAAGACCTCAGGTATAACTGTGTGACACGTTGACAATAAAATGAGGAAAGTCTTAATCAATTGAGACTCATTATCCAACGGGTCATTCAATTTCTGCTTTAGATTATCAAAATGTCGGTAACCAACTTCAATCCCATCTTCCATAACTGCTCCTTTATCTTCAGGTATTTTATCGATGTAGCATCTACCCGCAATTGAACATGATTTGAATTCCATTATATTTCTCGTTAACGTTCCTGTTTTATCACTAAAAATATATTCAATTTGTCCCAATTCTTCCACCAGTGATGAAGTTCTTATAATCGTGGGTGTGTCAGTTTCCTCATGATAGAGCTCTAAGTCAGAGCCTATCATATAAGCCTGATAATACTTGATCAACTCAATCGTCACAAATAATGAAATCGGAACCAGATTCGAAAATAAAATCCAAAATGTAAGAAAATCTTTGAAAAAGAGCCCAAATTTGTTAGTGCCGCTCAGATAGAGATAGCCCAGATCCTTTGCTTGAGCAACTGTTATTATTACATTGCCAAACGACGAGACAAGGACAAGCACTATCAGTACAGTGAACAACGCAATGATTTGCATATTGATAACCTTTTCTACAGCAGTACGCTTGATAGGAGTTGCTGTTGCGTTCCGCATAAGTTTGGTCTCATGCCCGGTAAATATTACTATACCGAATATCCAGGCAGTGTTTCTCAAAGTGGCTCCTCTTAGTATCATTTGATCGGGTGAAAGTGGGACCTTTCTGCTCGATATATCCAGTGTTCCCTCATAAGTATAAAGGCTCGAGTTTGGTTGCTCAGAAATGACTTTACCTCTCAAGTTTGTGAGTGATCTTGAATCAATGAACTTAGCAGTCTCTGTCCTCGCTTGCTTGATTTTCAAATTTGTTTCACCATCAAGATTTGCAGTCTCGATATAGCAGAGACCTTCTGGTTCAGAAGACGATATCACAATCATATCGGCAGGAATAGCTTCCTCTGAAGAAACCTTGATAATATCACCAACTTTGATATCGATCCATCTTTTACGTACAAACTCGTTATTAGCTTCGAGGTATATCTCAGTTTTAGAGTAATTCAATTCTTTGTCCGAATGTGCTCTTTTGAGATCTTCGATTATTTCTTTCACAGCAGAAACAACGAGCACAACCATAAGAGTTCCAATTGTGGTGAATCTATTTGTGGGAGAAACGTGAGGAACTTGCTGGATAGCAGAAGTACAAAGGAAAAACAAGTTTGCATAATTTGAGAATTCCTGGAAAATAAACTTCGGCAAAAACGTAGCAAAATTGTACTTTGTTGTAGAAATATAATTATCTCCATAGCCAAGTCTGCTATTTGCATCTCTATCAGATATGTTGATGATTCTAGGCTCGCCACTGTTTATGTTACTTGAATTATCTTTTCTCAAAACATAGCGATTGAACAAAACCCTTATATTGAAACGATTGCTTGAGCTTTCATAATTTGCATCCTCATCAACAACGTTTACTGCATTATATGTATTCATTTCGTAAGACTCAGCTTTGGAACCACCGCGAAAGAAGCCTGCTATAGAATTACCTATACGCGAAAATACATTCCGTTTTCTACCCGATTGAACAAGGTCGGCTGCTAAACTGTCATTTCCCAACCGATTCTTGCTCCAATTGATATCATTTTCATCATCAAATGGGTTCTCCATGTCATTTTCAATATCATCATCTCTATTAAAATCAATTGTTTCCTCGGGGTACATGTCAACGAGGTTCGTCATATTCGAATTTTCTAGTGGAAGATTTTCTTGGGTGTCATCTTCTAAGAAGTCGATATCAAAGAGAGTATCATTGTTTTTATCTGGCTTAGCATGTTGCCGTTTCGAATTCATTGCTATGTACCATGAATTGGCATGCAATATAAAAAACTTTCGCTATCCAGAGACAATAAAAGTACTTGTTATCGTCTATACCAACACCAGTGTCTATAGAACAGCGGATTCTTGTGCTATCTCTATTGCTTGAGCTCAAGACTCTTGCTGAACTTCCACTATATCTATCATCTACCACATTCAATAAATCCAAGCTCTTATTTAAGACCACGTGATTAAAGTTTAAAGGTATATGTAGACATCAACTTCCTGCAAAGAATCCTGACTATAGGCTACTATAAATACATGTCAATCCACTATCAAGGACCAATATTATTATAAAGATTAGATATATGAAAGTTGTTACTGTTTCGGAATAATTGTGGGCCTAATCCATTAAAATAAATGATAAAATATGCAAAATAGTTGTTAAATGCTGATAATAGACAAAGGGCTCAGAAAGTCGTATTATTTTCCTTTGGCAAAATCTCGTGCTCCTCTTCGTACTCGATTTCAATTCTAGGACGTTTCGATTTGGTTTTCTTTGACTTTGTTTCATCGTCAACCGCATCATCATCGCTGTCACTGTCCTCATCACTGTCATCAGATGATGCATCCGAATTTGCAAGCCATCCTTCAAGATCCTCAACATCCACAAGATCTGCATCCCCTTCATCCTCAACGTACTCAATTTCTCCCGCTTCACTTTCTTCTTCGAGTTCGGAATCCCAATCCTCCTCTTCCTGATCGTTATCCTCCGAGAGTTTGCCCATCATCTTTTTCCAGACCTTTTCGTCAACATTCAGAGGTTTGTCACCATATGCACCACTCTTCAACCGGTTCAAGAGTTCTTTTTCAATGGACTTTTCTATTTTGGCTGCAACCAGAGCCTTACGTTCTCTGCTCTTTTCACGTCTCTTCACCTTAGGTGCTATACCAATGTAATGTCTCTCTTCCTCGCGCAAATGCAATCGACGTTCGGTGATAGCAACCTGAGTCAACTTCGTAAACCTCTGTTTACACTTGTGAATTGAAAAATTACTCCAATATAGCAGGTTCTCATCGATTTGCTTTAGAGCTTTGGCGTAATTTTTGGACAGCTTGATCCGTTGCCACAGTTTGGCTGGCGTATGAGCTCGTTCGACAGTCTTCATATAAAGATAAAGTCGGCCATTATCATTTTTTACAGTTGCATATTTTGAATTCGCTAGCGGACATGACTGTCGATTACACAGGCCAGTAACGTTGTGCTCATTTCGGCAGAAAGTTTGTCCTTTGTCTGTTTTAACTTTGAACGCGCAAAACTGCTGGTTGATTAGCTGCCATACTATCTCGTCAGACATTGATATATACTTCAACCTTATCTGGGTATAATGCTTTAGTCTGTCTGTCAATTGGTGCTAAATAGGACTGTATGAATTATGATGTCTAAGCGCGATGCGATGCGATGCCCATCAAAAAATTTTTCAAGATCTATAAATGATGAAAAATATTAAAACTTGAAATTCATGTCAGAGTACCCGGACATTCATTCCATCCATATACTTAACCATATATTATCTATGGATTGAGAGGTGTCTGGAATCGATGAATCGTCAAGAGTTGGGTGATTTTATGTTGACCGGTACATGCTGTTGTATGTAGTCGCTTTCTTAGTTGATAAAAATTGAGCAAATGTCTATTAGTACGGAACGTCGTGAATTATTTACGTTTGTAATATTTATAAAGTACTGTCATTAACCCTGTAAAATAAACAGGGGGTTTGGGTCGATAAGCTGCATCCTGATACAACTCACATACTATAACCCAGCAAAATATCGATCTCTCTTGGCGTTAAACATGTCAAGTAAACACATTTACTGAGTAGTTCATGATCTACTTTGATTCTGTAGAATTTCGCCCATTGAACGCGCTGCACAAAACTCTTAACTACCCTGACATTGGTCCGATACTTGCCAAAATTTACTAGCCTTTGTGGCCGTTTTGGCGTTTCTTGGATCCAATCGTTTTTCTCTGCATTTAACGATAAATCGGAAAGATAGACCACCAGGAATGGCACACAACCCTTGATGGGATCTAGACTATTTAACAAGTTTCTTATTGCTGAATAGTTATTGTGCAATGAGGTCAATTTCTTGAGCCTCTCCCAAAGTAGCAAATCACTCGGATCTATCAATCGCCAAGCTTCCTTAAACTTTTGCACTGCATTAGAGTTCAAGGCTAAAACGATCTGCATTAAGGTGTTGTAGTTCTGCATCTCGCTACAATGATTCGCAATATGAAGAAATCTTCGAATCGCATCTCTTCTGATTTTCAGGTCTCTTGTCAGCACAACCTCAGATACTACCCAATCTACTGTCAAATTAAACCTTGATATTGCTATATCGATTCCGGTGAGAGACTCACTCCTGACTAAAAGTTGCAACCAACTGGTAATATCAGGCCCTTCGTAAGTGATCTTAAGTTCTAATAAGTCCTTCCAATCAATCTCACTAAGAACCTCACGCTCTATCAGAGTCAGTTGTTGGGCGATCGATAAAGAGTCATACATCAAAATGAAGGGTACATGATTTTCAGCGTTTGCCAAAAGAAGTGTTGGGTGATTAATTTGGTAATTATCAAACATCGTCAGTATATCCGGATGTTTTTCCTTATTGGCAGCATAAAACCCATTGTCGATGCCGTCTGTGTCAGAAGACGAAGCAGAGTAAATGTAGTTTATCGTTTGCCTTCTTCTTTGTATTAAGAGTGACCTTCTTTTATCCTTAGAATTTGTGTTCAATGTCGGAAAATTAGATATAGCCAATACTTCGACCTCGTTGGTAAGCGACTCATTTTCATCCCGCTCGTGTTCGTCATAAATACCTTCAAGTTTCATGAGCGCATCAGTGATAGGATCCTTACCATTTACTGATGTTTTGATAGGGCTTTCCTTGAACATACTTTTCAACATTTTGGCGTGATCAGTCTCGATATTGGTGACTGATTCGTTGTGACTGTTTCCACTACCAATAAATTTATCCTTTAAGGGCTCGATATTTTTTTTGGGTGACGCAATGTTGATGCTACTATTATCTGGGACAAAGAAGTATTTGTCAACGGGCTTATTCATATCTTCCAAGTGTGTTGATTTATCAGGCGAAACATCGATAAAATCGGAACTGGATTCATCACTAAAAATATGCGCGCCACTATGATTAGTGAGTTGCTTACCAGATGAAGGGATATCCATGGGGGACGAGCTTTCCATGGAACTTAGTGAGAAATCACCATCACTGACTATCGATACGATGGTTGGCTGCTTCGACAATCTATATCGCTCATTATTGTCGTAAGCTTTATCGGATGGAATATCTAATCGACTATCAAGAAGATGATTGGTGTCAACACTAGAGATCAAAGAGGTATTTCGCGAAATACTCCGCTCCAATTCAAGAAGTTCCAATTCTCGTTGTTTCAAATTCAACTTTTTTTCGATGTAGTCCGAATCGTTGGCAAGCGTATGACGTTTGTCATAACTGTGATTATTTATGCTATTCTTCAAGCGCCTTGAGATGCTGATTCTTCCACTGGCAGGTCTAACTAACATCGGTGATGTACCTTTCAAACTCGACTTTAATCTACCATTTATGCCATCGTTACTCATTTCGTTTATATCGGGCAAATGCTCTACTTTATCATGCCCATAGTTTTCTTTGTTTGCTTCAAAGGTAAATTCTCTAAGATTCTCATGGCTTACTTTCCTAGGAATTACTCCAGTTTCATATATGTGGGGCAACGCGCATCCTTCTCTATTTGGAAGTGAAAGTTCAGAATCATATGTGATACTTGAAGTCCGGGAATACGAGTTACTGAGCGCTTTGGATTCGAGAGAATGATGTTTCAAATCAGTTGAATCACTGATATAGCTACTCAATATTTTCCTCAAAGGCGATGAAGATCTTCGACCCAAATTACTACCAGGTTTATCTGCATGAGCTACGGACGTTGTTCTGCTAAAGCCTGAATGAAACGATAGGCGCTGTGGCTTCAGTGAGTTACGATTAGTATTGTTTTGGATTGAGTTCTGAACATTGCCTCCCATCAACGCCATGGCACTATGTACCTGTCTTTTCATAATGATGTCCATATACGGGAACTTTGTCAAATTCTCGTTGTTATTTAGCGTTTCAGAAAGTGTCATAACTGAACGTGCGACTGAGTTGACGACTCGGTAAATATCTAGATTGTCCATTGCACTCACAAGGTGCTCATTGCTATCATTAGGTATATTCATGACAAGATCCGAATTTGGGTTATGTTCATATTCAGGTAATTTAGTGCACATTTCTTGGACAAGCTGTGAGCGCATTTGGAACAGGTATTGGATTTCATCGATTGTACGTGCACTCAAGATATCAATCTTGGTATCATTCAGATAATTCTCAACACAAGGATCTTTCATATGTGTTTCAATTGGCTTTATTGAAATAACATACTTAACAATCTTATCCATCTCAGTGGTATCGGAACTAGGATTTCGGATCTTAATTCTCTCAGTTCCGCAAGTTTGGTCCACGCTTCTCCATTTTTCTAGTAGGCCTGTAACTCCTTTGTGCTTCATCGATTTTTGATGTAATAGAACTTGTGGCTGCCGGCCTGTTTTCTCACTCATATGTCCATGGTGGGTAGTGTACGGTGCATCCACTGTAATCTCAAATGTTTTGGCTGGTGTAGGTGGTAGAATTTGACCAAGTTTAGATGTATTAGGATATGGAACGTCTTTGATAACACTGGATACGTGACTTATCCTTGAGAGACCATCGTGCTCTCTTTTTACTCTTGATTGCGAAGTAGTATCTGAATTAGTTTTTGGGGTACTGTGAACTTCTGTTGTATTTGAATAGTCCTTTGGAAACAATAAAGCAGAAGTCGTTCGACGAGATATTTGATACTCAGGATTAGCCCCATTGGAAGGCAACTTGAAATTCTCCTCATTGCTGAATAATGAGAGCATGCTTTGATTTCTCACATCTGGCGAAGAAATACGCTGAAGTTCACTTAACGTTAACCGCTTGTTAGTCGTCCTCGGTATCTTAACAGGAACTTGATATTTTATCCAGCAATCTATATTTTGAATCTTTGGAAGATCTAATTGGATGCCGTCCCAAGCATTACTGAGACAATAGATCCACGCTTTTTTCAAGTTGACAATACAGCCCTTGATCAGCCTCGACGAAAATGTATTCCAATCCTCATTCAGAAATGCCGTAAACGATTTGCTGAGGTGACTACCAAATAAGAAATCCTCCGTAAAATGATTCAAGACACCGTGCCGGATCAACACAAAAGTTCTTATTATAACAGAACGAGCTATTTCAGCAGCATGGGTTTGCTTTTCGTTTGTAAGTAGATCTCTGATAGCCCATTTGAATCTTGATATCAAGATATTGTAGAGTTCCACTGAAGATACGAAGTGTCTGTAAACGAGAAAAAAATCTGACATGAAGGAGTAGTCAATGCCGTCGACGGGTGAAGTCAAATTCACCACTAGTGCGTAAATGTCTCCATGTAAAACATCAAGCCGTGATTGTCCCTTCTGACCTGCACTTTTCTTGTACACTATTACACGGCTCGATGGACTAGGATAATAGTCTGGCCTGTCAAATACATCCATCGACGATTTGTGGATAACCACTTCTCTTGGAATACAATTCGACGCCTGCAAAGATGTACGTGCTTAATTAAGTAGTGATCGTAACAACCAGACTGTCGTGTGTTAGAAGATGCTCCCCAGTAACTTGTGTTTCTTACTGGCAATCAAAAGTATGCTGGATCTTTCGCGGCTGTTTACAATTTTTTGGTTTATATGTCATCTTGACGCGAAATTTGAATTTGAGTTTGAATTCAAGAGGGACGCGATAAAACAGATAAAATTCAAATAACTTGAGAATCTGCAAAGCAAACGCGGACGTGATATAGTTTTGTGATATCGAGAGTCCATATCTCATTGTATTCTCAACAAATTCAATGAGCTTTATACTATGTATTAATGGTATATAAATCACTGACGCATTTCATAACGGTAATGAATTTCTTAATGCGATCGGTTCATGAGATATTCCACCCTTTAAACCAAGCTAGATAATCATAGTCACGAGAGGGACCTGTCATGCCAAAAGAAATGGGCATGAAATACCAGAAACATGCAATAACTGATGCCATAAGTGTCCCAATAATAAAAATTCTTATGATTGAGCCAAACTTGGAGTGAGTCCATTTAATGGTTGCTGCCTCCACGACGTATGATAAAACAAACATAGCGAAATAGAGTGCAGGCATATAATGATGGATATAAGTCACTCTACCCATAACACAAAATGGTATGAAATGTAGTGCCCATGCTAACAGAGGATAAAACCCACCCATCATAAATAAATTCCATTCATTTTTGTCTTTAAAGTCATCATATTGGCGCTGCCATCTCAATAATAACACTACTATCACAATTCCCAGAATCAAAACAGCCAAACTGGAGGCCCACGTGGAAACAGGTGTGAAGAGCATGAAATATTTTGGAACCTCATCTCCCCACGAACAAAGCCTAATCCCACTATGTAAGATTGGCCACTCCCAAGCTGAGGATGTCAAATAATCGTATTTGTCCTCTTCAGGGGTGAGTGCATTGTTGGTCGCCATCATTGCAAGATTCAAATGAATGAAATTCTTTAAAAAGCTCAGCCGTGGAAACACGAAGTCCTCAGGTTTATCTGGGAGTTTTTCATTTTCGTGCTTCTCAACATTCCACCATGTTCTTTTGTCTCTTTTGAAGGTGTTTTTAACACACGCTACCTCTGATTGCTTGAAACCCCACTGCGGAAGGGATTTACCGGTTTGAGTTAAATAACAGCCCAGCACCTCGTGTCTAATACGGAACGAAGTAGTCAAAGGATGAATCAAATTGACATCTTCATCTCCTTGCTGATCCATGACTTCAATCACCCAATTATCCTTCTCATCACCGATCTCATCATCTCCATAGCATGCAACTTCCCATTGGTCTGATGACATGGGAGCGGGAATCTGGTGCGAATGCAAATTGCGACCTGTCATACGATGAAAAATTCTGTAGACTGACCCATCCCTTATGAACTCCATATCTTCTTCTTCCGTCCAAGGCTCCTGCCCTCTAGCTCTCTTAATAATCCATCCATTATTGTCATCACTATGCCCATAACAGGTTACTTGTTGCTGATTGGAACCTTCAGGATAAGTTTGAACATGAGAATGTAATAACGTTCCACCCAAACCTTGATTTTTGATAAATATAACGGAATTTCCCAATGCAACATCACGAGGACCTTCTCCAACTGTAGAACCATGAAGACCAGCCTGAAACAGTGACGGCATATTAGAATCGCCCGTGCCTGAGTTTGTTAATAGGTCAAAGTGTAACTTAAAGCTGAACATGAATATCGCGATTGGAATGATAATGAGACAAACTATCCTCGCCATCCAATGGCACATATATGCCTTCCACGAAACTTCCTTGTTGGCAGTTAACATATAAAGGTCAAGTACCGTGTAAATTCCTACTACTGTTATAATGAAAAGGCCGACCATTTTCACTGATATTGTACAACCTAAAGCAATACCTGTAACCAAGAGCCACTTCCACCACTTCCTTTGAAAGGGCTTCTGCCTTTCATTATGGAAACGAATGAAACTGAAAAATGATCCCACAGTGAAGAATAAAAGCATCGAATCCAATAATATGAATCGACCTAGCGTGCTATAGGAATTCTCAAATAAGACCATTACAGTAAATAACCACACAGTTGGAATCGAAAAGCCAACGCCCTTTGCAGAAAAATAGGCCAATGGCACACAAAGTACGGAAAAAAAAGCATTGAACAACCTCATTCGGACATAATCAAGATAATCTGGATACTGTTGACCTGATTCGAAATCAAAAGAACCATTATAATTAGCCAAGTAGCCTGACAATCCCACCAACATCTTACCCAAAGGTGGGTGGACGTCGTGGTAAAATTCGTGTCTAAGATAGTATGATCCGAATTTACCAAAATGTGCCTCATCCCAAACGACATGATTGTTGGCGCCAATCTTATACATACGTATGAGGAAGGCAATGCCTGTGAACACCAATGGCATTATAATAGACTCAATTTTTAGCCAAACATTTTGTGCATCAGTAGTTTGATTCGGAAGTTTCGATTTCGACTCATCCTCAACTTCAAGTTCTGCGGTCACAATTACTTCTTTACCGACCTTATCAGGGCTCACATGTGTATGTGTTTCTCGTTTAATCTTCAAATTTGAAGCTCCTGGATTGTGCTTCTCAAAACCCGTAGCAGCAGACATGGTATCTACCAATCCAATCAATTGCTAACGGGCTAATATATCAGTTACCTTCGCGATGGCTTTGATTATTCTAAACTCTGTTGATGAAATCTTAATTGAATGAATTTGTTTCAATAACAGTCTGGTATTATCTTAGAGTATACATATCACTATCGACGAGAACAATTTACGGGTCCTGACATGACTGACATTCAGACGACACTGCATTTGATACAGATCGGCCACTTGTACTACTACCCATCTTTGAAACATTACAAAATCCAAAGCACCATTTTGAGTTTACGAAGCTTCGACGTTTTTTGATATCTTGTCAACAGCAAGAACCACAAGATAACTGAACACACTGCCTAGAGTAAGGCCTGAGGAAATGAAAATATTTGTAAATCCTCCAGCAGCCTCCTTTTCATCGTCGTTGGAAAGTTGCTCAGGTACTTTCATTATGCTCATTGATATTGCGTGCCCGTTAGTAACACCAAATATGAATTGAAGCATCATGTAAGCCAAATCGTTCAGTACCGCGACAGCTCTTGATCCATAGGGTGCCCTAGAACTTTTTGCTACGAAAATCAAAAATAACGGGAGTAGAAAGATTCGCAACACAGAATAAGCAAAGACCTTTCGAGGCGAAAACTTCCTGCTTCGAAAGATGGGCCACTCTGCAATTGTCCTACCATATAGGTCACCGACATTCCAGATAGTGAAAACCAAAGGGATGAAATTAGCATCAGTGAACGGGAGTCCTACTGCTGACACCGTGGAAGCAAAAACTGGAAATGCTAACGTCAAGAAAAATGTGCTAAAGATTGCTAGTACCAAGTATTTGAGTTTGGAAAATAAAAGAGTGAACGGGACGTAGCTTGCCCTAGAGTGCGAAAGCAGTGTTGTCTGAGCCTTGTTGATTGTATGTTCAATACCACTTTTTAGGTAAAGCCATATACATATACTCGAGACTGCGACCGTCGTCATGAAATAACCAACAATTCCAAATATATTGTGATTTGATGTGGTTCCTGTAAATGATACCAGGAATAAAACAATTGCGGGAAGAATGCCAGCAATGGCTTGACCCATCATGACACTTTGACCATATTCTGAACCGAAAACATTAGCTATGGCCATGATTCCGTTCTGGGTCATGGCAGTTGCTACTGAGCTGATCAACACAAGAAGCATGATAATTGTGAATGTAAGAAAATGTGGAAACAAACCGTGTATCACGCACACAATAGATAAAATCACAAACGCAATAATCTCCCATACAAGGCCTCTTATAACCCTTTCGGAGTAACTATGCTGTCGTTCTGCGAGCCAAATATTAAATAGCATTGATGACACAGTCGAGACAGTCATCATTGTGCTAGCAAAAACTTTTGCCCATAGTGTTACCTCACTAAAAACTTCATTTTTGAAGTATTCCGTACCACTGAGTATACTGTTCCAAGGCCAGAGTAGACCAATGCCTATTTGCAGAAAGACAACATAATTCAAAATATGCAATTTGTCTCTGAATGTTTTGTCTTTCAAGTCCTCAATAGCATGATCACTCATCCCCCTGCACAACCTGCAATAAAGATCGACTACTCAAGATCTGCCGAACCCATATATTTAGCTGTGTTTTTGTATACATTCAAATCACCGCAATCAATAGTTTATTTTTATATTCTATTCTCATCAAACTTTAAATTTTAGAGAAGAGTAAGTCTTATCTCAGAAATACATAATATTAGTGTTACACAAACCAATTAACTTCTGTACGAATTGCTGCTATCACGAACATATTCAGATCATTCAAAAGTGGCTTTCTCTTAATGTTGTGTGATATATTCGTCTTAGATATCAAATCGAGAAGTTGTTAATGCAATATATATTGGAACTTTAGAAAAGATTCGAACCACAATACAATCAATCTTGGATGATATATTAGGATTACACGTGTAGTGGAGCCTGAATTTAACAACCATCTAAAGTGAACCATTAATCAGATAATCATCATCTTTAGATCTTTCTGCTTCCTCCAGTGTTAGACTTAACAAATTCGAATCTGCTGATCAAAGGGATATGGTCGCTTGGAAATTTATCGTTGGGAAACCCTATGAAATGTGAGATGTATTCGGGATCTACTTCACCAAGCACGCCGCGGACGCGCAGAGCATGAGATGAAAACCATATATAGTCAATAACATCCGTGAATGATGGCGTGAAATTAGTGAATGGTAATTCCCCAATGCAACTGTAACTAGATTTCAAGGCCAAACTGTGCATGAAATTCTTGGTTGACATATAGCCATAATCTCTTGGCACTTTGTCGGTGTGAACTACAACCCTTCCTGTACTCAGCAACTCATATACAGCTGAATCTTTATATGAATTTAAGTCACCACAAATGATTAATGGTATTTTCTTGAAGTCTTGCCTGGGACTATCGTCTTTCAAGGTGTTTTCCAAGTAATCCAATAAAACACTAACCTGAAACGTTTTGACATCATTAAATTTGGGATCCCAATGCAAATGAGTCGTTGCTACCCAAACACTTTCGTTGGTTTTCAGGTGCTGCAGTTTCATACACAGCGCGACATTATCTTTATTCATTGCACGATTGAGGTAATCCTCAGTTCGTTCGAATTTTTTATGCTTCATCCATAAACTATTGAAGTCGATCAGTTCCTTTCTAATCATTCTAAATTTGGAGTTCCGATAGAACAAACAACAGCCATCAACCTTCTTAGACTCTAAACCTTGCATAGTTTTGGATCTAGTTTTGGCGTGAAATGCGGAGGAATAACCCTCCTTCTCCATCATAGGCTGCCAATAATCTTCAAATGTTTTACACTCGACTTCTAATAAGCAGAAAACATCACAATTGTAAGAGAGTATTTGCTGTGTCAACTTATCTCTACGGTATTCCCAAGTCAAAGCCCATGATGGTGTATACCTGTACATTTTTGGAGTTGCATAATGCTGGCAAAGCGTGTTGTACGACATCAGAGTGAAGGATCTGTTTTTCAGATCATCGTTGAGATTCAAATTTGCATCTTTCAGGCTATTATATTTGTTTTGAACCTCCCCATCAGCATTTATTTCTATGAATTCTCTATCTTTCAACAACGGGACTTCGGGCCGATTATCTCTGAGATAGAATATCAATCCTGTGACGGACTTTTCCGTCAAAATTTTTAGTTGTTGTTTATCCAAGGGGTTGCCTTCACAACCTAGAAATTGCAGGCTACAAAGATTTCCCATTTCCCAAGGGAAACTTGTAATCATGTTGTTAAAAAGGTAGAGATACTTCAATTGATAACAGGCGCCCAGCTCATTTGGAAGATTCTGTAATCTATTATGTGACAAATCTAAAACTCTCAAGTTGTTCAACTTTTTGATCTCTTTGGGTAGCTCCGTCAAGGCGTTACCATTCAAGTAGAGTCTAGTGAGAAAAGTGTATTTGAAAAGATTGTGACTTATATTGAAAATCTGCAAATTGGACAAGTCAATTGCGTGCCATAATTGATCATCATGCTTTGCCTCTGCGTTAGTATTCGTCATTCGATTTTCAACCTCATCATCTTCGTCGATACTGAATTGAGACAATTTTTTATGTTGTAAAAGTAAAGATGGTGTATTCGTCGATTGTTCTCTCATTAGTTGAGCTTCAGATTTTGGAGTACTCGGCATAGAAGAGTTTGTACTGTCTTTTGTATTAGAGCTGACTCCCATAGGGGCACTAGAGCCATGCCCTAGGTTGGAGTTGCTAGTCGTTTTCGACTCATCAGCCGTCATCATTTCAATGAGACTTTGTTTAGTAAAGTCAACTAATGAGTTAGAAGCACCTGATATTTGATTTGATTGTAGTGGAACATTCTGCGACGAGTAAAATCGTTTCATTGCACTTTGTCTGGCATATACATTAGGCTGCCCCAACGACTGCGCCGAAATGTAAGCCAAGTTCAATTGTAGTTTCCATATTGGGTTATTTAGTAGACTGGAATCCTCTAAATGTGGATGAAACAAAGGATTATTCGCATTCTCAGTTATAGCGGCTTGTTGAGTTGGATGAGGAATAGATGGTCGCTGACGACCGTTAGGGCCGTTGAGGACCTCTAGAAGTGTATTATTGTTGGCATTAGAGCCAGAGTTTTCAGGCATGACATTAGGAAGAACTTCGTGGTTCAAAGGACCCATATTCGAAGGATTACTGGCCAAATTGTTGCCTATAATATTCATAGCAGGAATGCTTTGATCCACAGTCAATGGTGTACTACCGGTCCCGCCGCTTGCTAGCTGATCCAGCAATTGCCTCGAGTTTGTAGCCAACTGACTTTCCGGCAAAGTGTTCTTTGCACTAGAGCCATTGTGATTCATCATAACATTCAATGGAGTACCGCTATCAACTTTGTTAACCGGCAGCGCAGCATTACCTAGCGGATTTCCTGCAACATTCATGCCAACCATACCAGGAGGAAACATGGAATCTGGGTAGCCTGCCATTGGAACGATTCCTCCGCGCTTTGCCATGCCATTTAGCATTGCACGCATATTGATAGCACCCTGCTGTTGCTGAGTCTGTTGCTGCGCTTGTTGCTGCTGCTGCTGATTTATTCCAGGGCCGTTCATGCCGTAGCCAAATGATGCAGTATCATTCATAACGGAGCAGTGCCTCTCTTGCACACTGCTTAGATAGCTTTATCACTCTTTCTTGCCCACAATTGGTCCTCGCTGACCTCTGTCCACACTGTTATATCAACAGATCTTTGAGGAACGAGCAACACAAATAGACAGTCGACTGCCAATATTGTATTTCAAACCAAGTACTAATAGTATCTGACAAAAGACCAATAACAACGGCCTCTAAGCTGTAATGATATAGTCAGGTTTATTTTCATGAAGGGTTCGTGCACTCTTATTCAACTGTAAACTTCAAAATTTTAAAGATTCTTACAGAATTCTTAACACTATCGCTATCAACGACAAAACAGATATTTACCAAAGTGCCATGCGATTCTGACAGGCTAGCCTAGCACGTAAACTTGTGAATCATATATACCAACCATTTAATTCAGCAAAACCATCGGCTACATGGTGATTTTTTCTGTATCAGATGAGAATGTACGCGCTTCATAAATATTTAAGAAGAAAATATACCTATAATCAGCCATGCCATTGATACTGCAGCTGAAGTTTCAATTGATGACAGAGTTCGCGACTCGATGAAAGGCTTAGACCATGGCCACCATCTTGATGAAAAATTACGGAGCCATATTCTAAAGTACTATCCAAGATGACGCACAGCCTCCAAAAACCCTTGGAGCGTGTTCTTGATTTACTCTCATAGCGATATTCAACCCACTTATATTGTTATTCCCATCATTTATGAGGCCCTCGGGGTAGCTTAAGGACTGATTGCTTGGTCCGCAGTTACCATGTTCACCCCAACCCCAGCAGGTAACAACATATTCATTTTTTGAGACGTGCCAGACGACTAAACCATGTTCGCTACCAGTTGAGAAGTCTATAATTTCCCAATCCTTATGCTGCTGTAGGAATTGACTATTGCTCTTGTTCTCTTGGAATAATTGACCATGTGAGTTGTTTCCCTGTGAATATATGGATTTGGTATTTGGCATCAGTTGGTGTGTCGATGACCACATACAGCTAATCTTAGATCTTGGCAGTATATCAGCTTCCAAATTACCCCTCTTCAGCAACAGTTCACCTTCCACGGATTGGATAAAAAGAAAGCTTTTGCCTAGTGAGAGGGAACCAATTTGGACGCTAGATTCAATTAATAGCTTTGGTGCCGTAACCGGACGGCTTTTAGTTTCGAACAATTGACATTTTGTGTTCGATCCCCACCCATGAACTTGCCAAAGACCACTAACTTGATTATAATAGCTAATAACCACGTTACCAAGACTACCAGCCATATGAAATCCCGTTAGTGGTCCATTGATTTCCATAATTTTTTGAAAACCGCAAGTCTTTCGAATATCTGGACCCAACCCAAGTTCACCTTTGTCACCAGAACCTGAAACCAGAAGGTTGCGGGAGCTCTTTTGCACGACATACGTAGCCTCCCATGAGCATGCCACATCGTAGACATCCTCCAGGATAGCAGTCCAGTGAGCAACCTTAGCTGTTGATCCTTTGATTCCTAATTGTCCTGCACTATTGTCACCCGCACCAAGAAGCTGTCCATTACTTAGTAGCACCATGGTATGGTTGCCACCACAAACAATTTTAGTGATTTCATGATCAGATTGTGCCAATGTCAATGTTGGAGTCATAAGATCTTTATCATGGCCGAGGCCTAAGTTGACAACAACCGTTGGATCCAAAAGCAAAAACCTTCACCATTGTCTAGACCCTCAATATTTACCACAGATCGCAGGCGCTTGATAATGCTATAAGCTAAAACAACGTTTCTGCGACCTTGTTTTATTGCTTCAAATGAATTCTTTCATTACACGACTATCGTGTATTATATTTATCTCATGCTATATTATCATAACACCAAAATGAAATTTTTCATATAGATTCGCGCCGAGTAACAGTTAAGATAAGACTCATCGAATAGACAGCTCATTGCATAGTTTAATCGTGCCTTATTTTTGTTTATGGTCAGAGGGCTGCTGATAACTATTGGCAACATTGAACAAGCTAGCTCGTTTTTGTACCATATAGACAACCGGGGCTATGATACATAGCGACGACAATGATTTACAAGTGCCAGCCTCCTCGTCTCCTTTGAAACAGGACGACAGTACTCAGTCCATAAAAGACAGGTTTAACTTCAAGCCGGCATATGGTTCAGGCTCATCACGACCTTCAGGTAGCAATACTAATATGGGAGCTTCAGGTGACAGGACCTTAAATGCATTAATTGAAGAATTTAGTGATTTTTCACCAACACTCGTACAAGCAGTATTCAAATCAAATGCCTTCGATTATGGGCAGGCTCAAGAGCGTTTATCAAAAATTCGTAATCAGCGTGGACATTGGGCTTCCAGTAAAGAAAAAAGATTGAGCCCATCAAAACCTAGAAGTGACGAAAGCAACGCAACTATAGGCTCCGATAGACTGGACTCATTGAATTCAAAATCCGGATCCAAAATGAGCCAATACCACCCTTCTGCCCCATCAACTTCGAAAATCATAGTGGAGAAACAAAGGACATCCATATTCGACCGCTACTCAAGTGTGATCCATTCAAAACAGCGAAACTTGAATAATGATCCGAATTACAAAGAGCTCTTGGAAACTGATGAAGAGGATTCACCAATTAAAGCCAGACCTAAAAGACGGAAGCTAGTTAGAGGTGATGCATTCCAAAAAACTACTGATATAAAGCCAACTAAAATTGACGAAGCCGTGAATGATTTACGCAGCAGAAAATTGGCTAGGAAACTCATGGAAAATGAAGGCGGTTCGGAAGATGAAAACATTAGTTTCGATGATGATGAGGATGCAAGTGCTGACAATTATGAGGAAAAGTATATGAGTATAAATATTGACAACCAGATCTTGGAGTTTTTGAATACCGCCTCAGCTCTCGATATTGTGGACATTGCAGAGGTGCCTCTAGAAAAGGCCGAGACTGTTATTGCGAGAAGACCTTTTAGTAATTTGCAACATTTCATGGAGATGGATTTTATTCCAGAAGCTTCCTCAAGCACATCTTCTGCGAAAGCCAAGAAGAAATCCAGCAATAAAAAAGATGGCGATCGCATGTACGATAAGATGGCACAATCGATAAGAGGCTATAACGCAATTGAGTCTTTATTGAAGAAGTGCTCTCAATATGGAGAACTATTATCTAAGCAGATGAGCAAATGGGGAGTGTCAATAGACCATGATAATAAGAAGGTTGAATTAGATTTCATCGATATTGGCTCTGATGATGACGCGATAGCTGTGGTAGATAATTTTGAGAAATCGGATGACACGAATAATAAGACTGAATCAACTGGTTTTTCTCTTTCGGAAAGACCTTCGAAAAGAGACAAGGGAGATGAGGATAACGAAAGCGATGGAGAGTACCAAGAGGAGGAAAACTACCTATCAAGCGACAACGATGAAGATTTCATCAAACCAAGGATAAAATCAAAGTCCGACAATTTAAATAATGCTAAGGTTGTGAAATTTTTCAGAGGCAAACCCAAGTTACTATCGCCAGATGTCACTTTGAAGGATTACCAGCAGACTGGAATTAACTGGTTGAATTTATTATATCAAAATAATATATCAGGTATTCTTGCAGATGATATGGGCTTGGGCAAAACATGCCAAGTTATTTCTTTTTTTGCTTATTTAAAACAGATAAATGAACCAGGCCCTCATTTAGTTGTTGTACCCTCATCAACTCTGGAAAACTGGCTACGAGAATTTCAGAAGTTCTGTCCGTCACTGAAAATTGAGCCTTATTATGGCTCTCAACAAGAAAGGGCTGACCTTCGTGATATCTTGGAAGAGAATCATGGGAATTACGATGTTGTTGTTACGACGTACAATTTGGCTTCAGGTAACAAATATGACGTCTCTTTCTTGAAAAGCAGAAATTTCAATGTTGTGGTCTATGACGAGGGTCATATGCTAAAAAACTCAATGTCTGAGAGGTTCTCGAAACTGATGAGAATTCATGCTCACTTTAGACTTCTACTAACAGGTACCCCTTTACAAAATAACTTGAGGGAATTGATGTCGCTGCTGGAGTTTATCATGCCTTCCTTATTCGTCTCCAAGAAAGAATCATTGGCGATGATTTTCAAACAACGTGCCAAGACAACTGATGATAACAAGGGACACAATCCACTAATAGCTCAACAAGCGATAGAGAGAGCGCAAACGATGATGAAACCGTTTATACTCAGAAGACACAAGGATCAGGTTTTGAAGCATCTGCCAGCCAAGCATAAACATGTTGAGTATAGTGAGATGACTCCCGCTCAAAGAAAAATATATTTAACTGAGATCGAGAATGTAAAGAAGTTCAAAAATGGGACGCTAAAACTGGACGAGAAAGGCAAAAAACTCGGAAACATAACCAAAAATTTGATAATGTCTTTGAGGAAGGCTTCGATTCATCCACTTTTATTTCGTTCAATTTATACAGATTCCACTATTAAGAAGATGAGTAAGGCAATACTCAGAGAACCGGAATACTGTGAAAATGGTAATCAACAATATATCATGGAAGATATGGGAGTAATGACTGATTTTGAGCTTCATAAACTCTGTTGCAACTTTCCCAAAAGCTTGGGTAATTATCAGTTGAAAAACAAAGAATGGATGGAATCAGGAAAAATAATCACTTTACGTCCAATACTGGCCAAGATAATAGACGAAAGAAAAGAGAAAGTTCTAATATTTTCCCTCTTTACTCAAGTACTTGATATCTTAGAGTACGTCTTATCGACACTGGGTTATAAATTTTTGAGGCTGGATGGTTCTACACAAGTAAACGATCGTCAGACAATGATAGATAAGTTTTACGATGACAAAACAATTCCTATCTTTATACTTTCGACGAAAGCAGGCGGGTTTGGTATCAACTTAGTGTGTGCCAACAATGTCATAATATTCGATCAGAGTTTCAACCCTCACGACGATAAGCAAGCTGCTGATCGTGCGCATCGTGTAGGTCAGACTAAAGAGGTTAATATAACAACAATCATCATGAAAGATTCAATAGAGGAGAAAATCCATCAAATGGCATCTCACAAACTAGCTTTAGATAATTATGTCAGCGGTGGTTCTGGCGAGGCTGATAGCAAAGAGGGCTCAGTGGATATAAATGAATCGACCGCAAAAGACTTACTGGAAGAATTGACAACTTGATGGTGCTTTTCTTATATAAAACATTGCCATACACCTCATCAAATCACTGCATATAACGTACGATTTGATATCAGATTTTTCGTTATACATACATCAAGTAATTAGATAAAAAGCATAAACACTCACATATACATCTGATAAGTAGACGTGAAATGACTGGATTGGTAAAACCATCCAACGTAAAAATTCTGATAGTTTTCATTGAGTTATAGGATATTTTTCGGTAAGCGATTTATGTTTCGAGATTGGTCAAGCCGCCTTCAAAACGCTCGATCTAGAGACTGCCATATTTTATTACTCAGCTGGTACTGCCCTTTTATCGATACCCCACAATGCCGCAGCAATGGTATTTGTAGAAAATGTAAAGCCTGCAACTATCGGTATGGATTCAAGAAATCCTGCCATTAAACCAAACATTGTAAAAGCCCCAGGATGCTTGTAAATTTCCTCCTTTCTTTGAAGATTATCAACACCTCTAAGACGATAATATTTATCCAAATAAAGAGCTGTAATAAAGGGCGAAATCAGCGTGTGGAATAGAATGGGACCTAAAATCGGAATAAATGAGACACCAAGAAGTCCAGTTAGCACTAGAAGCCCTGAGATATATTTTGCAGATTTGATGGGAAGTTGGTAGAGCCAGAAATACGTAGACAATAAAGGCACGTAGTATCTAACGGGCTTTTCTTGTGAAATCAGCGTCTCATCGGTTCTCAGTTTGATAGTGTCGGTAACCAGTATCGAGTTTAAGTGACTTGTCCTGAGGATCATCATTGCAAATACATTAGTCTGCAAAACAGAATGAACAATAGCTAAAGCGATACCAACTGGACCAAGAAAAATGAATAATGCTGTGTACATAGGTGTGATTGTTGCCCAGTACACAATTGTTATCAATGAGAAGAGTCCCAAGTAAACAGTTAAGTTTGTTAGCACAGGAAGAGAGTATTTGGTTGCATGTGCCATGAACATCTTGTAACTGCGAAATGGATACAAGTAGCTTCCCGCTCCGTCTGATAGAATATCATTGATAAAGTTGTGAAACACGCTGCGGGAACGCACTAATATCTGTCTCCATTTAGCCATATACACTTTGTCGGGATATTCACCTAGGGGAATTTGTGTTGCGGGATCCACCTCGAAGCGCTGGCCATATCCATATTTGCTCAAGAGCCCACCTGCTCCAGTAAGTAACAAGGTTCCAGCAAAACTCATGTTTTAAATTTGTACTATAGTATCTTTTGGATGTCCAAAGTAAACCATTCAATTGAAAAACAGCTAGAACAAGTAGTGACTTGAAGACAGTTGTGGAATGCGAAATGGCAAAAGAATATCCTTTATATATGATCCATATTCTATCCAACATGCTGAGATCGACACAAAAACCCTATTATAGCATCCATGACACCAACGGATCTGGAGTTCTTTTCCCGATCATCAAATCTTTTTTTTACAATAAATTTTAGATTTTGTGACGCGCGACATTATATGCCAACTGTGACGCTGTCAAGGAGACTCATTTATATTGGCAATTGTAGACGTGTTTGGAAGGAGCATTTGAACCCTACTCGTTACGAGGGATGCCCGTCGACAGCAATGCCCGAAAGCTATCAGTATGCACTCAAGAGTTGCGACTCAGCGAGATATGTCAACGGAATATGCTGACATTCTGCATGGGTACGTAGCTCATTTGTAACAATCTATTCCGGCATTTGTTCAGAACTTTATAACCTGACAAACCGTTCGTGGAATTGAGAGTTTCGCATCAGTTGATCTATGGTGTATGTACATATCTACTTCTATCACAACAGTTATCGCGGCCCTGAATCGACTACAGACATTAGTGCGTCAATAGGCCATTTGTGCTGCCAATGTAACTTATAAAAGAGTAGGGTATTATCAACGTGACATATACATTCTTTACGCCATGATTCGCATGTGCCTCGGCCCATTGGCTCGGACCTCGGCTGCAGGAAATATCAGCTCCCAAAATCGTAAGTGAGGCGAGAATTGTATTGGGAGTATATATAAATTACGTTAAATAAAGCAAATCACGATCCGATTCTCTCGGCCAAGCCTAATTATATAATTTGTGCTGCCTCCAGCACACTAAAGGTGCCGACTCATAATATTCAAACCGTGTATATAGCTGCCGTTGTTGTGTGGACGACAGATAACTCGGAGAGCGAACGATACTTTTGCTTCCGGGTTTGTGCTCATTAAGTGCAAAACTTGTGGGAAACGTTAATTAAGGGACACTGGTGCATTTAGACACGATATCGAGGCCATAGTGTGTGTTTTAAGCAGCAAAAATACCCAGACGACCCTCAGTCAGGGTATCCATTAGTGTTCGGGCAAACAACATTTGACCCTGTTGTCGTTTGGTATTTTGATCTATAAAGATGCCATACATAGGAGCTTCGAACACCTCTCATCACTCCTTTGCGAGCCTGAAGCAGAAACACTCCATAGGACAGGACAAGCTCATGACCAAGGACAACAACAGTTACATTTCCGACTCCATCAACAACAGTGACTGCGACGAGAGTCTCTCTGGCACAGAGAGCGATCTGAACTCTAAAAAAAGCAATGTATTGTCTACTGTTGATGGTAGCCCTCTGCCGTCACAATTGGACCCATTGCACATCAAAAACGCTTCAGTCACACTTGCGATGAGCACTACTCGAGATATGGGTCTTCCGGTTCAGGCACCTCTGCATAGTAAGAGCCATGAGACATTATCGAATACCTGCGATTCACAAGAGATTGATATGAGAGAATTATACAAGATACCCAACGAATCTACTCATGCATATGCATATAATCCTTCATCTCCAAACTCGCTTGCGGTTAGGCTGTCAATATTGAAAAGATCACTGGAAATTATCATAGGAAACCCGGCTATGCTTCGTGACCCTACTGAAGATACGGTTGGCATGCCTTTTCTAACGAATCACCCTGAAAATAGAGTTATCTCAGATGTGACTGACATTAACAGAAGAAATAGTACTAATACACTTCGCCATGCAAGATCATCGATACAATTTCAAGATAGATTATTACCAAGAAATCATAGTCAAAGATGGAATACTAATTCAGCGGCACTCAATGCTGTAGTTAACAATAGCATTAGTCGTGGGATAAATAACGACGCAAGTACTATCTGCGATAGGCATAACTCTATTTCTGGAGCTAGTAGAGTACGAAAGACCAACTCGTTAGCTTTTCTCCCGACGAGTTGGAGTAACGAAGGTTCGCCGGTACCTAACTCACAAGACTCTCCTTTACTTAATGATTATGGATTGAGCATAAATTCCCCAAGATCCTCAAAGAATAAACCATCAATGTTCAAGAAAAGCTTCACCAAAAAGTCAATTAACGGTCAAATTCCCCTATCACCTGTCTTGGACGAGAATTTAATTTCCCGGAGCTCCAGTAATACTCTCTCTCCTTTGGAAGATGATAGTGCATTACCTTCAGCGACAAATGATCTTGACAAAAAACTACAAAGGATGCAACTAGAAGGAAATGCTGCGAAATCAATGGTACAAGAACAAAGGTCTAATTTGATTTCACTTTTGGACATTCTTAACGATACATTGGAAAAAAACACATCTGACAAAGCCCCTGTTTTGCATATGATGTCTCTTCATAACTTGAATAACTTATCACTTCCATCTGACATGGAGAAATTTGATTCCGAAGATGCAAGAACGATCATCAAAAAAAGAACAATTCATTTAAAAAAAACTTTATTAGATTCTCTAGCAGAGCCCTTTTTCGAGCATTCAAACTCCATCAACCCTATGCTGCTTGATGACGAAAGTGAACTTGAAAGAGAACTAGAATTTGAAAAAGAAACTGAATACATAACAGGATCCGATAATAGCATTGTCTCAGAGCTAAGACCCAAACAAGACTATGGCAGTCTACTGAGAACATTCAGTTCCACTAAAAACTCGACACCTCAGGCCATTTTTACTTGCTACCAATCAAATCCTTTCCATTTCAAATCAGCAAATGATTTAGCTTGCTTGATATTTGGTGTCTCGCAAAGTGATATTAAAGCACTTACTTTACTGGATTTGATACACCCTGATAGCAGGAATTTTGTTATTCATAAGATTATATCATCCGATGGTTTACAACAAGTATTTTCGGGAGAAATCATTGGTATCATTCAACCCGGAGCAAAAGATTCATCAGGATTGGTCTGGGCTACTATTTGGGCTAAGAGGAAAAATGGGCTTTTAGTATGTGTTTTTGAAAGAGTGCCCTGTGATTACATTGATATTCTACTTGACAACAGAACCTTCCTGATTAAAAGCATACATGATAAATCACACTTGATCGACGGCTTAAACGATTCTGAACTTGATGACCAAGATTTTGAAAAGGAAACAAGCCATAAGACAACAGATACAAAGACAAAAAGAGTGCAATTCACCAAAGAGCAGAAAAGTTTAAAAGATGTCAGTCTATCATTAGATTGTTTGATTGAGGATGTGAGATCAGGTAAGGTATTAGAGGACGATGATGATTTAATGCCTATGGATATGAGAGTCAGTAGGCACATTAACAAAACAAGGTACTTCACCATAAAACACTCATCATATAATATACCCTGTGCCATATCAGCTACTGTGCTAGACAACACTTTAAAGATTCAGATACATTCGACACCTTATGAAGCGGGCCTATTTGTCATCAACATGGCTGATATGACCCTATTGAGTTTTAACAGATCCATCTGTAAAAACATGTTTGGTTACCATTTCTCAGAACTAGTTGGACAACCAGTGACCAGAATTATACCCTCATTTAAGGAGATAGTGAAGTATATTGACACTACATATCCTGCGTTATCGATTACTGATCCGAAGAATAAAGGTTTAGTCCTGACAGAGCATTACTTCAGGAAAATGCAGGCTGAGATGGATCAAGACCCTGAACTTTTTTACACATCTGTTGGAATTGGAGCTAAACACAGGGACGGTTGCAACCTCGATGTCGATATCCAGCTGAGGGTCATTGATAGTAACACCGTATTGATATGGCTGACTTATTCAAGAGACATAGCATTCCCTGATTATAACAAAAACCCCTCACAATTAAAGATGCTGAAGGAGAGTGATATTTCAGTCTTGAGCAGCTCATCATCTTCATCTTCACTTTCGAGGAGTTCTTTTACTACGAAGAAATCAAGTGATAATATAGAGACTTTGCCAAAACCAGCTAAAAAGTCGTGGGTGAATAAAAATGTCACAAAAGATATCATACTCGTCAACGATAAAGAGCATACATTTAATTTGGGAGAGAATGAAGAAGAGGAATCGGAAGTTGAGGATCCAGAATTGAAACAGAAACTTGCATTAGCTAAGTTATATAATAAAGACAAGTCTCGTTTCATCAATGATGGAAACTTCAAAGTCAATGAAGAATTGATACGTTCCAAGATATCGTTGAATGAAAGCAGCGAATCTCTCGATATCCCACCCAACGCTGTACCCAAGGAACGCTTGAACAGTACGTCTCCCACCACATTTCTACAGTATCCCGCGGAAGACATCGGCTCTCGGAAACATACCATAAAATTCAGCGATTACCTGGTGCTACAAAAAATGGGGGAAGGCGCGTATGGTAAAGTTAGCCTTTGCATGCACAAAAGGTACAAATATGTAGTAGTGATCAAAATGATTTTCAAAGAAAGAATTTTGGTAGATACTTGGGTGCGAGACAGAAAGTTGGGTACTATACCTTCAGAAATTCAGATAATGGCAACTCTAAACAAGCATCCCCATCAAAATATACTTCAGTTACTGGATTTTTTTGAGGACGACAGCTACTATTATATTGAAACCCCTGTGCATGGGGAATCGGGTTGTATCGATTTATTTGATTTGATTGAATTTAAGCCAGCGATAACAGAACTGGAAATTAAGCTAATATTCAAACAGGTAGCTGCGGGAATTAAACACCTACACGATCATGGAATTGTACACAGAGACATTAAAGATGAAAATATGATAGTGGATGCGAATGGGTTTGTCAAGCTCATCGATTTTGGCTCTGCGGCATACGTAAAGAGTGGGCCATTTGATGTTTTCGTGGGTACCATTGACTATGCAGCTCCAGAAGTACTCGGTGGAAATCCGTATGAAGGCAAACCACAGGATATTTGGGCTATTGGAATATTGTTGTACACTCTAGTTTTCAAGGAAAATCCATTTTACAACATTGACGAAATCATGGAAAGTGAACTGAGATTGAATGCGATGCATAACGTCGACAATAGATGCCTGGAACTGATACAAAAAATTTTGAATAGGAACGTCATGAAGAGACCTACAATTGATGATATTTATCAGGATGACTGGCTAGCACTTCAACCAACAAATTGAATACGAAATATACACCTTTTAATTATAAATCATGTTTATATAAAATCAAATTAACAATACCATGGTAAGCGAAAAAAAAACAACACACAACGTTCCATTATAAAATACCGAAGAATTCTTTTCGACGACTCATCATCACCATATATGATACTGATATCGACTATCGTCACATAACTCCAAACAATCCAGCAATTATGAGCATCGAGACGGAGTGTAAAACTAGTAGATACACTCCCCTCAAGTAGCGATCATACCTCACTCTTAATCTTGATATCTGCCGAGGGTACTGCCTCTGTAATATCCAGCGTTTCAAGATAGGATATCCATTTGGCGTATGAAGTACTATGTATCCTTATATCTTCATGAAGTTTAACAAAAGCCATCTTTTCCTCCTCACTAGTTTCGGTCATATCTGTAAACATCGCAAATTCCCGACCTCGAGATTTTCCCATAACTTGCCCAAAGCCAACTAACATACTGTTGATCTCAGTCCATAGCGGCTTTGGCAGCCATTCCTCTAGGGCCTTCCGCGTATGCTCTGGAGTCTTGCATTTGCGCGGATCTGTCCACTTCCAGAGATTACATATGCGATGCACATGGACATCGACACATATGCCGTCAACAATACCCCACATTTTCTGTAACCCCAGAAATCCCATTTTCGGACCGACACCAGGTATAGAAAGCATTTCATCAATTGTTGTTGGCACATCAGAATCAAATCTGTCTTGTAGCATTTGTGCCATTTGCTTGATATATTTGGTTTTCTTCTTATGGAAGCCCACTATCCTGATTAAATCATTGAGATCTGCTTCATCGATTTTGAGCAAAGCATTCAACGTAATACCGTCAGGCTCCTCTAATTCGTGCATGCAGTAGTGGGTCATCGCCAACATGGCTTTAGCATTTGTCTCATCTTTGGTTTGAGCTGAAAGCATAACACTGACTAAGACTTGGATACGATAATTTATTGGCTTTATCTCATCTTTTGCGATTCCGCACATTTCCCCTACCGTAATGGCCATCGAAGCACTACCGACCAGATCTACGGGTGCTAAAATCTTTCCTCGCAACCACCTCATTTTTTTGTATACATTGGCAAAGTTTTCGGGCATCGTACTGGGGTCCACTCCCTGGAATACGTCGTCTTGCAAGGGAGTTATCCACCGGTTGGGTCCTCCACGAAGACGTCCATACACATGTTCGAAATACTCTTTGTTCCCCAATGATTGCACATATCTGATGTGTTTCATGTGTTCCTCATTTTGTAGTGCGTCTTGTTCGAGTTCCAACTTGATCTGGGAACTTGTCTTGGGTACACTAATCTTCCTTCTTTTGACGACGTTTTCGATACTTTTAACCGCTGTACGGTTTCTCAACTGACGAGTGTTCATCTCTGTAGCCTTATAACTCCATTGCATTCGCAGTTGCTGTGCAACTTTATCCATTTTGACTTCATTGATTTCGTTGTCCATGCCAACTATAGCATGCTAGATGAAATGAGTTTCGATAATATTTCAAAGTATCACAACTAGAACTATTAACGTTGTTATAAGAAAGATAATAAGAGTGCATGGCCCGTTTTCTCTTGCTGCGTTAGTAAAAACATTAAGTCTGCGTCTTGCACGTTCCAAGTTGTATGTGGTGGAATCTATCATAGCTTCCATATCGTACAGTAAATGCTCATTCTGATCCTCGACCTCAGTCTGTATGCTTGTCGAGATGCCATGCGTAGTGCGAACGCTTTGTGCGAGAGCTTCCAGATGCGTATCTTGCTGTTGTAGTTGCTGCTGTTGATCCCGGAATAGCTCGCGATCAGAAGTTGCTGGGGCGTTGCCCTTCACGGATGCGTTACGAGTCTCCGAGGGGTCGTCGTGGTATGGCTCAAATTCGGGTTCTGAGTTGAAGCGGACACGCTTTGAGTCTGGAATGGATGCAGTGTCCGGGGAGAGTAAATCTAACGTTTCAAGATCTACGGTTCTGTCGTTGAGATCTGCAGTTGCCAAAAGCTCGTTGTAGTGTTCGGCAGCACCTCTTAAGTGTACCTTATCAGCATGCGGATCTCGCGCAAGTGTTTCCAACAGGGTACGACAGGTTCCAGCCCGTTCCTCAAGCCTGACCGTATCAGAGCGCGAAGGCGTAAGCCGCAGTAAGTCGACAATACGACGGCGTTCGGCAACAACTGCCTCGAGCTGTTCAATCTCGTATTCAAGTCTAAGGGAATCCATCCTGGGTCTTTGATGACTGTTATTGATAATATACTACTATACAGTTTGATGAGACTTCTTGTAAGCAATGGAACGTTTGGTAACCCGACCAGTACTAGAACGCTGCTTCTTACGTTTACCAAGAGCTTTTGCGGCGGTAGAGTCGCTCTTGCTAGCACGTTGGCCTTCGACAGTGAGCTCCCGACGCAGTTTGCTTCGCTCCGCCTTGGACAACATCTTGTTAGCTCTCCCCAGTTTAGTACGCTGGTCAGGAGCGCCAGCTTTCGTCCTGCCTGAGGAAGCATCCTTCCTGACAATGTTCTTACAGCGCGATACACGCAATTTTCTTTTCATGGCGGGAGTGTCTGAGGCCTCCAATTTCTTACCATCGAGCAAGAGCGCTTGATTGACATTCGAGAGATCCTCAAATTGAACGTAAGCAAATCCTTTCCCAACGTTTGTTTTCGAATCACGTACTATCCGTACGTACTCTATCTTACCACATGAGCCAAAGTGGCGCCAAAGAGACTCCTCATCTGCCTCAAAGTGCAAGTTCCCGACAAAAACACAACGTTTCTTGTCCTGCGGAGCAGGGTGTGCTACTGAATCCACACGAAGATGATGCTCTTCGAACAAAGATCCATTCAAGGCTTTGCAGGCTTTGGCTACTGACTGTGGCTCTTTGAAGACGACATAAGCATTGATGGAATCTCTAGCATGGTGTAATTTATGCTGCACAAACGCTACTTTTCTGGGCAGCGGTTCGGCAAATGCAATGGATCTGAATCTCACTGATTCAAGTGCTCCGTGCTCCTGGAACAACCGCTTGAATTGCTTGTAAGGCTGCTTCGCCGCTATCAGATTGCTGGGTACATTTCCAACAAAAACCGTGCGACCAGCTGCTTCTTCGGAAGAGTCCTTGGAAAACTTAGCCTCAAGTATATTTTCTTTTGTAGGAACGACTTCGGCCTCCTCCTCTGTCTTGGTTGCACTATCATTTCCCTTGCTGTCACTCGAGAAGAGTTTCTCGTAGTACTTTCCTTCTATGTCATCGCTTTCAGTGGTTCGAGAATCCTTCAAATTAGAACCGCTCTCCGCCTTTCCACTGAACAGGCGCTCCACCACACTGTCACCGTCATTACTGGCACCAGCAAATAACTGCTCGATAGCTGATGACATGCTTGATGGCTTTCGGTATTGTACAATGGGAGCTCATCGCAAAATTTTACTGATATTAATTTAATGTATATTACCAAGCCAAAGTAACGATCAAGATGATTATAGTAACGTCGCGGTAGGTGAACTAGATATTATCTAGATCCCATATCACTTCAGTAGGCCAAATAGACAGGTGCTTGATCCTGCAAAGGGGTTTTCAAAGGCATTTTCTGAACTGTTATATCGAAGTATCTTTGCTCGAATTCCAGTGTATAACGCACGAATAATACGCAACCGATCATCAGTTTCGATCAACTTTCTCAATTCATAGATGAATTAGTCAAGTGTCAGTCACCGAGCTAACGAGGAATGTCGCGAGTCAGCTCTCAACAAGCTATCCTCAATAACACTTTCTGATATCACATGATTATTTAATATTGTATCCCAAAGTTTACCTTTGGCTAGTCAATTCACAACCTCAACACTTTTACAAGCCCTAGATAGCAAAAGGTTGGAGGCAGTACTGGTAATTCCTCAGTTCGACTCATAATCCATTTGCTGGCACATAGATAATTGCTATCTATCTTGGATATTGCTGGGAAGTTACTCCATGGCGAGCAACGAGGGCGATACCAGAGTACCTACTGTTACGGAAGGTACAAACACTGAACATAAATCTCTGGTGTCCACAGTGGGCGTACGACCAGGCCATACTGGCATCCCAGAGCACAACGGATCCAGTGACGTTGAGACAGATCGAATGGAGGACGAAGAGGGCACACTAGAGACGCCTGCTAATTTGCAATCTGTGATATATACTGCACAAAAGCGAGAGCTTGAAGATGCCGAAGACCTTCTCGAGAAGAAGAGGATGAAAGACTCTCAAGATTTGACTGGAGTCTCAGAGACTTCACCCGGAGATCTACACGACTCCTCGGCGAACCAACAACATCAGAAAATTTCGAGTACTACTATTCAACAATCTGGCAGCACGTCCTCACAGCCCTCCAGTTCGAATGCCGATCAGGTGATTGGGAGCCCGACCATGCAGCACGAATTGGGCAATCAGAACGATGACCTCGGTGAAAATGCTCACAAAGATCCCCATGGCTTTGCCGCAAAGGTCGCTGAAGCATCAGCAGCAGCTTCAAAGGAGCCTTCAGTCACCTGTGACCTTCCTGATCAAGTTGATACCAAAGTACACTCACTTGATACTGCAACGGAGGGCAAAGTAGCTGGCGAAGAAGATACTGTGGACGAAGGAGAAGTTCCAGAAGATGAAGAGGACGAAGAACCTGAGCCTGAGGATGAGGAGCCCGAGGACGAAGAAGACGCCGCAATCAAAGAGAATGAACAACAATCGGCTCGGGAAGCGGAAGATAGAAGACTGGCGGCACTGAGAGAAATCACAGCCTTGGAATATGAATTTGCTACGCTGCGCCAGAAACTATATGACAATCAACTAGTGCGTCTTGAAACGGAATTGAAAATGTGTCTCGATGGTTCACACCCCGAGCTGCAAGGCTACTATCAAAAGATTGCTTACGTGCGGGACTACAAGCTTCGGCGCGCCTATATGCGCCAACAATACGAGCTGCAATGCATTGACCGCGAGACGCGCGGGACGCGTACCGCAATCCACCAGGACTTTTTCCGTCGTGCCAGCGAGCTTCGGAGCACGATGCTTGCAGACACGACCAAAAAATGGTACGACATCAACCGTGAACGTCGGCGTATGGACTATGTGGTACCCGACGCTACCTATCACGTTCCAGTAAAAGTTGCGGATCGCACGCTCAGTTGCATCACGGGGTATGCTGGGCCTGCGCAGTTGCGGTATCCCGGTGAGCCCTTAGCAGAGGACTTGAGTTGCGAGAATATCGCATTCCGATACCGCGGCAACGCTGTGGACAAATTGGAAATTATCGTGGACCGCATGCGTCTGAACAACGAACTGAGCGACCTGAATGGCCTGCAGATTCATTACAACGCCTTTCCTGGCGCCCCGCAGCTGCCAGGTCTCCGCAATTCAGATGTACTCGAAGACTTTAATGAACTGCAAGCTGCAGCACAGGCCGCCGCGCAGAACAACTGCGCCCCATGAGATCCTCCATCTGCAGTTCGCTCTAGCGCGATGCTTGCTTGCTACCGGCGCTGGCGTACTAACAGTCACGTGACTGATGCGTTTTTTGACATGCGCACGTGGATGGAGGGTCCGTGCCTGCAACTAGCATTGAAGGTCCCACGCATCCCGCCTGGTGCAAGCACAAGGAAGACCAGCAAGGACGTTTTCACGAGAAACACGCCCCTGCTTCCCGATAGCCGATCTCTGTGCAACGTTGCTCAAATTTACTGTTGCTCGTCAAGGCGCTCCGGAAGGCTCGGGATCCTTCCACCGATGTCGGTGCAAAAAGACACTCGTTTCATTGCTGGATAATTCACCACAATTGCAAGGCACAAATGCACCAGTAAGAGTTGCTACGCACTATGTATTACGTTACCTTGATCTCCATGACTCAGCAACTGCTCTCCTTCTGCTGTTCTGAGGGCTGATTTGTAAGTGACTGAGTGGTGCTCATGTGACCTCAATAGCGCCGCCACAGTTTGATCAAAAAATTGAAACTTTGATTCAAATATTCATATATATATAATACCGATTGTACACTTCATCCACGTCAATGTGTAAACTCATTATCTACATTAGTTCTATCGCTGCACAATATAGTGATTAGCATACTTATACTGAATTGAGTATAAGTGTTGGATTTTTGATTTGGAAGCTCAGCGAAGTTTATCTGCACTCTTTTCATCCACCGATAGAACAAACATGGGTTTGAAAGAAGGCGACAAGTTTGGCACGCAGGCGGTCCATGCCGGTGCGCACGTGGACGTGCACGGGACGGTGATCGAGCCTATCTCTCTTTCTACAACTTATGCGCAGTCTGCGCCAGCGCAGCCAATCGGAGCGTACGAATATTCTAGATCGCAAAACCCTAACCGTGAGAACTTGGAGCGCGCCATTGCCACACTCGAAGGTGGGAAACACGGCCTTGCGTTTTCCTCGGGCTCGGCAACCACGGCAATTATTTTGCAATCCCTGGCTCCAGGCTCACACGCCATTTCGATCGGTGACGTCTACGGTGGCACTCATCGCTACTTTACCCGTGTCGCCAACACTCACGGTGTCGAAACATCGTTCACAAACAACTTGATAGAAGACCTCCCAAAGCTCGTCCGGGAAAATACTCGCTTGGTATGGATTGAATCCCCAACTAACCCAACTTTGCAGGTTACGGATATCGCCTTGGTATCTCAAAAGATCCGTGCCTTGAACAAGGACATCATTCTGGTAGTGGACAATACTTTCTTGTCTCCATATTTGTCTAACCCATTGAAGTTCGGTGCAGATGTCGTTGTGCACTCCGCTACCAAATACATAAATGGCCATTCCGACGTTGTGCTAGGTGTACTAGCGACTAATAATACCGCTCTTTACGAGAGATTCCAGTTTCTCCAAAATGCTGTCGGTGCCATACCTTCGCCCTTTGATGCTTGGTTGACTCACAGAGGCCTAAGAACATTGCACTTGCGTGTCAGACAAGCATCCCTCAGCGCTACAAAGATTGCAGAGTTTTTGGCTACAAGCGACAAGGTCGAAGCTGTTAACTACCCCGGATTGGCCTCCCATCCAAACAATGCGGTGGTCAAAAAGCAACACCGTGACGGTTTAGGTGGTGGTATGATTTCTTTCAGAGTTAAAGGTGGTGCTGAAGCGGCTAGCAAGTTCTCATCATCTACCAGACTCTTTACTTTAGCCGAGTCCTTGGGTGGTATCGAGTCCTTATTGGAGGTCCCAGCTGTCATGACTCATGGAGGTATTCCCAAAGCTGACAGAGAGGCGTCTGGTGTTTTTGACAATTTAGTTAGACTCTCTGTCGGTATTGAAGACACAGAAGATCTATTGAATGATGTTAAGCAAGCACTTGATGCAGCAGTTTAATATCTCTTCGACAAACTCCGAGACGGTAAATTTTTGGCGCATTACGTAGCTTGCTATAAGGACGATTTGCCAAATAGAACTATTAAGAGTTTATTCTTATTTTCTACGTACATCCAGCTATCGTGACAGCACTAATCACTTCTAAAGGCTGAAGTTTCAAATAAGATAACCCCTTCATTTTTATTATACTTAGTTTTGTATCACTATAGATAATTTCCAACTCTATGTTAGCTATATGGTATGCTATTGAGTATTAAGGTTGGTATCTAATAATTAGTTCAATTTACAAAATGCTTCCTCTTCAAAATTTCACAACACTTCGGGTCAACATCAAATAAAACTAAAATCCAAAAACACCAACATACTTTGGAGATTATAGAGTTTATTTGAAGTACCAGAGAGATAGTACAAATATCAACTGCTAGTTACATGTACTGCTCAAGACTCAACAGTTTGGCTTGAGGTCGAAGATGGTAAATTTGAACGCTGATGATAGCACTGGTACTATTGCAAGAAGGCGAAAACGTAGACAAACTGGTATTAACTACGATGAGGATGACGATCACCATATAAGCTCTGAAATCTTAGAAGCTGAGGACAAGAGCAGAACTTTGAAAGGGCGTAATATAGGACTCCGAGGTGTCGAGAATCCTAGACCGTTCGAAGTTATCGGCGATTTACCATGTACTATAGAAGTTCCCCAGTACGGTTCTGCTCTCACACATCCACTATCTGTCAAAGACTCTGGGGTGCTGTATTACTCATTGATGACTTCAAGGAAAAAATGGGTAACCGGTGCTATGTTCGAAACGTATTGGACAAAGACTCTGAAACCCAAAGAAGAATCAACACCTGATCTGAATAGTGGGAATGAGAGCATACGAGATAAGATGCAAAAGATGAGTGACTGCACATTGTATGGAGGCCCCCACACGTTTTTCGTTAGAATCTTCATTCTGAAAGATGAAGAGATTGAAAGAAAATGGCAAATCGAGCAAGACATCAAGAAGAAGGAGAAAGTTGAGAAGCGTAGATCAGAAGCAGAGGCTAAATTGAAGAAGAAGGAAGACAAGAAGTACAGAGCTGAACAAAAAAAATTAGAGAAAGAAATGAAAGCTCAGAAGCGTAAAGAATTACGGGAAAAAGCTAGAATGGAAAAAGAAGCTTTGAAATCGAAAACTAAGGTTGAGCCTAAAAAAAGAGGGCCCGCCAAACGCAATTCTTCCAAAGACCAGAACAGTAGCGACGACTCAAAATTGATTGCTAATCTCAATTTCATGGCCCAAAGGGACTCTGAGTTGAGTACCTTGATGAGAACTGTTGCCAGAGGCGAGGCAACATTTAGGCAGATTGAAAAATTCAAGAAGTTCATAGATGAGGCAAAAACGATGCCCCCACCACCAGGCTGGAAACCTCCGACCCCAGCAAAAACAAATAGCGGCACCAGATCTCGCAATACAGCCCCAAATAACCGCTCAAAAGACGAAACAACAAAAAAGACCAACGAAAAAGTGGCAAGTCAAGCACTTGATGTTTCGAATGATGCAGTTCAAACAGGAAATGATAAATGTAATGACGAGACAGATGACGCTGAACGGTCATTAACCCAACCCAATTCCGGATCTGAGTCTTCGACAATCAAGCAAGAGAATATGAATGGAGATGGGAAAATAAGACGTAGACGAAGAAGAGCTAACGCTAAAGAACCAGAAGATCCTGAAATGCATCTGACGGCTTTTCAACTAAAATATTTGAACGGAGGCGAATTGGTACTTGAGTTTGATGAAAACAAAAACACCCGTTTCAGAATTCCAAGCATGGCAGTCTTGGAATTTCAAGAAGCACCTAATAATAATATAGACTATATTTTATCGTGGATCAAAATCCATAATGAACGGGATATCAACAGGTTCAAGGCAAAGAAACTGAGGCAGATGAACAAAACCAAAATATCTACTGATGATGAGATTCAAGATATACCACCAATAGAAGTCTATAGTGATCCTGAATGCCCTTCACCGCTATATACTCCGATGACGGTACGAATTACTGGTGTACACAAGAAATTCAACCCAATTATGGTGAATAGCATGAAACCTCTGGAAGAAGTACAAAACTTGATGAAAGCTATTCTGAAAATAGGTACTAGACTTTCAGGATACAATCCGTGGTTTCAGTTAGACGGCTATGATGATGCTGATCTCTCTGAATGGTATAGATCCGAAATGCAAGAATATGAAAATTCCTTTAGAGTCAAAAGGGTTAGAAAACAATAAGTTAGCTTTGACTATTTGCATCGGTATTTAATGACAGTAAATAAAATTATAACAAGATGAACATGCATGACATTTATGTCGAATATTGTATTTGTATTCCCAATCTTGGCGGTTGCATAAGTATCGTTCTTTGAGGAGGGTTTGCGTCTGCTGAAGTAAATTTATTGTTACCATTAGAGAATTTAAATTCTGTTCCAGCAGCTATTAGAAGATCACGATAATGACCTTCCCATAAAACTCTCAAATTTTTATCTCGCAGAGATGTGCTCATCTTCAAGACGCTGTTGAACTTAGAATTGTTATAGTATCTATAGAATGTCTCGATTGTCGATCTCTCGTGGTCCAGCCTTTCCAAAGATGTCTTAAATGTCTTATTCAAGTCATCGATAATCTTGGGATCATTTTCACTCTTGAATAGATTTCTGTGAAGGTTGGGTTTGTCAAGGATTGATGGATGATGTTCAGCCCTGAGCTGAATTTCCTCATAACGGTCTTTTTGCCAAAATTCATACCCAAGAGTCAAATTAGAATCGATGGAATAAACGTTCATATCGTATCGAGCACAAAATGTAGAGTTTGATGTTGTCTTGGCAGAAAAAGTCGTTGATAAGTGACCAAATAATGGATTAAATGATAGTGTCAAACTTAAAGGTCTACCAGTATTAGAAGCATGTGTTGAATATCTTATGCCAGTCGAACAATGTGGGCTTAAGGATACTAGTCCTAGCCAGAATTCAGCACCAATTGAAAGAGTTGAATTGTTGTAGAGTGAATTGCTAAATTTTGATATCAAATGATGTGAATGCTTGTAACCGACCAAAAACTCATTTGTTGAAAAGCAGAACTCTTGGAAATGTCGTGGAGTGCGTCTCTGGTAATCAAGAGTAAAAATACTGTATCCTCGTGAGTTACTTCCCAAGTATCTAGCAATCATTCTACTACTCTGCCAATTCTTGATAACCATGGCCTCTAGATCAGACAACGGATAATACATGCGCCCGTAATACAAAGAATAAGGCAACGAAACCCTATGAAACAGATTAGGTACACTTCCGGAATGACCCGTATCTTTCAGCTGCCATGATGGATGCTTGTATGTTTCAGAAACATCTTGCATGGGTATGATCCTCGATGCCGGCGTCTTTAAGACAGCATCAGTGTACAAATACGCGGCAGAACCTCTTATAATTTCAGAATTGGACAGTGCAAGACTGCTAAAAGTATGGGGAGTAGATTGGTGGGATATTTGCCATGATATGCCTGGTGTTGGCACGCGAAATCGTAACAATCTATCTGCTGTTAGTGGCCCAGCACTATACCCTTGCTCAGCATCCCAGCGAACTGCCTTGTCATAGCTCCGGACAACAGCGTCAACATAATCTATCATCAACTTAACTTAGACGCCAAATATTTAGTGTTGTGAGTTCAAGGTTGATGCTATCGAGTTGATTAGGTTACTTAGAGAACTTCAACTTCATCTTGTTCAACAAACTTACAAGAAAACTCAAGGCGAGTATTGGAATGGAAACATTGGAACCCATTGGTAATCTCAGGCATCCGATTGTGAATTCAGATGGAGGTCCAAATACCGTTTCAAAGGAGCCTGATAGATATAATGAATCTCGGAATAGCTCTACGAGCGGCTCCGAACCATTTAGCATGACAAAAATACATAAAGAAACATCTAAGGCTCCGAACTCTGAACCAGTATTGACTGGCAATTGTGGTAATGCTGAGGATCACATAGTTTCAGAAGTTGAGGTGCCAGAAGTTATTCGGCCGCCTGGCAGTCGTTCGTCCAGCCGTCGCTCTAGAAACTCTAATATCTCGCCAGCTTCGATGATATTTCGCAATTTACTGATCTTGGAAGATGATCTGAGACGCCAGGCTCGTGCTCAACGTTGGTTAAAGTGGCAGTTTACCGGGTTCCTGTTGGGCCTTGCATTTGTTGGCACATATGCGGCCTATCAAATATACTGGACCCCCAAGCCAGCTACAGGTTTTTACAGGTTTACACTACAGTTTGCACTGTGTCTTGTTCTGGTAACCTTTGTACTATTTCATCTCAGCGGCCAGTATCGACGTACAATTGTACTGCCGAGACGGTTCTTCAGTGTCACTAACAAAGGTTTACGACAATTCAACATCAAGCTGGTCAAGGTTGACTGCACTTGGGATGATTCATGTACAGATACCCTGCGACTTGTTGGACGAGCACTAGCAAGAATTATGCTTTCAACGATAAAACGAATACCATGGGTCCCTGGGTTCAACCTACTACTACAATTTTGGCGAGACATGGAACTACGTTCGCAACCACGGCTCGGGGCAGTGGATCTGAAGCTGGTTCTCAATCCTCGCTCCTTTAGTGCTGAAATACGAGAAGGTTGGGAAATATACAGAGACGAGTTTTGGGCTCGTGAAACTGTACGCCGTAGAAACAATATCAAGGATAGATGATGTTCTTTGACAGCATAATTTAATTTATTTGAACTCTACTAGCATCTCACGCTGTCTAAAACGAGGATATCTAGTAGTTTGAGGTAGATTATCACCATAATAGCGCTGTTGAAACCTATTTAGAGCCGATTCACTAATACGACAAGTTGCCCATATATCCAAGCAGTACCATACATGACAGCATATTATAATTGAATACTTGGTGTTAATTCGTAGTTTGTTGAGATTCTTGTACTATTTTCATAAAATGACGTTTACCCTTATAAGTGTCAGTGTTACATGAATTGCATCATTACTCTGATCATAAGCCATAGGCAGCATTGAGAAATTGTTGTGAAGAAATGAGCTCATTACTATTGAGAAATCTGGTCCGTGCTCCCTGGAGAAAACTGGTTGGCACATGTGTGGTTGGTATGCCTATCTGGAGATCGATGCGCACACCCTTAATGTGTGAAGCGCAAGCTGCTCCTGTCCACATGAAACAACCTAACTCAGTTCAAAGGCTAAACTACAAGCAATTGTGTTCAGGTTCGATTTTGGGGCTCGTTTGTGGCACCTTACTGGGAAAGCTTTCTGGAGTCCTGGCATACTTTGCGTGCTTTGGATTCCTTGCATGGAGATGGCTACAGTCTCGGCAACTTGTTTCTCGAACAGCCAACCCTTTCCTCGGCGTAGCCAAATACACAAAAGGTCTTTTTGCTGGATTCATAGCAAACTCTGATGATTCAGAAAGTCTACCGCAATGGCTTACGGACATGGACTCGTTATGCTTTAACGTATCGTTTGCAGCAACGTTTGCATTGGCTGCAATAAACGTCTGATAAACCACCAACTCCAAGTTAATGTGGTACCTCTAGACATTATTTCGTACCTAACCTACAATCAAACTACCAGCTAAGGTATTAACTTTAGTATATTTTAGAAGTGTGTATTATGGCTACAAAAATCCGTATCTAAACAGTAGCATTGAACCGGTATACTCTAATGTCTTGATGATCTAGATCTAGATTACCAATAGCACGGTGCACTTTCAGACATAGTTTTTCTGTCTTGTTGAGAAGAGCAACTGTATGATAAGTGCTTGCAGCACACTAATTCCAACCATAACACACATAGTCAAAATCGATAAATATGTTAAGCGAGATTCAGTCGATGAGACAGTTGACAGGTTCCGCCATTCACGTGCGCGCAAGTAGTTCAAAATCTTGCCAATCTTGTTAACATTGCGGTTGATTTCTTCAATAGCATTGTTTGCGATGATATCTTCTTGCTTTACTTCTTCACCATCAGACATGTTTCCGTCAACTTCAAGCCCCAGAGTAATCTCTACCTTTTTTGCTGCCGTACCGTAACTATTTGTAACGCAGAAGGAGTACTGGCCAATACCGAAGGACTTGAGTAAATAATCTGAGTATTTCTTCTGCGTATCACTTTGAATTATGTTGCCATCAGGTCCCTTGATCTCGAAGTCAATCTCAAAATTACCACCGGTGAGCACCTGAAATCCAACTACAAGAACATCATCTTCTTTGTGCATGTCATAGAATAGACATTCTTTGCTGAAGGCTGGCACTACTATTGACACTGGCGTATTCAATGAACTCGAAGCCCTGACCAAAGGGCTTACAAATAGAACCAGAAGGCTCAAAATGACTTGAGAGTACAACATTTGAGCCTCAATGCCTGTTGATCTATCGTACAGGTACTTATTCTATGGCAAAAAGTATGTAGCCTTACAGTTGTTGATATTTTTTAATCTTTAAGAAGAGCTTATCTCTGTTATACACGTATATAATGAATTACCGAACATCAAATTGAACTAATAAATTAAACCTATACCATGCATACGCGAGGTTCCGCAAGACCTTGGATCTCCAGGATCCATTACAAATATATAATCTTATATATATCTGAGTGTATGAGAAATTGAGTGATGAGTCCGTTCAGTCTTTACTACGATGGCGCCTAGGCCTTTGGACCACATGAATAGAGATGCAATCTTTACCTAAATTTACCATTTGCCGGTATCGATGAATCAAGGGTCTTTTTTTCTGATCTCCATGTATTGAATTAGATTCATCAATATCAGGTACGTCCCATACAGTTTCAGTGCTCGGTTCGATAGGAATTATTTGATCACCCGAAATCGAATCCCCTTCCTCTTCCACTTCCTTCTTCGGAGCCTCAAGCACCTCACGTATTAGCAATCGACTAGCGGTCATATTGTTTGGTGCACCGTATCCATACAACAAGTATTGCCGTATTTGTGATAAACGTTTAAGGTTGGTGATAAAAATGTCACATTCCCAATTTCCACTGTACCGCAGCCTATAAACCGAACGTGACTCTCTGGTCAATTCCTTGATGTTGGTGTGGTCCGATCTTCCAAACTTTGCTGCAATCTCCGTCACAAAGTCCAAGGAATGCCCCATCCGCATTTTGTTTAAGGTTTCGTTGAGCACGATAGGATTCGCAAGCTCATAAAGCAAAAACACTAAATCAGTTCTCAGCTCGTCACATAAAGAGCCCATATCCTGGTTGGACAAATAGAGGCTCACGCTAGGATTTCTGAGTTGAACTATTGAATTACTGGAGAGCAGGGGGGCCTCGATTATTGCAGGACCCTGCTGCACGTTGTTCTCGATTAGCCTTCGCTTGTTGACATATACACGTATCGGTAGGAACGCGTGATGTGTAACCTGAAAATTAGCATAACTGCATACCATTTTCCCTCATAAGACGACCTTTCCTCGTGAGTTCTTCTTGGTTAAAACACTAGACCCCCCCGGTCCTTCCAATAAACAGTTTGTGCAATATAGTAGATCAGTAGCAGCAGTATGCCAAGCGATAAAGCGTCAATAGCGACGTACCTGTATTTGTATGCAAATCTCGTTTTTGCTTTATTTTCCAGTAATGAGTTTTCAATATGTAAAAGACTTTCAAGTTTACGCATTGTGTCTCTTTGATCCTGTAAACGTTTTTGACATGCAATCATTGTAGTCTCAAGCTTCATCAGCTGATCAACACTCGAATTTACTGATTCCTTTAGATGAGATTCAAACGATTCTGGGTTTGTTTCGTCAAAATCTCTTCTTATGACGACTAAGTAATCTTCACCAATAAGTTTCCGCAACTGAAAGACTTGTGACTTGATCGTTTCTAAGTCGTGTAAGAGGGTATCAAAGTTTTTGATACTCTTGTAAAGATCGGTTTCGTTCTTCAGGATCACGTCCTTCAGCGTGCTTTTCACGACACATTCCCATTTGCGTAACTGTAGTGCTATGTGCCTTTGGTAGTACCCTTGTTCTGTTGCACTTAGTGGTAACGCTGAAGCAGTATATGGCTCTTGATAATCAGATTCTGGCGCAACACGATCATCCTTCGATAATCCATTAATTTCGCGTTTTTTGGCAACCAGAAGAAGTTGCGACGATAGCGTAGACGACAATGATGCTGCGGAAGGACCCCCCAAATCGTGATCTCCTTGATTTGATAACGACACAGAAGAAGAGTAAGAAGATGATTCAACAGATGAGTTATTATATGACGAGGAAAGAGATTTTGAATTTACCTTTGAAATCGACTTGCCCTCTAGGTCGTGGTACAACAAACTCCGCAATGACATATTCGGCGAATAGCCCACGTAAGATGAGGAGTAATAACTATTAGGAGGGAAGGATTGCTCGTGAAGAGTCGTTGATAACATTGCATTACCAATATTTGGCAAACTCTCAAAATAACTCTGATCTTTACCTTCTGGAGTTTCAAGTGATTGCAAAAATTGGTTTACAAGTCTCTTGTTATCATATTCTATGGATTGATTCTTGGTAGGTCCTGAATTCAGTGTTGTAATACCAGCTTTCGACTTATGATGTCTGCCACTTAGATGCTTATTTGAGGCGTGTTGATTCTTCAGATCTTGAATCATGGTCGATTTCACACCCTTCTCTTCAGGCTTTTTGAACATGTTTGGAGCTCTTTTAGATTCTCGTGCTTTATTTTGAGGGCGTGTCTCGTCCATGAGCCCGTAATCCTCTTCGAGTGTGTCTTTACCAGGAAGTTTGAACATGATATCACTAAACTTACCAGTTGCCGCTGTAGTATAATCTGGAAATCCCTGTCTTCTCATTGCCAACCGTTTAGTGTATGAACTACCATCTCCATCAGTATTTTGGACTGGATCAACTCCAAAATGAACAGCATTTGGGGTCCCCTTAGTGATATCCAATGCAAAATGTGTCCTTCTCGTTTTGTTCGGTGAGTTCAAATATAATTCATTAGCTTCTTCATCATCATCACTATGCTGTGTAATACTTACACGCCGTTCTTGAGCATTAAACGCGTTCTTATTAGTACTAGTGTCATCTGCATTCTCTGATTTCGAAGTTCGCCATCCTTTAAGCTGTGACTCTCGATTAGACGACCTATTAAAATGGCCACCAACCGTTCCTTCTTGTACTCTGGACACAAGAATGTCCATAATAAACTATGCCCTTGTTTTTACGCGATGTTGGGCTTGATTTAGAATCGATATGTTTATGGTAACCTATTTTATGCTCCACTAGAGATAGAATGCTCTTCCGTGTTCTTGATTATCAGATTTGTCTAATGTTGTTGACTGTCCCCAATTTATGCGAAGTTTTATCGAGTTTTACAAGATATCTATTGGATGGCTCTCTGTTCATATAGGCGCTCTCAACCCTATTATCAATATCGAATATATATTCTATTGCTTGATTTAGAATATAAAACATTTAACATGCAATGCTTTAACACGAAATTGTCACTTCTTTTCCAATACAAACCGTCAGCACCAGCCAGAAGGTTTACCAGATACCGACTGTAATACTGGTATATTATTCAAACACGTTCAGTAGTTTAAAGCACTGTTTTGAGTGAGGATCTGGAAATTTTCTAATGATGCGGTTTGACGTGGGAAGCCGCTGCTGGTGTCCTGATCCACAAGCCGGTTGGATAGGTGCTGAAATCATAGAAAGAGAATTTAAGGACGGTAAATCTGGAGTAACGCTGAGATCGGATAATGGTCAGGTTTTTTTTTGCGAGGACGAGAATAGCCTCGAACCACGAAACCCACCTGTGCTTGAAAACACAAAAGATCTTACAACTCTGTCGCATCTGAATGAACCTGCTATTCTCAATGCTATTCGAGAGAGGTACAAAGGTGCAGATATATATACATACTCAGGTATCGTGCTTATTGCTACGAATCCATTTGCAGATGTTCCACATTTGTACACAGATGAACTGATACAACTTTACGCACGTTCTGACACTGAATCAATAGACCCACATCTTTTTGCCATTGCTTCTAAAGCATATACCCAATTAGTACGTGATGGTAAAAACCAGACTATTATTGTCAGTGGAGAGTCGGGTGCTGGAAAAACTGTTTCAGCTAAGTACATTATGCGATACTTTGCCAGCATAGATATTAAGACATCAGAATCGCTTAAACATCAATCTGAGATGTCCGAGATTGAAAAAAAAATTCTAGCAACCAATCCTCTAATGGAAGCCTTCGGCAATGCTAAGACATCTAGAAACGATAACTCATCCAGATTTGGTAAATACTTGCAGATTTTGTTTGATGGCAACATGCAGATATCTGGTGCAAGAATTGAAACATATTTGTTGGAGAGATCGAGATTAGTTTTCCAGCCAGAAACGGAGAGAAATTACCACATATTCTATCAATTACTATTTGGATTGAATAGTGACGAAAAGAACGACCTCAATTTGACAACTCCCGAGGATTTCGCTTATTTAAATCGAAATCTAGGATATACCAAAATCGAAAATGTTGATGATGCAAAAGAGTTCGCTACAACTAAAGAGGCATTGAAGATGATTGGAATTGACTACAACTTGCAGATGGAAATTTTCAAAATTCTGGCTGCGATATTGCACATAGGAAATATATCAATTCAAAAGATTCGTGATCAAGCAACCCTCAGTTCTGAAGATAAATCACTTCTGCTAGCATGTAACCTTTTGCAGCTAGATCCTCGTGATTTCGCTAAATGGATTACAAAGAAACAGATTACCACAAGGTCAGAAAAGATTGTCTCTAACCTAAATTACGATCAAGCTATTGTGGCTAGAGATTCGGTCACTAAATACCTATATTCTGTATTATTTGAATGGCTTGTTAGTGCCACCAACACTGTGCTGAATAAATCCGAGAGCGACTTATCTTTCATTGGTGTTCTTGACATATTTGGATTTGAGCATTTTGAGAGGAATTCTTTTGAGCAGTTTTGTATCAATTATGCCAACGAGAAACTGCAGCAGGAATTCAATCAATATGTTTTCAAGTTAGAACAAGATGAATATATTCGTGAGCAGATAGAGTGGTCTTTCATCAAATTTAGCGATAATCAATTATGCATTGATGTGATTGAAAATAAAATGGGCATATTAGCTCTTTTAGATGAAGAGAGTAGGCTTCCAGCAGGTTCAGACGAGTCCTGGACATCAAAATTATACCAATCTCTGGATGCCCCACCTCATAACTCCGTGTTCTCCAAACCACGTTTTGGTCAGTCAAAGTTCATTGTTAGTCATTATGCTGTTGACGTGGCCTACGATGTAGAAGGATTCATCGATAAAAACAGAGATACTATCTCTGAGGGACATCTGGAAGTTTTGAAGAGCACTAGAAATGCCACATTAATCGAAATAATAGGAGTTCGAGAGGCGGAGGAGGCAAAGAAAGATTTGATGGATCAGGAAATAGCAAAACGAGGCCCTCGAATGGTCAAGAAGAAGCCTACATTAGGCTCTATATTCAAACACTCACTTTCCAATTTAATGAGCACAATAACATCGACTGATGTTCACTATATTCGTTGCATCAAACCTAATAATAACAAAAATGCCTGGGATTTTGATAATTTGATGGTGTTATCTCAGTTGAGAGCTTGTGGTGTATTAGAAACGATCAAGATTTCCTGTGCTGGATTTCCATCTAAAATAACATATCGTGAGTTCATCATGGATTACTATTTACTTTTAAAGTCCTCTATATGGTATCCGTTACTACCGAGGTTGGCAATTCCACTTATTAAAGAGGAGGAAGGTGAGTTGAAAGATTATTATGCAAGTCAGCATGACAAAGAAGAATATGATCTAGCCATCGATATTTTGGAACAATGCCAGGTGAACAAAGAACATTTCCAATTGGGAAAAACCAAAATTTTCTTCAAGTCAGGTATTCTGGCTCGTTTGGAGGAATTGAGACTCAAGAAGATCAGCCAAATGATAATAATAATTCAGAAGAGGATCAAAGGTAAGTTTTACAGAGATCAATACCTAGATACAATAAATTCGATAAATGTGGTGAATAAATTTTGTCGGGCTATTGTTGTGCGAAAGAATATTGAAAAACAATTAAAATACAACGCTGCACTACTTATTCAACGTCTTCTAAGAGGAAATGCAGTGCGGGGATTGATAAGGATTCAAGTAATACAAATCATAAATATTCAATCGAGATTGAGACAAAAACTAGCGTTATCATTGGCGCTCAAACTCAAAGAAGCGAAATTTGCTACAATAATTCAATCGCACTTCAGAAGCTACAAGGAGTGGTCTAAATTAAGGTACCTAAAGGTACATTGTTTACATATACAGGCTCTCGCAAGAGGTCGCTTAACGAATTTAACAGTAGAGCGACTTGTGGAAACTATGGCTCAAGAAAATCAGAAGTCCATTCCAGAACGTAATATCATAAACTTGATGGCCTTAACAGAGGATATAGCTGAGAAAACCAAATCAAATGCTGAACATACTGAACGGCTGGAAGATGTTAGAAATCTCAAATCGTTTATTTCAAACATGGATCAGACAAGGAGATTTGACGAGTTGGTAATCAATTCTGTTAGTTATGAGCAAGCCGTAGACAACTTGGATATCCACGAAAATAGATTCGGTAAAGAAGAGGAGATATCTACAAAAATGGAGAGCGTTGACCTGGAGATACAAGGAGTGAGAAATGAGCTGCAAGATTTATTGAATAAACACGAAATACTGAACTCTCGATATGAATCTTTCATGAAACTTCTAAGCAATGATGAAAGTGTTTCCGAATCAAAAAACAAAGGAAATACACAATCTAAAAACCAACCCTATAAAATATCTAGTAATGACGAATCTAAAGACGACACGGCGTATATTGATGCATCTTCAAGAATGAATAATATTCGTAAGCAGGTAGAAAGAGTCGAGTCATTCATCGCTACGGATCCATATATGGTTGTGTCACCATCCAACACCAACATGGGCACTGCTCAATCAGAAAATAAGGACACAGATAAAGGGTTACCCATACTTGGTCTGGGTTGGCAAAAGGCTAATGATATCTATGAGAGTCAGGATCTCTTCATTAATCGATACAATAATCTAGTTGATGAGATCATCGAGGTTCTTATAGAAGGTATTACTATCAACGATATAACGTTGCATATTGAGGACGATATGTTTATTAACGCACCCAGTGATTTAATATTGATTATTCTCAACCTCATGTTAAAGTCGCAATGCACTGCTAATTTAAGTTTATTTTTGGTTAGCATTGTCAATGCAATACGGGCAATAATCACAACACCCTTATGCAACTATGAAGAATGGTGTTTGTTGTCACTATTTTGGTTCAAGAACGTTCACTCGATATCACATTTTATCCACGAGCATAACATGGAATTGTCTGAGTTGGAGCAAAGCATTGAATTGAGGCATGTTTGGGATCGGTGTACTGCAAAACTGTATAACAACTGGATAAGTTGCTTGAAGGAGGTTATTGACTCCAGAGTTTCGATAGCGGAAGCAATATTGGGGAAGAGGCCCCAATCGATGCACGATACCAAGATAGACGAAGATATGTCTAATTTTGTTGAGTTGAGTTCATTGTTGGATATAATGTTTATCCAGGGCCATAGTTTAGGTGTCTCCACGGCTTTACAGCATGGTATTATGCTAGACATATTGTCGCAGATCAACGTCATGTGCTTCAACGATCTCATATTACGCTATAACCACTTGAGTTTTCGGTTTGGTAAGATCCTAGAGTATAAAGTGCAAAAATTGGTCAAGTGGTGCCATGAAAATATGATACCTGTTGGGGAATCGCGTTTGATACAACTTGTTCAAGTTAGCAGGCTTTTGCAATTTCGTATTGAGTCATTGAAGGAGTTCAAGATCGCTTGCCACTTGTGCTATGTTTTGAATACACACCAAATATCGATGATAATGAGCAAACTACCACAACAATCCATTGATTTCAGTACTGAATACCACACACTTGCCAAAAAACAAGAATTGCGTATTTCATACGATATGGTGTTGAATCCACTTACGGGAATTGACCGTGATATTTTGATGTGGCACCAGGAGAAAGCAGCTGGTTCCTCGTCGCAAATCATTCAAGTTTTACCACAACATGCACCACAATTGGCGCAGATATATAAGCGTTACCTAGCATAAGTTGCGGAAAGCCCTTCAGCATTAAATTTTCTAATTACAATCAAGCGTAATATAGAAGATCTTTGTATACAATGAAAGTAGTAAATAGAAGTAGTTTGATGACAGTTTATACAACAGAATTTACAGAGAGATAAATTCTAAGGTTGCCAAACGGTGCTAGCGAAACCGGGTCTGCCGATTCACTCACGCAAAGAAGCAACGTGAAACTGAGTAGAGAGAGTGGAAAATACAGAAAACCAAGTGCAAGCGTTTTTGTGAGTCTCAATGGATTTCTCAAACGATGGAAAAGCGCATGGAGAGCGAAGCGGTCAGCTAAAATGAACAGCAATCGGGACAACGATAACGACGAGCAGACATATGATCACTATAAAGAGACAGGCCTTCATCTTCAAATCTTTGTACCACATTTGTTTTCTTACTCGGTTAGCACCTCTCTTGAAGCCTTGCGCAGAAACAGCGAGATTGTCAGCTTTGTCTTCAATGGAAGTAAGACGCTCTCCGCGCTCAGCGACCTTGTTTATATTATCTCGCATGATGCCCACCGTGTCATCGATCTCTGCTTGAAGTTTGGCGGTCTTTGTGGGCTCTTCCTGCTGGGCAGGCGTAATGTATGGATCGTAAGGCACCGAGGAAGACATTTTCGCAGTAAACGGTAATTTCTTGTGTGTCTTGGGATCCGCTTATGGGTGCAACTGCTGCAACGTGCACCTGAGGCCGGATTTGCTGTATTTCCAAAAAACAATCCTGGCCTGTCACTGGACGGCTGCGGACGTGTAGTTAGGGTTGGACCGTGCTAGAGAAGGCAACTTATGAAGCCTGGGAACCAAAACAGTTGTTTCCTTGGGCAATACGAGCGGGAGGGTGCGCTGTGGTATGTGTGTGCTGGATTTTGCAGATCACTGGGAGCGGACGGTTTTTGTAGCTCGATGAAAGAGAGAGTCCGATAAGTCCACGAGAGAAGCGCAGTAAATACTGTAATATGCGGCGAGTTCAGGCAGACGGTTAGTGCGTAAAGGGTGCTTTTGTCTGGTATTCGGGAGCCGTGTTACCAGGATACAGTTGTCTCTGTAGTGGAGATGTATATATATATATATATATAATCACTGGTGCACACGCCTTAGCCTCAAAACACGAGTTCAAAAAGCTGCCCTTTCAAGGCTCATTTGAAAACACGTGATGTGCAAAAGAAGCACGTGATTTATTTGTCACGTGCTGCTAAAGGTCACATGATTATTGTATCACGTGGTATAAATTGCCACGTGACTCTTGCCACGTGACTCTTGTGCTGGCTACGTCCATGTCATTACCCGGTCGTGGGTACCCGGCTCGCTGGACTTCCAATACGCAAAGGTCACACATATCATGCATGCATATGTTCGCGAGGCTGGCTGTGACGCGACGCACGGACAAGAAGATCTGGCGCAGCTCACGTACTAGAGCTGTGCTCGCTGGCATGCTGTGCGGTACGCTTCCGCTACACTCGGCCTAGGTGGACGCGCCGCGCAGCGCGAGCGCGTGTGTGCCGTTTTCAAAGACCGCTCGTAAAGTTCCCATCCAAAGGTACTTGTCTTGGCGTGCCGTTAATCTGCATGCAAACTCACATCAAAGTTAAGACAGTAATACATCTCTACATAATATGACGCTCCAGTATAGCGTTGAAATTGGATTCTAGGTGTGCCAATCTTGTATTGAGGTAGTAGCGTGCGCCGGTGCCAGCAGCCCTCGTAGCTTGAAGCCAGCACATACTTCTCTTTGTTGCATTGGATAATATAGGATTTACTCTTCTGTTCTCTCTTGATCTTCACCATTTTAATGGACAATTTGAAACCCAATTGTATAGACTTGGCTGTTGGAAAAGATTATCACAATTCTCGAGATTATTCGTGCCTTTGCAGCACATCAAGTCAAGCAACTTTACTCAAGCAACCTGGCACCCGGCTCAGCTTTGCAGAGCGCAGCTTCGTCGTCGTCTTTCGCGCCGGCAATCACGCCAAAAGTTGGCCTAGCAGCTATTTTGCCCCAGAGCAAAAGAGCAACCCCCCTTACTGAATCGCACGCTACCTGCACGCAGAGCAAAATCTCGCTGAAGCACTGCGTCGTACGGGGCCTTCATTACTTGACAGGGCAGTAGTATAAGAACAGAGCGTGCACACTTGTTTTCAAACCTGGGTCTAACCTATTTGGCGGAACCGTTTTCCCTATTCCAGGAAAGAAACAAATCAACACACACCGCCAATGCTTGCCAAGGCTGCAGCAAGTGCCATGGGCCCTTCTTCAGGGCAGCGCACTATGGACGCGACAACTGCTCGCATAATCCAATACAAGACTGCAATCCACAAACTGACAGAACTCGTTCGACTCGTTGGGATTATCGTTCCGAACCTTCAAAAGCGCTGGAAACGTGAAGAGGAGGATCCGGAATTGAACGAGGTGATCATACCTTTGAGCAATTTTGTTCTTGCGCTGTGCGAGGGACCAATGTTCAATGTACACCCTACTTTGAGAAAAAGATTCAATCTTTTATGCGAGTTCAAGCTCTGCAAACTTCAAGAGGTCGTGCCATCCTCTGTAAGCACTTCTGCTATTGAGATTGAGGTTATCTTCCCCTCTGCACTTGACAACTTGGATCAGTACCGCAGCAAGATATACAATAAGGATCTTCAACTAAAACTCTTATTGTCTGTTCAATCACTGGCGTCTAATGCTCTCGATATTTACCATAAAAAACTGAGGCAGATCCACTTGGAAAAATTATCGACAAGCAAAGCTGGGTCAAGCGCTTCGAATATCAATTGGCAAGCTATGGAAGATATATTAAAACCCACGGAGAATTCATTGGCCTTGGATTTGGCAGTACTTATTAACGATTTCGAAAAAAATACTAACGATGAATCACTTCATAAGCTACAGAGGCAGGTTCTCGACAAATTTTTGGGTGTTATTAAAGGTAAAGTGTGGCCTGTGTGGAATCAATATCATTTAAATTTGATGGCGTTGATCAAGAATATGACTGTAGCGAATTCCAATGGAATGAACATGTACAACACCAACTTAAATCTGCCGAGCTCCACAACGTCAACTACTCATACCTGGAAAAGTATTCCCTATGGCGAATATACTTTACACAGATGTTATTCCTTATCGTTGAGAATAATTTATCTGTTGAATATGTGGACCAATTTATTCAGACATATTTATTACCCATCTTTCCATTATTTTCACGACATTAGAACAAAATTACTTAGCGAGAATGTTCTTGAGTACGAAGATTTTGTGCACAGATTGCACGTATTTTGTGAAGGGAATGAACCAAACGAATATTCTATGACAGAGGATACTTTGATTGCATTGGAGATGTACTCCCATAAGAATACGGTTGTGCCTTTAAATTTGGCTAGTGTTATTGATATAGAGCGAAATTGTGTAGCGGTCTTGATCGAAACCTTGGAGAAGAATATGAATCTAGTCGAGGAGTGGACGAAACACTGGAAATACTGTGCAGAAAATGAGGAAGGCTTGAAATCGTACAAGGATTTAAACGAATCTGAGCTGCGGGAGTTATATGATGCAAAAATCGAAAAAGATCGTACACTTCTAAAATCTGGGAAAGACATAATCGATGAAAAACCGGCCGTAAAGAAGGAAATAATGAAAACAACCAAAATTATTGTAAGTCCTCGGAAACCCAACAGACCAAGGTCGCAATCTCTACAAAATAAACCCCCAAATGGCAAAAATAGTGCAAACTCAACCAGTGTGAAGCAAACTTCTAGATCAAATTCAATGGAATCCAATGTGATTATGAAACAAAGAATGGCTCAAGATGCCTTCAAACATATAATGAAAAGCAGCATGAAAAATGGTACTCGGCTTGTGAATAATATTAGTGGGCAGCATTCTCCTAGTCCTGAAGAAACCACGCAAAATCATACTAAAAACCTCATAAAGAGTAAGAAAATTGACACTACAGACCATGATGCGCCCAAAAAAGAAATATATACCACATTCAATGGTGGAGAAAAGAAGGATGATACCAAGAAGAATAATGTTGATGTTCCCAAGGGGTCGTTGGAAGAAAAACCAAATACAATTGAAAACAACGATTTGTATTCAAGAAATTCAGAAAATATTGTATCAGGCTCTATATCTACGATCAACGATGGTGTTGGTCGCACAGTAGAAGCAATGGTATCAGGAGCTTCCTCGACCGTTAAAAAAGTGAGATTTATAGGTGTGCCCCCGATGACAGAAGCAGAAAATCCTAAACCGACCAAGAAAGGTTGGTATAAAAAGCCTGCTGTTCTGCATTATCCGCCAGTACCTTCACCGCAACATTTTGCGTCTATTAAAGACAATGTAAAACAAGAAGGCATAGTTTTCACATCTACTCTGAGGGAGGCTTTGAATAACACCACTCAAGAACTCGGAAAAAGGACAACGATGATGATGAACCTGGGATTGGACTCACTGCCGGGGAAGGATGGCAATCGGTTCGCCTCCAAACTAAGAGAGAAGTCCAGGTAAAAACACTACATCACGCGGGTGATTGGCTATATAATATTCATCTTCAATATCGGAGGTAAGTTGTCACACATTTTTCCATTGTTTTCATTGCATTTTTTTTCAGGGTCTGCAGCTCTTATTCATAGCAGGATCCTATGTTTTCAGGAGTTTCAGTCGGTTGATGGCCTGTTGATTACGCGTTAGTATTTCGATAAATTTCACATTATGACTCTGTCCTTGAGGCTTTGTGACATTATTATGAGTATATACCTTATTCAAGAATTTGTATCATTTATCTACTAAAAACATGAGATAGCCAGTAATTTGGAATCAATTGTCACGTTCGTTTTGTCTTATATTGTTATCTCCTACTGATTTACTTTGCATAAGCTCTGAATATGATAAAATATATATACACTAATATTTCGGTCCTCTGTAGTAAGTACTTGAAGTATATAAAGTATAAATTTATTCCGACAGACGCTTAAATAACGATCAGAGACCCGCACTCTAAAGGTTTCCTTTATTCATACCCGATATGAACTTGAGCTCTCTCTTACCACCACCGAAGCATGAAGTCTCGATTGGTGACGAACGATTACGCCGTACTAATGAGAAAAACTCTGAGATGATCAATAATTTGATAGATAAGCACAATGTTGAAACGAACAGAGAACAGTTTATGGATAACAGAGTACTAGATTCTGTTAATTTTGAAGATCTTGTTCCTCTTAGGCAGAGACATTTCGATATGAAGATACCTTTACCGAGCCCGGAGGAGATAGAAAAGTGCTACATAAACACTAAACGTCATTTTGACGAGATTTTGTCAGGGAAGGTATCTCACGAAGATAAGTTATCTAATAAGTTAATAATGTCATCAACAATATCACGGTCATCTAACAGTGTTGAAGCTCGAAGGGATCCCTTGATGCCTAAGAATGAGATACCAAAGAATAAGAGGAAAATAGAAGTATCACAGGAAATCGAGCTGGAGCCTATTTTACATAAAACTGATACAACAACTACTAACGCCAATATCAGTGGATGGAAAATACCCAGGGCTATATCAAATTGGAAAAATCCAAATGGTTATACAGTCCCGCTCGATAAAAGGTCTATTCAATCTGGCAATGCCAAACTCGAGGTGAGCGACAAATTTGCAGAACTCGCAGAAGCATTAGACAAAGCTGATAGAGATGCTCGGACCCAATTAAGTGCTAAACAAGAGGGCAGGAATCTGCTCATGAAAGATGCAGAACGAACTAAGGAAAAAAATATAACGGAAATGGTTAATAGGGTGCGACAAAAGAGGTTGAAGGATAATTCTATATCCCAAAGTCGCACTGATTATCAAGACAAGAGCAGTACGATATCGAAATTGAAATATTTAGCACACAAGGAAGGTCGTGAAGTTTCTGAGAAGGTACTGCTTGGTGCTGCAAATAATATAGATTACTCGACTACTAGTAACGACGTCCAGGTTGACTCCAGATTGTATTTACAAGGTGCTAAGAAGTCTCGAAATGAACAAGATCCATTATATGACAATCCACTGTTTGTACAGCAAGATATTGATAGCATCTACAGACCCGACGTTGGTAAATTGGACGATATGGTTGATCCATCAGTACAGTCTACACGCGAGTTGAAACCAGTGGAATTCACTAAAGCAGAAACGGAAAGTTCTGCAGAAAAGAATAAGCAGTACGGTTTACAGCACTAAACAAGCCTAAGGCACAAGGGGCATATATATATACATAGTTATATATTGGTACATTCACATATTTATTCATCATCATTGGTTAGCGCATGGAGCTCTCGTATGCTTTTTTGAAGATCATAAGATCTGTTGTTTTGCTTGATCGTGTCCATGAGTTTATGATTGCGATTGATCGAGAAGTTCTCTATTTTCTTTATCGTACCACTTATCTTTATTGGATTTATGATGATTCCATTCAGTTCTCCTACCCTATCACAAAGTGTCAATGTTGCCAGCAACAGATCTACATCCTCTCGATGGCAACGGAAAATTCCAGTAGAAGTTGTGTTGGAGAAATATTTCAATTGCAAAAGAGAATTCAGCTTCCCTGAGCCGTAATCCCCAAAATTGAACTGCAGTACACGTCGTAGCTCTTTTATCAACACTTGTGCTGTGACAAAGGAGGGCGTGCCTCTATAATGATTCAGTAAAATGACTTGCTCTTCCGTATCAATCCCGTCAGCTCTCTCGTATTCTGACTCCTTTATAGGAGGATATAATAGCTCGAATAGTACATATCTGCTCTTGAGACGCACCATGGTCCTGCTATTGTTGAAGGCTTTTGCGTCGCAAATAGTCCTAACCTATCAAACTGCGATTTCTGCTGTAATGCTATAGCCGTAGATCTCGAAGATTAATGTAATGTCGAAGAATTTAGACTTCCCAGGCTTATGACCATAGTTCGTGACAGCAGCAACCCGAAAGGCGTTTGAGATGTCACAGATTTATCGATTGTAGCTTGTGTGCTTGCCTGACTTATTACCGGAAAGCTGGCCTAGTTCTGCGCCAGTCACTCCCTGGGTTCCACGGCAGTACAGATACTACTACATACATGAAAACATATACATATACATGCACTTCAATTACAAGCTTCGCAGAACAGTCTGCCATCTTCCAACACGCGCACACGAGAACTCAATTTCATGCATGGCGCTGCTGTCGCGAGCCCAGGCTTTGGTCCGGATTTCTCCTAACTTTGGAACTCTTATGACAGAATGCACATTCCATTTCCCCAAGGCCGTATGATGCTTCTAGTTAAACACTCATATATACACCATATTATTGCGTCACATAACTGAATTGCTAACAAGATCTGCCAATGCCAGACGTGTTGTTGCCAGGGTCAAAGGCAGCTATGGAATAATACTCAATTATATTGCAGATGTTCTCGAGAAAGTCACTAATGCCAATGACCAAAGCCTGACCAGAACTTATTCAAGATTATTTATTTAGGTTGCCCGTTATTCGGAGATCATTTCCATATAGTGAGAACATGTCTCCTGTATTTGCTGTGAGCAGTTTAAGTATTTCAGTATAACAGCAAAGAGGTAACTAATGCTGATTAATAATACACCTGAGCCATGTTGTAGCTTGTTCATGTATATAAAGGGCAATGAAATCGACGTCAATTAGACTGTTCCAGTCTGAGAAGAGACCGTATCATTATAGTTATTTCAGTCACTTTGGTTTCAGCTGATCCACCCTTACTTATCATGGTTGCAGTTGAAAGTGACCACATTACACAATTGCCCTACGGCGAAGACCCTCGCTCGATGCCAGTCTTCAGCAGGTCCCAATTGGTTAGTAGATTGACTGACGAGTTGCGCTCAATGGATTCGCTCGTCAGTGAGCCTGAGGATCGAACCACGATGAGCAGCAGCAGCACACCAAGCCGCGACGATAGAAGCTTGATTTCACCACCAATGTCCCCTGGCTTCAAATCGCAATCCATGAGTGCTTCGGCGCTGGATGATAGGCTATTACTGCAAATTGGAGGTTATAACGATGCTACCCTACGGGAAGACAATGAGTTGCAAGATTCTGAAGTTAATATACATCCCCATGAGCGTGCCGAGGAGCCCGAAGCTGAAAACGCGGATTCAAGCACAGATCGGAACAACGAGATTATCGTTGATATTGCATGGGATTTTGATATGACTTTGGGAGCGTATCTAGCGAAATCTCGACGATTCTTAGCTGAATATCGTCTACAGAACAGTCCCGGACTCTACAGTGTTGCTCATGTTCACTCGCCTTACAGAACACGCAGAAGGAACTCGAATGATGCATATGCTTCGATCAAGAGGCATTATTTGACAAGATCTAACAAATCTCATGTGGAGACCCAACGTATATCAAAGCGAAGAGCTTCACGCCAAGAGGTGGGAAGAAGCTCTGGCCTATTCTCTATTGGTTCATCGTCTCGTCGACAAAGTCAATCCTCAGATGAAGTGAATAATCTCCAATTTTCGCACCACATCCCAAATGTATCTTGGAGGAACTTGCCCGATTATTCACCAGCGACAGATTCAATAACACCAGATTCTGCTCGAAATCTGAAAATCAATTGGAAAGGCTCACCAATTGATCTCTCTCATGATCCCTTACGTAAGTTTTTGCATCCAGCTGAGCTTGAATTGGCAGAGACTTTGCGATTACCTTGTGATCTGTATCTAGACTCAAAGGTTAGACTGTTCCATGAGAAAGTTATTAAGTTGAGAAAAGGTCTATGTTTTAGAAAGACTGATGCTCAAAAGGCCTGCAAAATTGATGTGAACAAAGCGTCAAGGTTGTATTTAGTATATGAGAGAGCAGGTTGGCTCAAAGATGAGAACTTCACGAAATTTTTATGAATGGGCTTGACCTTGATGAGTTCTCAATGAGAAGATAGAAAGTATTTGATATATGTTTGAGTATTCCACAGCTATTCCATTCATAACTGGGACAAACTCCGAGGATCAGTATTTGCTGTTAAGAATCTAGACGACGCGGTTTGAAACATCGGTTAAATTATATATTCTTTTAGGATAATGGGGGATAGGGGACTATTACATAGTGAATTTTTATTATTTAGGTTAGTTAGTATGTATGCAATACAGGTTTGGCACTGCAGTATTTCTCAACATCAAACTAATCACTACAAGTCTGATCTTTGTTTTCTTAATAATATGTTGAAAATAGTGCTTCAAAGTACAGATAAATCAGGATCTTCAATGTTCAAAACTGTCTCTGTCTCATCCATTTGTTTTGATCCAATATTTTCTTCGCCCTCCATATTTGCATTCTGAAACCTTGATAACACTCTTTGTGCCCTCCTCTCCAAATAAATAGACCTTGATTTAGGTCTATCAGCTGAATCAGAATTTTGAACTAAACTCTTTATTCTATTAATGTCACAATATTGTTCGTTTTCTAAACACAAACGTCGAAGTTGTGCAATTAAAAGTTTTAGCGTATCATCTATGGGTTTCAGTGATTGCACAACATCTTGAAAATCGTGGGACGACTGTCCGTTTTTCTCTAAATGGCCTTCTTCAAGAAGTTTTCGTACAAGTAGTTTTAGAGTCCTTATTTGTGTTTTAAGTTTCTGTAGTTTTTTTATGCGTTGCTTTAAGGCTTGGTTCTCCTTGATCAGTTGTTCGATCTCCAAAAGTTTTGTTTTTAGTATATCAATGACAGAATCAGTATGTCGTTGGATTTCCTCTTTGTTTTTGAAGCTTGGTAAATCCCTTTGATGTGACAATCGAAATGCTCCAGACTTTATCAAGGGATCTGGTATGCGAAGTATATTTCTCAACACGTATAATTCAAGTTTATCGAAATTGCGATCTACTTGATGTTCCAGTAACGATTCGAGCTTTGTAATGCCTACATGAATATCGCTGTTATAATCCTTTCCACCAATTGTAGATTTTTTGAGGAGATACTTTTCCATTGCACTGGTGCACTTGTAGAGTAATTCGTTAACAGCATTGATGATATCATCTATAAGAGATATCGGTGGATATTCCAGATGTTCCGTCAGTATTGCAGTGGATTGAAGGCTTGGGGCAGACATTGGAGGTTTAAATTGTGCAGCACAATTAAGTTCGAGTAATGCGTCAATATGTCATGAATTGATATGGTCTTATTTTCGATGGTGTTATAAGTTAACGTATCTTGATCGATATATACATATTTCTCTAAATTATTAGACTTTGAAGATAACATAACGTACAATCTAGCAAAAAAGAAACAGACCAAAACCGTTCAAACTTGACTCTCTGGGTCCACTTTAAGGGCAGCTATGAAACGTTCGACCATTCTTTCGTTGGACGCTTTTGCTAAGACAGAAGAGGACGTAAGAATTCGTACCCGATCAGGTGGAATAATCACATTGTGTTGCGTTGTGATGACACTCTATCTGTTGCTAAATGAATGGAGGACCTCACAATTGGTAGTTAGTCGTCCACAGCTTGTTGTTGACCGTGATCGTAATCTGAAATTGGAATTGAACATTGATGTGACCTTTCCTAGCATGCCTTGCGATTTACTAGGGCTCGATATCATGGACGATTCAGGCAAGTTTGAACTTGACGTTCTTGGCGCTGGATTCCGTAAGACAAGATTGGATTCTGCAGGTGCAGAATTAGGAACCAGCGAAATGGCACTTGGTGCAGAGGGTGCTGATTCAGCTTCATTGGCTGATTTGGGTTCTGATTACTGTGGTCCTTGTTACGGTGCTCGCGATCAAGGTGAAAACGAAAAGAAGGAGAAGGACCAGCGCGTTTGTTGCCAAACATGTGAAGATGTGCGCCAAGCTTACGCTCAAGCTGGTTGGGCCTTTTTTGATGGTAAAAACGTTGAACAATGCGAGCGTGAAGGTTATGTAAATCGAATTAACTCAAGGATAAATGAGGGTTGTCGTGTTCAGGGCTCTGCTTTCATTGACAGAATACAAGGCAATTTACATTTTGCTCCAGGAAGTCCAATTCAAAACTCTCGCGGCCATTTTCATGATACATCACTCTACGATCGCACCTCACATATTAGTTTCGATCACATAATCAACCATTTGAGTTATGGTCGTCCTGTAGAGTCCCAATTACAATCAACAGATAGACCAGATGCTACTATAAGCACGGCTCCTTTGGATGGTAGAAACATCAATAGTCAAACTCAGCAAAGAGATACGCATGCATTGCAATACTCATATTATACCAAAATTGTGCCTACCAGGTACGAATATCTGTCGGGAACCATTGTAGAGACTGCGCAATTCAGTGCAACTTTCCATTCTCGTCCGATTAGTGGAGGTAAAGATGCTGATCATCCTACAACTTACCATTCGCGTGGAGGTATTCCAGGGTTGTTTATATTTTTCGAGATGTCTCCACTCAAAGTCATTAACAAAGAGCAACGTGCATCAACATGGTCTTCATTTATCTTAAACTGCATAACTAGCATTGGTGGAGTTCTGGCTGTAGGAACAGTTGCTGATAAGGTTTGCTACAAAGCTCAACGGACCATTTTCGGCAAGAAAAATGTTTAGAAATATAGGACTTTAATAAGAGTGCTGAACAGGCTTGTGAAATTACAAATATTTTGAGTCCACCTTAGTTAAAGGTGTCCATTAAGTAATTAATTAATGCTATTAAACGGTGCATGATTCTGAATTTATTGGTAAGTTATTCATTGCAATCAAAGTATGGCATATTGCCATTGAGGGTTTGTAGAATAACAACATCTTGACTTCAGGTTTAGTGTAAATTTCAATTGAAAGCATATAATTCAGTTAAAGTTTAAGACTTGATCTCTTTGTAGTCATAATATATCAATCGTTTACATATGTGGTAGTAATTGTTAAGATCATCTGATTCACGATAGATATACTAACTATTGCTCGATTAGTTTTCTATTTGGAGGTAAGAATAGCCTCAGAAAGACCCCAGAAGTTGAACAAACGGAGTTCGTATCAGTATTTAAATGATACCGTCATAGAGTTTGTCGCTTATTGACTGACCGAAAGCCCATAGCTGTAACTAAGGTTAATGGTCCCAACAGGGGTAAATAAACAGCTACTTTGTGCTCTTGAGGAAAATAATTTTGTTGCACCATTTCGCCATGAAAGAAACTTGTTTCACAAAGTGAGACCAATTCGTTGCTTTTCGAAAGCAAGAGAGTCCAAAAAGCTGTATCACCTCTGAAAGGATCGTTTAGAGCTTCCACGATCTCGAGTCTCAGTTTCAATGCAGTATTAACTTTGTCAAGCACTTCTTTAGGAATAGCCATTTGTTCAAATTGCTTTGCAAGTTTAGTTAAGGACCATAATGTATCTGCAGCTCTTTGCAGGTTTTCCATAATGGTAACTCGCTTGAGAGAATCAAGTGTTATTCCTGGTTGTCTCATAGAGCTCTTAGATATTCCAAGCAGTGCTAGACTGTTATCTGCAAAAATCCTTAAAATTGTTTGGAGATAATCTGATGCTAGTTTAGAGCCCGGATCTAACGGTAACTTATTTATTACCACTACCCCCCATTGTGGTACAATAAAACTCTTCCAGTCTCTGGATTCTATCCATGGTAACCCCTCAGGCGATTTATCTTTATCGGGATATACAATTGCTAAATTCAATGTCGAGGCTTCAGTATTATGTTGCCGAGAGATCAACTCTGATAAATCAAGTGCATGCGATATAGCTTCCCATGATACACCTCCCTGCATATCATTCAAGGTGTGTAAGTTTAAATCGTTGTAAAATGTAATCGAAGTATCAACGGTGAAATTCACCAACGGTGACATGAACCGGCGAAAAGGCGTGATTGTATTTTGTAGTGCATCATCAATATCCCAATATATTGGGTAACCGCCTCCATTTAGAAGTGATAGTGAGAGATGAACTGTAGGCGAGTACGATATTGCCACATCGTTCTTTCGCACCTCATGAGTGGTTGATAAAGACTCACCTTCTATTTGAAAAACATGCTCTACCAAAGTCTGTGCCACATAGAAAGGAAGATCGTTGCTGGCTACTGCCTCGTCATTAAAATATACAATGGTCTCCAAACCTGTGTCTGGTAGTTGAAAACCATTCTCCTGATCCAAAACCAAATGAACTATTTGTGAGTTTTCAGGTGTAAACTCATCCCATGGCAAAATCTGTAGTGACCAATTGGCCTTGTATGATCTGGAATTCAGTAAGTGGTTAACCTGTAATTGCACTGCATCATGAATGTCAGGAAATTTATACACCTCAGATCGCAAGTACACGGGGATCGCCATGTGTACATCCATATAAGCATTTTCATGCAGGTCTTTAATGTATCCATAAGGAAGTGCAGATCTCGGTACGGTAGTGAGTTTGTACCATAATGGGATTCCTAGCACAACATAAATTGATACTATAAGCCATGAGACTAGTCGCCTTCGATAATCCCTCTGGTACATCACCAATGAATGCTTACCAATCACGGCAATGTATATACCAAGAATCTCAAGGTTTTATATAGAGTTTAGCAGTTGGTATTGATTTGACAGATTTCTCAAATAATCATATCTTTACCAATATGATTTATACTTATATCTCTATTGACACATAGTAGGATACAAAACAATTACCATTTTACAACTAAAGTAGGCTCTTGGACCTATATGTGTATAGTGTCAAGGTTGCGTCATCTAAATCTAGTTTGGATTTAGAACTGGGTTACAATGTTGAGATACAGAAACTCCATTTTTAGGCTGTTCAAATTGCGTAAATACTCAGTCAGTGCAAACTCACGTTATGCCCCAGGTAATGAGATCAACGGCTATGTGGTTCAGCGTATACTGACAGTTGAAGAATTAAAGTTGACTGCAATAGAACTAAAACACCGTCAAACAGGTTCTGAGCATCTTCATATAGCCAAAGATGATTCTAACAATGTATTCAGCATTGGTTTTAAGACTAATCCCCCTGATGCTACAGGCGTGCCACATATTCTAGAGCACACTACACTTTGTGGATCAGAAAAATACCCTGTACGTGATCCATTCTTCAAAATGCTTAATAAATCTCTTGCAAACTTTATGAATGCCATGACTGCACACGATCACACATTTTATCCATTTGCTACTACAAATTTCAAGGACTTCAAGAATTTGAGGAGCGTTTATCTAGATGCTACCTTGAAGCCATTATTGAAGATGGATGATTTTTACCAAGAAGGTTGGCGATTGGAACACGAGCAAGTAGGTAACGCTAAGAGCAATATTGTTTTCAAAGGGGTTGTTTATAATGAGATGAAAGGCCAAATGTCTAACTCAAACTATCATTTTTGGATAAAATTTCAGAATGCTATTTATCCTGCCCTAAACAACTCTGGTGGTGATCCACAAAAGATTACAGAACTTACACATGAAAAGTTGGTTGAATATCATGAAAATTTCTATCATCCTTCAAATTCGAAGACTTTTACATATGGAGATTTTCCACTGGAAGACACCTTAATGGCATTAAATAACAGTTTTGTCGGATATGGTAAAAGGAACACTAATGACAATGATATAAAAAAGCCCCTTGACTTAGTCACAGATCAAAAGGTTGTAATACAGGGCCATATTGACCCTACTCTGCCGAGAGACAAGCAAATACGTGCATCGATTACTTGGAAATGTGGGCCTACCAAAGGTAAAATCTACGAAACTTTTGTACTGAAGATATTAGGCTCACTATTGCTTGATGGGCATTCAGCTCCACTTTACAAAGCCCTTATAGACTCCCAAATTGGTTCAGAATATTCAGTTAATACTGGCATGGAATCCTTAACTGCTGAGAATTTTTTCACGATAGGTGTACAAGGTTTGGATGACGTCAAGAAATTGGAACATGGAATTTCTACAGCTTTCGATGAATTTATGGCTTCACCATTAGACCATAGAAAGGTTGAAGCCATTTTGCAACAGATGGAGCTAAGCAAAAGAGATAAGACAACGGATTTTGGCATTCAATTACTGTACGCCGTTCTTCCTGGTTGGTTTAATCAAATCGACGTATTTGAAGAATTGGCTTATAATCAGATAATCTCTAGATTCAAGAAGGAATTTGAGGAAAAAGGAAGTGCCATGTTTCATGATATCCTGAAGAAATACATTATTCAAAAGCCAAAGTTAACTTTTGTTGTGGAGGGAAACGAAAATTTCGATAAGGAGCTTGAATCTGAGGAAAATGAAAGACTTGAAAAGAAACTAACTCTGTTAGATAAAAACGACAAAGAAATACTTTTGAAAAGAGGTTTGCATCTTCAAGAATTGCAAGACAAAAAGGAAGATACCTCGTGTTTACGATCCTTAAAAATCAGCGACATTTCCCGCAATGGAACCTATTATGACGTAAATCAAAAGCCTTCAATAAGTTATTTGATTACTGAGACGAATTCTCTAAGTTACTTGAGGGCAAAGAAGTCTATCGATGATGTTATTCCCTATGAGTATTATAGACTACTTCCTTTATTTGCTGATGCTTTGACATATTTGGGAACTAGTACTGAATCGTACAGTGAGATTGAAGAGCAAATCAAGTTGCACACAGGAGGTATTTCGATTGATTTTGCATGCACTACTGATCCTGTTACTTTGATGCCGCATCTAACATTGAATGCTAGTGGTTGGTCATTAAACTCTAAAAGTAAGCACATATTTGACAACTGGCTCAAAATATTGTCAGACACCGATTTTCGTAAGCATAAAGAGAAGTTAAAGGTTCTGATTCGGATGACAGCGTCTTCTAAAACAGCGTCGATAGTGGAAAATGGTCACTCCTATGCTAAAGGTTACTCCTCTGCTTTTCATAGCACGAGTAGTGCTATAAAAGAGCAGCTAAGCGGCTTAACACAGATCAATCATATTAATCGAATTTCTGATCAGATAAGTGATGAACATCATTTGGAAGAGGTCATTAGCAAATTAGAGGAAATTCAACGTATTGTTGTAGGAGGTGGTGATTGGAGGTTTTTCTGTACCAGTGATGGAATACAACAAGTGAAGAAACTGGAAACCGAATGGGCGGATTTCAGACAAGCGTTGGATAACAATGTCGAGCCTCGGGTTGTTGAGAGTTGCAAAACATCTATGTTTCCCTCTTTGGAAAAAGGTTCCAAGACTTCTGTCCTCGTTCCATTGCCATATCAAGTATCTTACACGGGTAAAAGCTTGCAATGTGCACCCTACGTGAGTTCGGATGGTGCAGCCTTGCAGGTTTTGGCTAATATCTTGACTTTTAAGCATCTACACAGAGAAATACGCGAAAAGGGTGGTGCTTATGGTGGTGGAGCAGGATATGGGGGGGTTGATGGGCTTTTCAGTTTTTACTCATACCGAGACCCGTTGCCGCTTAAATCTCTGGACACATTTTCGAGTTGTAACGCGTCGTTCATTAAAAATCAAGCAAGTTGGAGTACTGATATTATCGATGAAGCTAAATTGACTATATTTCAAAGCGTCGACGCTCCTGTGAGTCCAAGACAGAAAGGATGGGCATTATTTCATTTGGGAGTCACAGATGAAATGAGGCAGGTCAGAAGAGAACAGTTATTAGATGTTACATTGGCAGATATTCAGGATGTTGCAAACACTTATCTACGCGACCCATCTGAAGGGGTGGATGTAGTGTTGGGCCCGGACAATTCAGAGCTGCACTCTAATCCTAATTGGATAATCAAAACCTTAGATCAAGCCTGAAAACATTGCATGAATATATTTTCATCAGGAATATCAACAGCATTACATTTAATGAGTACTGTAACTTCAACACGGGCGCTTATCATGCTTTTCTTTAAGGTAACTTGTAAATATGTATATTTTACCTGGTCAGCCTGCTTGTATCAGCTTACTGATAAAATCAGTTTTACATAGAAATTGAAATTTCAGATTCACGTTAGCAAACGGCTATATTGTGATAGAGAGACAGAACTGTAATTGACAAAGCTAGAGAACCGCCACGAACACTCCTTCCAAGGTGCAAAAGGGTCTTGAACTGTAGAGTGAAAATGCAATTGAACATATTATTTACTTTTGCTCTGGCTTTAGTCGTGAGATTGGCACACGCTGTCAGTTTTGATATTCCATCCACCTCTCCAGCACAACCGGTATGTATCCGAGACTTCGTTACCGAGGGTCAACTCGTTGTAGTTGAGGTTACATCAGATGGACAGGTTGGCGATGGACAGATGCTGAATCTGTATGTGGTGGACACTAACGGCAACGAATACAGGAGGAAAAAGGATTTCGCTGGTGAAATTCGAATCGCTTTCACAGCGACCTCAACTTCGGCATTCGACGTTTGTATTGAAAATGAGTCCAAGTTTGCTGGCAGGGCTATGAGCAGATCCGTCGATATCGAGATTGAAAGTGGATCTCAGGCTCGTGACTGGAATAAGATCAGTGCAAGTGAGAAATTGAAACCCGTGGAAGTTGAACTGCGCAAGATAGAAGAATTGACTGATGAGATTGCGGATGAACTAACCTACTTGAAACTAAGGGAAGAGAAATTGAGGGATACTAACGAATCAACTAACAGAAGAGTTAGAAATTTTTCTGTATTGGTTATCCTAGTTTTGATATCTTTGGGTGCATGGCAAATCAACTACTTGAGAAATTACTTCAAGACGAAACATATCATTTAAGTAAATGTAATATGATGGACACCATACCACTAGTTTTTCTAGATAACTCTAATCAAATTGCGAAATGGTATAAAAATATAATTATCAAGTTTGTATCAAATCATATACACGCAAAAATTTACCAGTTTGACTAACAAGGCATCTGTAGTAGTCGGGCCCAGTATTGTTTTGATCACAAAATTGTTATCATTCGCCTGCGCAGCTAATGAAGGGGCCTATCACATATCTCAAATCCTATACCCAAATTGACTTGCCTCTTGCTTCCATCTTTTCAGCGAGATTAGTGACTTCTTGATTCCATGAAACGAGTCTATCACGCATCTTTTCTACTTGTGAGCCCCCAATTATTCTAGGTTGTACCCAAGTTATACTTACAGTCTGATTGACTTGATCAATGCAACCTTTCAAAAGTTTCAAACTAATAGCGCTCATGACCAAATGCTCTACATTGTCGATGGGCAGATGAGTAGCATCGGAGATCTCTTGAAAGGATAAAATTCGAATATTTCTTGAAAATACGGATTCAACCAAAGTCATCAAACATATCTTCTGTCTCAAAAAGGATTCATTATCTGCAAGAATTGAAATCTTCGGAATCTGTACTTTGACTAGGTCACCGAATTTGTTGAAGTCTCCGGAACTTAATGCATTCAATAACTCAAACACCCACTCGTATTGTGGATCTTTAGCTATCACCTCTAGGATTGGATGCTGAAGCATTTCACCAAAATTGTAAATCTTATCACCCAGAAGAGCTGCTATAGCCATATTGTATGCTATTTGCTTCTTCTTTTCTTCACTTGAGATCTCTGTGCCAGCCTTGGCATCAAGAGTGGATAAATAAAGCAATGTTGTATAGTAATAGTTGTTGAAGTCAGACTTTTGCTTGAAATATTCTGAATTTGCCGAATAAAATGCACTGGTGAGCATGAGTGGAGTTTTATCGCGATTATCCAGTACGCGTGAGATCTCATCTAGTTGAGTCCGAGCACGGATCATCTCCTGCTTGAAGAGATAAACACGTGCAATCTCAATATCCAATAATAAGCAACCGTCATCGTGGTTTTTCATCCCATTATTACGTGTCATTTTTTCGTCTATATCACGGAAGGACTTTTTCAACTGCTGCAAGTATGTCAGAGCTTCATCTTTGTCAAGCTGTGCTGCCTCCAGCGCCCGTAGTAGAAAAGATACCGCGCTTAGCTGATTGATCTTGTCATGAAATTGGGATACAAATGTGTCATACACTCGAAGTCGTAAGTTCACAGAGAGGTCGTCAACAAAAAACTTTTCTAGCGATTGTGTCAGTTGGTGCCATAGCTTACGCTCGTAATACAATCCAAACTCGTCAAATAGTGGTTGTAAGCGTTCGTCTGCCTCCAGCCGAAGTGTCTTCAAAACAGTATCAATTCCTAGGTTGACACTCATATTCGATGAATTCAACTCGAATATTAAGATAACGAAGCCACGTACACTTTCCTAGTTAAAGCTCGGTGGCAAAACTCATATCTTATTGTCCTTTTTTTATGAAAAGAGCAGAGTTTAATGTCTTCTTGATATACAAATTCGAAAATATCAGATTTCCGGGTAAACATCCCCATACTAATGCTATTTAAATGCTAATGAGTTGACGCATAACAGTGACGCGATAATGCGGGTATATCCCGATTGCTTGCGAAGGATTAAAATGGACTCACGACTTTGTGGATTTTATGCTCGCTCTTGCATCCTGCCAGCAGGCGAGGTTCTCACGGGTCCATTGAATAATGCAGTCAGTAATGGAACGCAATATGAATCGCCATCTCGAAATTATAAAACTCCGTGCATGTTTCAAAGAGCGCAGAGTTGAATCATTTACATCATGCATATCTTGCTGTATCAAAGAGTAGCAATCCCCAAGTTTTGAGACCTCGCGCTCGAGTCGTGAAATTTCTTGTTGTCTCTCTGCAGCCGTTAATAAATGCTGCTGCTCGCTAGCACTATTGGCCCGCTTTTTTATCTTGTTTGTAAGTTTACGTGCAGCAGATACTTCGTGTTTGTGGTATTGGCTCATGTAATATTCAACTTCCTCGTCCTTGTCCTCAGATTCATTATTATGGTCGGCATTCGAGCCCAAAGTAGGAGCTTCCAAACTCGTGATATTGCTCAGTTGGCTCAGCTGCAGGGTTATGTCTTTTAATTGCAATAATTTAGACTGTTTTCTAGTGATGGTTCTCTCTATTATCTCGTATTGCATCTTCTTTAGATTACGAAAGTTGATAACTCTCTGTATATCATCAAGGAACTGTGTCATTTCTCCTATTGGTTCTTCCACTATGCAGGTGATACGCTCACTGAGTAACTCTGATGTCAAATAATTGACATCCATAGCGTGCCCTATCTTCTCAATGCTTTCAGATATCGAGTCATAAGAATCGGATTGCAAGTTGTTTTCCAGACTAAAGAGATTGTAGTGAGCACCTAGATCACTCAAGAAGGACCCGAGTGCTTTGAAGTGATTATTATTGTCTTTTGCGAGATTTTGTATAGCATGGCACTGTCCTCTATAATTTTGTAGAACCAATTCCAGCTTATACAAGTCTTTTTCAGACTTCAAAGCTTCGTCATTGCTATGTTCAAGTAGCCATTCAGGTTGATATGCAATTTTTTGTTTAGGTAATGGTAGGATTGTGTGTAATGGGCTCGGTTTAGTCGGGGCTAGCGGCGGTGCAAGTAGATTATTTGTAGGTAAGATAGAAAGAGGTGGTGATGCTAAGACATCTTTCCAGATTACATCTGAGTCGAGAAATTTGCGAAATATAATATTCATGCGGATTTGTGGAATATCATAGCAGTTACTCAAAAAGGATGCTAATAAGCGTTTGCGGGATTCTATTATATGCTTATCTGTTGGATTCCATATCAACTTTACCAGTGAATGCTTTGCTGGAAGTGGAGGTATTACCACTGTTGGCATCAGGTGTATCAGCCCATGTCTCAACGAAAGAAAATCGCTGTATCTTCTAATGATTTTGGTTGCGGCACCAGTTTCCGTGTCAATAACCATGATCACATACCCAATGGCATGTTTCCCGCGATGGTCTCTATAGTCTCCTGAGTCAATAATAGTAATAGGTTGTTCTGGGATGCTTGTAGTTGAGAATTGGGTTCGTGATAGTGTCACAAATGGTTCAGTACTTTCATCTGTTTCGGCATTCAATGTCGAAGGTAATAAGGAATTCGGATCAGGTAAAGCTGCAGATGATATGGACGAGTGTTCGTCTTCCTGTAGATCTTCATTGGCTTGATCATCCAACAGATTCACTTGGCCGTTGATACCCGACGAATACATATGTGTGGTTCCCCTAAAAGGATTATTGTCCTCTTCATCACTGTTGGAGCTGTAGTCTGGTGATCCTTTATCTTTCGGTGATGATCTATCTAGTTTATGGTTATTCTTACCTCTCTTATGCCTCATTCGGGCAGGCTATTTGACTTTTTATGCTATGTAATGGCGATAGTGCTGCTGTGTTAAAGTAAAATAATGAATTTTATGTTCAAAGCACAGTTGACCACAGCATTAATGTCAAGGCTTCAAAATTGATGAACTGCCACTGAAATGAATTCCGGCAAGCGTATGCGAGCTATTTTTTTACCTAATTATCTCTAAATCGGCCTCCTACTAACGATACTTATTTGATTTTAGCGACTGTAAAGGCTACCGATATGGTATGTTTAAGCTCATCCATTTGATATAAAGTTCACAATTCGAAAAAGAGTGGCCAACTTCGATAAGATACTAACAGCTGATGTCATGCAGTCCAAGGAATTATTAACCAGGGTTTTGGAAATTGCCAGAGAAAGTGTTATGCACAAAGAGGGATTAAGAGACCGCGAGGTGGCAGCGGTTCTCAAGAGAGCCTTAGACAAACAAATTGGCCCGATATGGCATGTCATTGTGGGACAGAGTTTTGGTAGCTACGTCACACATGAGAAGGGCGGTTTTGCATATTTCTATATAGCTGGTTGGGCGTTTCTAGTGTTCAAAACCTTTTGAGAGTCGAATGAACGTACAACATTTATGCCACAATTCAGCTTCATTTGCGAGTCTAGTACGCATTCATTGGGTTCCAAAAACAAGTAGTATATGGGTTATGAATCTGGGCTGTCGAGACTGTAGTGGTATTGAGTTACGATTTGATATATTTCACCAACATCAGCAGCTGGCGTTCATACGATGGCAAGGTATAGAGTATATTTATTTCAACTAACTCTTACAACCCAGAAAGTGCTAAATAATGCAATATATTATATCACACCACGAAGTAGCGTAAGTGATTAACTTCATTCAACATTTATCATTAACATTTTCAAGGCCTACATGTTACGGAAAGAATTTGAAATTTTGGTTTTTACTCGCTGGACTCTCAATCAAATCAACTACTTTCACATCTGAAAAAGGTTCATCAATCAATACAAATACTCATATCGCATTTCAGCTGTGAGCTGTGGACACCTATAATAGAGTGAATATTCAATACCATTTTCATCTTGCTGTGCCGCTGGATGGCTGTAAGTGACTATCAATATTAGGGGAGGCATCATCGGTAATCCAAATAGTTTGCACACGATCAATTTCATATATTGCACACTAGAGTTGAATAGCAGATGGGAAACCATTCTTCTTTAATTGAAAGCCATAAAGACTCGCTAGCTACTAAACGTAGTACGCATAGTATTAGTGGCGAGGTGCATGATCGCAAGGGAAACATTGCTCTAAAATTGTTCGAAGGCCGTGGTAAGAACGGTAATAAGCACCCTAATATGATGCAGAAACAGCAATCAAACCAGTTAAAGACAGAAGAGGCATCCGATGCTGCAATTGATAAAAACTGTATGGAAAGAGAAACTCAAAATAAGTCAGCATCACAGCATAACGATTCTACCAATGGCTGTTCTAATAGTGGAATATCGATTATCCCAGTTGCTATTGAGAAAGCTAGCCGGGACGATGATATGATACTCAGTGCTGTCACAACTTCACAAAGTGATCAAACAAACGACAGCATATCTTTCCAATTTAAGAGTCCAGGTCCTTCGGTCGCAACTGTACAACAAACTTTGATTGATGGTCTAGATAGTAATCGTGAGGAACTGAGCGAAAAGCCCAATATCGAATTTGTCAGACATCGTCCTAGTATCGTAGCATTGAAAAGCACGTTGGACGGAGTTTTTGATAGTGATCAAGGCCAAGAAGTTTCGACTCCTAATTCTGAAGTCACGGATAGTCAAGGACTTCATAATACAGCACATGAGGTCAAACCAAAAAAGAATGCTTCATTATCTAACCAATCAAAACCTGTATCACAAAAAATCAATGGTAAGGCTGGTACAACGACGCTCGCTACCTTTCATAAACCTCAGAGAACGAAAATAGAGTCTAAAATATTGGATCCTGATTCAGGCTACATGCAACATGCTGATGTCATTTTAAATCGAGGGACTTTGCAAAGTATCTTAGATAGAGAAAGGCAAAGGCTGCTTAATAATAAGGCTGCCGTTGATGGCGGAAAAACCAACACTACTGTCATTGATTCGCATGGTAAAACTCTGAATGTTCGTACTCCAATTAAAAAGCAATTAAAGCGGGAAGCTGAATTAGGTTCATGTAATAATGATGCAAATAAAACTGATCCAAGTGCATCGAGTTTTTCCGAGTCGAAAAATGATATACTGAAGTATGATGGAGAGCCTGTTCATGTGGTTCTTAAATGGCGAAACGAAGAATCTCATTCAGGTCAACCGAAGAAAGTATCTCTATTCAGTCCCGAAATCTCGGCAGCTTTAAAGTGTGATTTGACGGCAAATTCTGGAAGTAATGCTCAAAAAATACGACTAGAATACGACCCAAAATGCAATGAATGGGCTGTTCCAGATTTATATCTTTTTCCAGGTATATATCGATTTCAATTCATTGTAGATGGAGAGCTTACACATTCAAAATTCTTACCAACCGCAACAGATGATTCAGGTAAAATTGTAAACTGGTTTGAAGTTTTACCTGGGTATAAGCAAATAGAACCATACCGAGACGAAACCAATATTGATCAAATTATGAACCAAAGTGCGGATTCGATGGGATGCAGTGAATCTGAGGCGCAGTCTAACAGCGAGGATATTGTTAATAGCAATCAGAAACCTGGGCATAAATCTGGTCACTCGTTGAGTTCCTCATCGTATAATGGAAGCGAAGTTCGCGAGTTCCGTAATCCCACATTATCATATTCTGATTATGCTGGTATAAGTCGATCATCATCTATAGCTGTGACAAATGGGCCATTAGGGCAGTGGTTGATGAGTGGTGTGGATTTGGCTGCCATGAAAGCCAAAAAGTCAAAAGTATTCACAAACGTCATTCCGAAGTTATACCGTATCAATGAAACAATTACTGATGAGGAAAGAATAGAGATTTCTAAAAAGAGTCCTTTTGGAGAAAGGCCAAGTTTTACAAACCGTGTTGTCGACTGCGATATAGATACTTTATTTGATGATATACAACGCCAAGGCGATTATGATGTGGAGGGTGCAGAGAGATTTTTCTTGATGAAATATCCATTAACAGAATTACCATTATATTTGAATTCGTCCTTTCTGAATAAACTCTTCCAAGAAATTACAGAATCTGAATCAAAGCATGTCAACCATATAATACCTCACGTTAATTTGAACCATTTATTGACTAGTAGTATTAGAGACGATATGATCAGTGTTGCTTGTACGACAAGGTACAGCGGAAAATTTATTACTCAGGTCATGTATGCACCTTGCGGTTATGAACTATTGAATGACAGAGATAATTCGCCATGAAAGTCGAGAGATCACATGTCATTCATATATTTTTTTCAATCAGTTTATTTGCTCTGCTCTTTAATCGTAGTTCTGAAATTCAGAGATTAGTTTCGATACTTCACACTGCGATATGGCATGACTATCAAATAGGCATAGAATGCCAGCCCTTACGAACTGATGCTGTAAAACTATATATGGATAGGGAATTGTTTAATATAATATTGCGGTCAATTATCTATTAGCTACAAAGCACTATCAGTCGACAAACCTTGAGGTCAATCAGTTCCAGAAGTTTTTTCGAGTGTGGGGCTAGTATAGATTGAACAAAACTGTATAGAAGAAAAGTCATATTTTTGGAATGATTATTATCTAGTCTGTAGTTCTATTGTGTAGCATTAAACTGGTTCTGTAAACTCTCGAAATCATTCAAGTCTCCATTTTTCATATAATGCTGCTCTATCATATCGGCCCAAGGCTCTACAAAATTGAGCCCTATGTCAAGAGTTGCCGAAAACCAATCTGTAACCTCTTCAGTAAGTGAGGGGCACAATTGTCTGTGTGATTCATCATTTACCAAAGATGTCTCACTCGAGCTCAAATTCGCACCATTGACGTAGCTCATACCTTCCGCCTTAAAGTCATCCAAATATGTTACGGGGTCCGTGTGACCTATCTGTTCTCCATCGTTAATATATCCACTCGTGCCGGAATCGCTTTCGTCATGGTGGTCTTGTTCGACTTCTGAGCCGAGCCTCTCAGACTTTAATTTATTACCGATCTCATTGCATAAGTACATCAATAAGGTAGCGTGTTTTCTGGATAAATGCAACTCGTCTGGTGCAGCATCTTGTAATAAAACGGCAGTTTGATGTAGGAGTTCGACAGTATTCTGGAATGGAATAGAACCCAATCTCAGGATATGCCTCATTACGTGGTTCGATTTCTCACAGTTGGTGCTTATCATTGTAAGATAGCATTTGACGATAAAAGCCACTGATTTGATTATTCTTATCACCCACCGCACTGGTATAAATTTAAGAAGACCGTTCTTATGCACACGTTTAGCAGATTCGAGTATCTCGTTTGCAGCGTGATACGCCATCTGAACATAATTGGCGCTCTTCAACATTTCATTGACAGTAAGATCAGACCCATTTACATTGGTTTGAAATGCAAAAGAATAAATATATAGTTGGCAATAATGATAATCTGATATGAAAGTTTCACCCATGATCCCTGTATGATAGAGCACATCGACTTCGTTGCGCTCGGCACTTGAGGCATCAATCAGAGAAAATTCAGAAAGTAAGCCGCGATATTTGTCTTTCCAGTTATTGATTAATGAAGATAGAGCGTCTAAAATAGCAAAGCCAGAAGAAATGTTGCAGTATAATCCCTTAATATACTTTTGCTCGCGATATATTGCTTCATAACCTAATCCAAGAATTTTGAGAAGTTCATATTGGGCATTCTGGATATTGGAAAATTGTAACTTTTTAAACGAGCATAGGTCAGCATTTATGTCAGCATCTGCTCCGCAATAGAACAAAGCAAACTCATCGTCGAGAAATTCCATCTCTTTGTCACGGATTTCCATACCGTTCGCATTGCTCTCCAATAGTGTCTTATTATATATTGATTTTAAAAGGCTTCGTGAGGTTTCATCCTTCATAACCTTTTCTTTGAATTTGTTTCTGTCATATTTCAAGTCTCCAACGGTAGAACTGTCATAATTTTTCAAGGAATTCTTCGAATTGGCTATGCAGCCTCGAAACTCAGAGTCAGAATTCAATGCTGCTTGTTGGTTCATATTCATCGAATAACATAAGTCCGCCGTATGAACGGCGATGAATATTTTACTGCTGATCGAAATAAAGCCTGTCTCCTGTGCAAGTCTCAGGGAAGACCCGGTGAGCATCCAAGACATCCTATCGCTTCTCCTTATGGCGCCACTCACAGTGAAACTTTCATCGTTTGTGGATAGTAGGGAATTGGATGTAGGCTTCTTGATTATATCCTGAAAATCGGCAGAGTTGGCATAATCTGACCATTTACTGTGTATAGCTCTTGGATTCCATTCTGTGAATACCAAAAAAGCCAAGATAGTTCCTATCGATCTTGTGCTTGCCTCTGCCCATATGGTTTGTGACATGAGTCTTTGGCAGTAAATCCAAAGTTTTTCGTGAACTTCTATATGATGGTTGGGTGTATAATTGCGATCTACTGATAACTCGCTGAAATCAAAGTACCTTGAAGATATTGCAAGTATAGCAATAAGCAATATGGGGAAATTTGCGAGATATTCAGGATTTCGTAATTGTAAAGGAATGTATGGGAAAAATGGATGCATTTTAAGAAAAAACAGCTCTAAAAGTTTTCTGGCCTCCTCTTCCAACAATAATCTACCATTTCCTATGTACTCAAAGCTTGAAAGTTGAATTTTTGGTAACGGAAGTCTTTTGAGTTTATCTAATCCCTCGAATGATAAATTGAGATTAGTCATCGTCGATAACTCCTTCTGTTGAGAACCGCGCCTAGAAAAATATCCGTTGGTGGATATATTTGTCACATTAGCCTCGTTATCAAGTGCTGCTTTTGCAGAAGCCAAATAATCCATAGTATTCTGTAAAAAAGCTACATCCTGCCTTGATGAGCTCGTATTTGGCATTTCAGGCAATGTAACATAATCGGAATACTTGCGTCGTTTGCCTTGATTGGATGGTAAAGTTGTGTTTGGAGCTGATTTTTTAAGGACACCGCGATGCTTCGGTTTCTTTTGAGGCGATAGGGATCCACTACTATTATGTTTACCAAACATGCAATGAATTGATTCTCTTTTACATCTGGCACATGGAGGATCGTGTGGACTATCGGGAGATCCCAGGTCACATTTAATCTTTTTCTGACGACAATTATTACAAGCTCTGTAAATGCGCTTGTATTTCATATCGCTAATTTGAAATCATGTACCACTAAAAATTTGTAGCAGCAATTATGAATCATGAGCATATTCCCATTTATTCACACCAATTTTGGAAAGAAATGCTTTATCATCTTATTTGAGACTAAATGGTATGATTTTGCATCTATCTCTCTTAAGATATCAGTATTTGTCAAGATTATTTAGTGGAATCAATTATTTATTTATCATTCTACAATAAAATCTACATGCTAGGGTCTGTGCTATGAAAATAGACTGATGTGTAAGCTGCTTGCTTTGCCTGGTTCTAATGATGTAGGAGAGTTCCGTGGTATTGCGATGATTTATGAAGAATTATTTCAAACTTTATACCGACACATTCGGAATGCTACATAATATATAAGTTAAATAGGCACACAGCTCAATCATTGACCTTCGGATTGTAAATTACTGGGTCTGCTCGTCCCAATTTATAAATCATTGCTGCTAAAATCCTGGGTGCTACAGAATGTCAAACCTATATATTCGAACTCACGTATATGATTGCCATATATCTATACTGAGGTTGAATTTTAGAGCTGAACAACGCTTCAAGCAACTGCTCCAGATTTGAGATTGTCGTGGCCTTGGTACTTTTGTTCATCTCAAGAGAGTCGGCAGCGAGTTTTTCCTGACAGCATATCTAGTTTACATATCTGTACACTAGTTATCAAGCTTGATACCAGACAAGTTTGGCTCTTCAAACGAGTAATTCAGATAAGATTCTCATGAAAGGGTATTGCATCAATCACTCTGTCAAAGATTTGGATCAATTCATTGGTAGCCACCTAATTGCCTATAGAATGTGGATTCTAGGAATGGACACAATAATTTTGAAGAATATCCGTTGACGAATTGCGTTCACCTCATGTAATGAGAATCTGGGATTTAAGATGAATGAGTTAGGCCGTATTACCCGTTGGCAACTAAGTTTGATATAGTATGGTATACAACATTGTGGGTGAATGGGGTTTTCTTAATTATTTACTGAATTAATTATGTTATTCACTTCCTACAGTGCATTCGATAGAGTGTATTACATTGTAGGCTTATGTTTGGTGCAACAAAAGAGTTTCAGAGTATACTTTGACGTAACTGTTGGAATATCACCTGAAACTAATAGGTTGGGTAACCTGTAGAATGGATTCGTGATGTAATGAAAGCTAATTTTTAGTTTTGAGACATGCCTTCAAGTTTTATTATGTGTATATTGCGTCTGACGGGCCCTAAACGATATTATTCACCTATTTGAACATAACTGTATTCTCCATCAGGGCAGGTAGACGTAGTGGCAGTAGATGCCGTCGATGTTCTCTGTTGTATATCGTATTGTGTTTCATTCTGGTGCTTACTGACATTAGTTACTCTTAGATTACCCTTGGCGCACATAGATTGCTATTTGAAGTATTTCCTGGAGTGTACGTGAACATGTGTATATTGTTTCTTTTCGAACAACTCATGATATTGTGATGCATTGTACGTGTGTTATATTCAGGTATCAGAAAGCAGGTATCATTTCTGTGAAGGGTTCAATTTATATTCACAATTTGTTGAACCAAATACAACGACGGTAAAAACGTTGGCATAGGGCTTTGTCATGACGCGGATATCATTTGAAACAGTGTCTTGTCAAGTGCATGATTGAAAAATTGTACACCCGATAGAAGTCTGTAACAGGTATCAAATTGTATCTAAGGATCAAACTAGAATTCAAGTTTGATAATCAGTAGAGGATCGGGATTGTCAACTACTTAGTGCTTTGATCTATCTTTCCACATTATATCGGAATGAGGTGCTTTATTTCTTTGAATGTTCAATTGTGTTACCAGATCAAATAATAGCAGAAGCAATTATGTTAGTGGTGAAATGGTGACATGATTCCTGAACGCACGTCATTTAGATGCCAAAGTACCGATTGATCAGAAGATCAATAATAAAAGTTTTGATTTCCATTCAAGGGTTGATCCCCGAAAAACAAGATATCAAATAGGAGTGCAGTAAAACCTCAAGCATGCCTATAATGTATCTCAGGGTTATAATTCGATATTAACTCTAGATATTTCGTTGACTCAGAAAACCATATAATAAAAAGCCGAAAATTTGAATAACTAAATTGAATCTCTGATTTTCAAATTTGTGGGTCAACAAGTTTACTGCCATATTTATCCCAAGCAGAAAAAAATCATGTTTAGTTGATATTCCCTGCTTCATAAAGTGAAAATGCAAATCATATCCAATGATAGCAGTAACTTTTTTTATTCTGAAGACTCAGGATTCGGCCAAATATATGCAAAATGGAGACTTATATACGAAATCCATTATTTGTTCTAACATGTAAATTGGTAGGAGGTCGTTGGCATATATTATGAATTAGTTTCAATGCATTAGGTATATCCCTAATGATGGTAGCAAAGTAAGCGGGTTTTTCACGGATTCGCCAATTATTTCCGACCAAAAAATGACAGAATATTGCCGGTAGAGCCTGATTTCTTACTGCTCGAGTTTTTCTTTGCTATTTTTCCTGAGTAATTATTACTTCGTCGATCTTTCGAGAACAATAGCCTTTTCTCGCCAACTGAAAGACTTTGTGAGTCCTCCTGTACCCCATTCAAACTTTCGGACAATTTCTTAGCAGCATGAAAGTCCATGTGCTCCTGAAAATATTTTAACTCATCAAAGGTTAAATTGCAGGTCTCACAAGTCCAGATTGATGTAGTATCAGTAGTTTGGGGACTTGGAGATGCTGACTCCTGTTTTTTGGAGGGTCTTATACTATCCACCTTATCATATGTTACACTTTTTCTGCCGAACATATCCACAACTGTCTTCTTTGAATCCAGTATGTCAAAGTTGGATATAGTCATGTTCAAATTTACTAGTGGGTAATAATTCTTGGTGCTTGAATACTGTTCGTCTATTTCTTTGATGAGTTTGGTGGCACAGGGTAACAGCTCATGGCCCTTAAATTCAGTGCTTCTATAGATTAAAGGTCCTGACTTTCTATAGGCAATACGATCTTTGGTCTTCAATGAGATAGTGACAGTTCGCGGTAGAACTATTTTATTAACTTCTTGAGCTAGATCAAAGACTCTTGCTGAAAGCTCGCCGCAGAAAACTTCCAGCCATGCAATACAATCCAGAAGGTTGGCACAAGCTTGATTTCGCATATTTTTATTTGACATCATACTCTTGACTACTGGCTTTTCATTCAAAGGTACTCTATATTGCCCTCTAACAAAGCCAAATATTCTTTCTGCCAACGCCTCTGTTCGATTTATATCAATGGTTGTCAGATTTTTCCGCAGCTCAGGCAATTTCATTCTCTCGTCAATGTATGCCTTTAGCTGCAGATGATCGTGGGGCCACTGTTCACGTACATATTTTATGGTTCCACCATTTGATGGGAGTTCTAGTAGCTGTTCTAATTCCTTGCCCTGTTGCCCTCCAAGAGATCCAAAAGAAGTTATATCAAAACCTTCATTGTCCAAAAACTCTGTGATCACGCTATTTCTAATGATTGTTTGTTGGTTGGGTTTCCGATAATTAGATCCTAATTTGCAGATTGTCTTTGTATTGGCAACACCTGCTGAAGTGGTATAGCCCAAATTGTCCTCAATCATATCCCGTATCCTTTGGCATTCCTGTGAGCCGTACGCCAAAATCACATCGTCCCAATCCTCGATCCCAAAATCATCCTTGTAAGCGAACCCTTCGAATTTAAGAACCTTTCTTAATTCCATTGGCACTTGAGGTAAGGTTCCATTTAGATCATATTCACCTCGTACAAATGTGTCTCGGATAGATGCAAAATAAGCTGCATGTGGATGATTTGTTTCAGACATTATGATTCTGAACGCATGCCTGCTAAGGTCCAAATAGACTTCGTCAACACTTACCTTCTCGACTAAATCGCATTGCTCTTTGAATATCTTGACTAGTTTTCTGCTCTCTCTTCTATATGGTTCTAACGACACCTTGTAATCGTCGACAGAGAGTTGTTTGGAGGGATCTTCTACCCAAGATCCAGAATCGTCACGATATTGCCAGAAGTCTTCGCCCTTCTTGAAAGTAGCAGTATGAACTGGAATCAAGTGCGGGCACTTCTTGAGGGCATCATCAACGGAATCCATACGGGATATGCCATATTTCCTAGCAGCATAGGATACTGCTATGAGTGAGTTCCATTGCACGCAAACAATTGGATCTTCCTTCGTGTGGCCGGTTCTAATTTGTTCAACTTGAGCAAAGAAAGCGTTTGCATCAACATGCGCAAGACAAGCCAGCGGAGAGGCATACGCTTTTCCGGGCGAGTTAAGCTGAATCAGCTCTCGCCATAGATACTTAGACATACAGTCCCTCTATGAATATTAGCAGAAACCAAGGGCCAGGAGTTTGATCTTTCGTAATAGCGTGAGAGAGGAACCTACGAATTTTGCCATCGAGGGAGTTAAGAAGAGATATGATACTGTGTTGTTAAAACGCTTTGTAGTCTATATATGGGATATACACTAGTGAATTTAGTTCTCTGGGATCTCAATTTCCCCAGCGTTGATAGCGTCAATGATATCGTGTGGGTTTTTGTAGTCGACACGGCAACCAACAGATTGGGCAGTTCCTAGAATCTCCTTGGTGACAGATGCCAAGTTCTTACCGAAGGATTTCTCTCTCATCTGCTTGGCAATCTCGATGATCTCATCCAAAGCGATGTTTCCGCTGTGCTTGACGTTTTTCTCCTTCTTACGGTCTCTTGGAGGCTCCTTCAAAGCGGTGATGACCAAAGAGGAAGCAGATGGAACAACCGATGCGGTGGCTTGTCTGTTCTGAATCTTCAATTGCACAGTGACCTTGATACCCTTGAAGTCCTTGGTAGCCTTAGCAATGTCTTCACCAACCTTCTTTGGAGACAAACCCAATGGACCAATTTTTGGAGCCAAAGCGGCTGAGGCACCGACCTCACCACCAACGGCTCTCAAGTATAGGTACTTAACTTCATTAGGGTCAAACTTTGGAGGCATTTCGATTGATCTATGGCTCTGCTGTGCTGATTAAACTCTCAAGCTAAACAACGAAATGGTGCAGCTCATCGATCTTTCTACTACACTGAAAAAATTTTCAGCAGAATCGTATTTGAAAACTCGAACTCGATGTGAAAAAATTGTCAGGTCACATGACTTAAGTGACAGAGGGCAAATTATTAGTCACGTGCACACCCTCCAACAGCAACGACTGCATTGCAGTCACTGCGCATCAATGCATCCATGTACCATCGATTACAGTTCTAAATTTATTTCGTCTGGGTTTGCAATTGAATCAGAATCTTTGCTTTCCTTGGATGTCACAAATGCGACATGCCCTTCAGGAATAATGGCACCCTCGTTTTGAGATTCGAAGCGTCTTTTGGAATTTGCCATCTCTATAAAGCTCATTTTATCACCGTGTTCAAGCTCAAATTGCTCCCAGCGTTCCCAAAACTCATCTTGCATGGCCTTCGGTGAACTATCCAGTATTTTGGTCCCATACTCGTAAAGTTCTCGTGCCCTTTCGTATTCCTTGGCGCTGATCTCTAAATCTGCAAACTGGAGAACAAACCGTATGCATGCCTTTTTCGGCAGTAGTTCAAGAGCTTCCTCAAAGAGTAATCGCTGTTTTTCTACGTCCTGCAATTTCGCAGATAACGTCAGTGCCAGGTCCCAAAGGTTTATTGCACTGCCCAAGTGCCGCGGATTTGAATTTTTATTCAAAGGTTTGTAAATCTCGAAACGGGCGCCCTCTAATAGGACTTCCAAGGCTCCGAGTTTCGATGTCTGGTCTGGGTACATCATTTCCAACCTGCTCATAATGACATAAAATGGAAAACAGTCAACATGCAACGGCGAAAGCTCATGTATCAGGCGTTGAAATACCTCTCTGACATATTCGATAGATCCAACACCCGTTAAATTGTTAATATTTCTTGTCAAAAAGGTAACATATGAGCCGTAGATGTAATAGTGGATGGAGTCGTTTTTTTTATCCAATTTGCTAAAGACCTTAAGACCCCTCTCATACACAGAAATAGCCTCGTGAAAAAGATCCTCGTTTTCTAGTTTATCGGCATACTCTAGTAGTTGATTCAATGTAATACATCTTATTTTCAAGAGTTTCTCGTAAGTTTGGGTTAAGTCCATATTAGAGTGTTCATGAAGTTTTATATTATACCTCCAAAGTATTTTACTACTGAATAAAATACTTTGAGCAGGTACATTATGGTCTTTGTCAAATCGGCTTAGTCTCGTCTCAAAATCATCCGGGATATTGAGCACATGATCATTCAGAATATCTAAGCATCGTTTAGTGCCAGATATCTTACTCTCCCAACTAACCCAATAACACCATATAACCTCCAAATCTTCTAAAAACCGGTACGGCACTTTGCTTGCTTGTTTCATCACGATTCTTGCATTCTCATAATCAGCAGAAATCCAATATATCTCGGCGTAAATACACCACAATTGGCCAAAATGACCCGGTATTCTAGTTCTATGAGGATCTATGCTCACAACCGCTTCGGCAAGTAGTTCACAGTGAGTTCTTTTGTCATTCCCAATCAATTTGAGGCGTTCAATCCATAGAGGTACCGAATTCGGTTCAAGTCGGAGTTTCAAACTGTTTCGAAGGGATAAAAAATTTGATGTCAGCTTTTCTAGATTATTCAAATGCCATCCGGACTCAATTTCTTCAATTTTGTCAGACGCTTCAATGAGCGCAAATTCAATCGAGACGTAGATGGAATAAATGAAATTGAATTGTGGCATACTAGTAGTTTGGTTAATTATTTGATTGAGGTAGTCCACTGCTTGGGTGATTTTTCGTCGAGACACCAAGAATTTAAGTTCAGCTTCGTTGAGAGACAAGAGTGTTTTATCACCATAACTCTTCAACGACTTTATGGTCACCTTAAATTCTCGTTCCTGATTGTTGAAGTCCAATATTTCCAGGTATTTTAGTCTCAAATCTAAAGGCAAGTGCGATGCACTGGTACGAAATGTTTCAAGTAAATTTCCAAAGTCTCCCGTATTATATAAAAGTCTCATAATGTCCCATCTGAGCTCATCTTTTGCGACAGAAAAATAACGTCTCAATAACTCTGAGGCCCATATATTTACTTCAGGGAGGGAAGTTATTTTATCTAATGCCAGCTCATACCAATATTTTGAGTTCAAGGAGTCCTTTTCATGATTGATAATGTTTTCTGAGATGAATTGCAGGACAGGTTTCCACAACTTGTGATGATCTCGCGGTGGTACATTTTCCAGGGCTATATTGATTACTCTTCGAATAAGATTCAAATCCATTAATTCGATCGCTCTCTCCAAATAATCTGTATACATATTTAGCGGTAACTTTTCAACGACTGAGGTGCACACATTGTATGCATTAAGAACGTTGTTGATCTGAGAATTAGCATTTGAGGGAACAGTCATCTTAGTATGTTCTATCTTCTCTAGAGATCGTTCCCAAGATACGTAGGATTCCCATACTTCTGGGTTTCTAGGAAACTCCATGCACATACGCTGAAAAAGCCATCTTTTGGCCTCATTCGATGCGTTCCTCTCCTTCCATGATTCTAAGTAACGTTTCCAAATGCTCAGATCCTTAGGATTTTCTTGCAGACTATACTCGTATGCCTGGTCCTCTGTTTTTGAAATATAGTCTTGCCATTCCATCTCTCCATTGTTTGTCTGACTAGGGCTTGTGATATTGATGTACTACGCCGAATAGTATGAACAAAATACCTGGTTAGAAATTATAACACAATGAAAATGAATGAACAGAAAAGAAGAAACATATAATCATCTTCAAGTTTCTAGATTGCCGGTGTTGTGGTATGAACTGACTATAGCAATTGGAAGGAATTCTAATGGTAACCGAAATTGACTACGGATATAAAATTCTGCAGATTATTTGAAGATGTTATGTTATCTATTGTTGTTGAGGGATAACGATTTGTTATTATCGTTACAAATGTGATCAATCCTAAGATTCCCATTGTAACCATAACAGAATATGTCTAATGGCATAAAGTATGCCATTCAAAACCAAAGGAAAAATTTCTCTAAGGTTTCATTTGTTAAGAGATATAAATTATCTGTCATTAACTTAGTATCACCTTCCCAAATACGAATAAGTTGTTGAATTCTATAATGTCTTTCTGTGAAAGGAGCACTAGTAACAGTAGAGTATTTGTCATAACCAAGGACAATATACCTCAAGTCTACTCGCAATATGGCGATTGCATTGTGTGTTGCGACTTGTCACATAAAAATTGTTAATGCCATTCCATGAGACAGGAAATACAATAACAGAGGGTAGAATATTTAGTACTGCAGGTCTCCCTTCGTAAGCGGAATCTGGTAGAATAAAGTTTTACGACGTCTCACATATTCTACATCTAAATGCGGCTTAGTGTTAGTGGTAGGGTTCTATCCTCAGACGGTTTTCAGTCATCAAAAGATATATAGTGCTGAACTTCCAAGAGAGTACTAGGAAATCTTATACATGATTTCTCCCACAAGACACATGAATAGATTGTGTAGATGCTGTTTCACGAGAGACCGGAAATAAACTTGATAATTGGCCTGTTATTCAAACTGCTTCTCGAATATTGTCCTATTTTAGTCAGGCAAAGATCAACCTTAAAAGAACGGTTTGATGCTTTCTTACATTGTTGCATACCACTGGCAGTTTTCTGTGGAATATTCCTGGTATGGATTCTTTTGAAGCTTGCTGGAGCCACAATACATGTTAGATATTTATAGCTACCTCAAGGTGTTTCAAACGGAGGTATATTATTAATATGGATCAATGATCCTATGAGTTTGCTTGCTTACCCTACGTTTGAGAAGTCATTACCTAGTTTAGGAAATCAAAATTGATGACTTGATGATTCAAGCAAGTGGTATTAGAAGTGAAACGTCTTGCACAATGGTGATGCTATATAATAATTAGCATAAAGGTCACGTTCATTAATAAATATAAATTATTACGTACTAAACAAAGCATACATACTTTGACAAAGATGAGCCTTGGCCAGTAATTTTCGATATCATTGTAAAATAGTGGACAAGTGATTTACAATTTCTTAGATTTCGAAGCTTATCTTAAGTGATAAGTTGCCGTTATTGTGGTTGCACTTCAATCCAATTCCATCTGTGAATCATCATCCCCATCGTCCAGTTGATCCAATCCAGCTGATATGTTTTGGTTGGCTTCATGATTTGGTAAAACCTCAAGGTATTCTTCAGCCTCACCTCCAGCTTTGCTAGATTTTTTCAAAACAATGTTGACAGTCTCTTTCTCATGAATCTCATTTCTTAGGATTCTGATAGCCAACTTGTTTAAGATCTCGTTTTGAATCAGCCTGTTTAGTGGACGAGCACCCATATCATCCGAATACCCATTGTCCGTCAAGAATTGCTTCGCCTCGGGTGTCAAATTGAGTTTGTAGTTCTTGTCGTTGGATTCGAATCTCTTCTCTATTTCTTTTAAGCGAATGTCAACAATCTTATGAATGGCCTTCTTTGAGAGTTTATTGAATACGATCATGTCAGAGATTCTATTCAAAAATTCTGGCCTGAAGTGTTGCTTTACAGCACTTAATACAAGTTCTTTCGTTTCAGGAGTTACTTTCGAACCATTTTGAGCGTTTATGTATGTTGCTCCCAAATTTGATGTCATGATTATGATGCAATTGGAACAATCAATTGTCTTACCTTGCCCTGAAGTTATTCTACCGTCATCTAGCATTTGTAGTAAAACTGTTAAAACGTCAGGATGTGCCTTTTCCACTTCGTCAAATAACAATACCGAGTAAGGTTTGTACTTCAATTGGTTTGTGAGAAATCCTCCCTCTTCGTAGCCCACGTATCCTGCAGTGGTTCCTAGTAGTTTAGATACAGAATACTTCTCACTCAACTCTGAGCAGTCCACTCTAATCATCATGTCTTCGTTATTGAACAAGAAGCCTGCTATTTTCTTGGCTAGTTCGGTTTTACCAGAACCTGAGAGTCCCAAAAACAAAAACGAAGCAGGTTGTCTTGGATTAGCTAAACCAGATCTTGATAGCCTTACTGCGTTGGAAACAGATTTCACTGCTTCCAATTGTCCTACTACTTGGGAAGACAAATCACGTTCCATGTGTAAAAGTTTTTCATTTTCAGATTCAGTTAATTTCGTCACTGGAATACCTGTCAATCTGGCAGCTGTTTCTGAAATCGTATCTGAGTCAACCACATTGGAAACCATGGAACTCGATCCGCTACGGTTTTCCTCTTCAGCAACTTGCTTCTCTAATTGTTCAATCTGTTTCTTAACATCTGGGATTGCAAAGTATCTTAAGTCTGCAGCTGTCGCAGTGTCATATCTACGTTCTGCATCCTGAGCTTTATTGTCCAATTCATCAAGTTTCCTTTTGGCTTTAGTTAGTTCTTCATAGCTCTTTCTCTCTTCATTATATCTCTGTCTTAAGGGCTCTAATTCTTCCATTAGTGAAGCTTCTTTGTTCTTAGCCATCTTTAATCTTTCTTTTGTGCTGCGGTCGGCATCCTTGTCCCTTTCTAGGGCCTTGATCTCAACCTGAATGAGTTGTAATTCGCGCTCTTTGGAATCTAACTCCTCAGGTTTAGAATCTCTCGCGACAGCAACACCGGCACACGAGATATCCACCAAATCCAAAGCTGAGTCAGGGAGTCTTCTATAAGGCAGGTACCTTTTGGCAAACTGTGCAGCTGTAACCAGTGCGCTGTCTAGAATTCTTACACCATGATGAATCTCATACTTAGGTTGTAGGCCTCTCAATATGGCTACAGTTTGTCTTACAGTAGGCTCTGCCACATCTATTTTTTGAAATCTTCTCTCGAATGCACCATCTTTTTCAACAATAGATCTATACTCATTGTTAGTTGTGGCCCCGATAACTTTTAATTGCCCCCTGGATAAGGCGGGTTTCAAAATGTTGGCAGCATCATCTTTGCCGTTACCCATCAACATGTGAATTTCATCTATAAAGAGAACAATCAAAGTTTTAGATTCTTCGACCTCTTTGATGACGCCCTTCAATCTCTCCTCAAAGTCACCTTTGTATTTGGCACCAGCTGTCAGCGCAGCCAAATCTAAACTGTAAAGCTTAGAGCCTTGTAAAATTGTGGGGACATCGTCGTCAATGATTCTCTGAGCTACACCTTCGATAATTGCAGTCTTACCAATACCAGGTTCACCGATCAGACAAGGGTTAGACTTTATTCTTCTTGCTAAGACCCTGATTGTTGATCTGATTTCCTCCTCCCTGCCAATGATTGGGTCAAGTTTACCTGAGCATGCTTGTTCGGTCATGTCAATGGCATACTTGCTCAAATACTCAAGCGGTGTGTTTGTGTCAGCGCCTCGAGAGTCGATGCGCTGACTCCCGCGCATTTCCAACGCCTGTTGCTTGATGGCCTCTGTGTCAATGCTGCACTCTTTGAAGATCTGCTGCACACTAGAGTCCGTAAACAGTGCAAAGAGCAGATGGTCCTGCGCTATAAACGAGTCCTTCTGTTGCTTTTGAATCTTAACGGCCTCCTTGAAAACGTTGGCAAAGCCGTAACTGGGGGAAATCTCCGCCGGAGCAGGGTGCTGCGAGGGTATCCTCACGAGCGCCTTGTTCACCGCGCGTCTGAAGGCGTCCCAGTCGTACCTCGCCTTTTCAATCAGGTTCTGCAAAAAGCCAATCGACCCGTCCTCAGGGGTGTCCACAAATGCTGCGAGCACGTGTAAAGGCTGCAACTGAGCATGCTGGTGGTCAGAAGCCAGCTTCTGTGCCAGCGTGACCAGCTGCAGTGCCTTTTCTGTAAATTGCGTTTCGTCGTTCATTCAGCTATTTGTCGGATAGCTTGTCAATTTGTAGTGCTTTTGCACACAAAGTGTTTGTTTTTTTTAGCTTACCTAGTGTTTATGGCAACTTGTTCTTCTGATTGACCACAACTGTAACCTGGGGTGCCCTTTTATACCTTTTCATAGTTCCATTGTATTAAGGGTTTATAGTGTTCCTTACTTTTGAAGTATATATTATCTTGAATTATCCTGAATTTTCTAGAAATTGGTGGATTGTAGTAGAAAACACGGTTACCGGAATGCCATAAGGCAATGGAAATGGCTCATTGATGTAAGTATATGGACGCATATGGTGAAAATGATTATCTGTTTGCAGTCTAGAGTCATGTTGTCATTGTAGTGAAAAACACCAATCTTGCCTTTTGGCGGTTTGATCCGAGACGTAAAATTAATTAACGGATTATGTCATTTGGATCTCGACAAGATTTGATGAGCTGACATCGAAATTTGAAATCAAGAGCTCATCCGTCAGATGCAGTGGAGAATAGGTAGTTTTGTCTCAATTGTCTGCCTCCACATCCACGCCGAAATCCTCCAATTTTTCTCCCCATGCGTTTTGCCATTTCTCTCTGTCATATATTTCAGAACAATCTTGCTTGCTACGGGTCTCCAGGGGACTGCCCATCCTCTGCCTGATGACTTGTTCTCCATCAATGGATCCTATTTCTACCGTGCTCTCTCGATTGTCTTCAGCAGCTGTAAAATTCCTCCCACCGTCAGGCGGCCACGACAGGGCCATGAGAGCGTCTGGTAAAGACAAATTGAGCTCGAAGTGGGACATTTCGTTTTTCGCAAATGTAATTCCGTCGCCTGCAGGTTTGGACCACGGCCAGAGCCAGAGCCATGGTATTCCAAGCATGTTTACTGCATTTTGGTACATGGAGATATCGTACGGAAAGTTCACAATACTATCGAGTGAAAGCCTCCTCCGACGGTAGCTTTCAAGTAGGTTTTGAATTTCGGATGCTCTTGGTCTATATTGCGGGAACTGTATCTTCAAGTTTTGAAGCAATCTGGGGACAAGCCTTCCAGATTCAAAAAGAGCATCGATGCGATCTTGCTCCCAAGACTCTATCTGTGATCTACCGTTTAGGATCTGGTTCACGAAACATCTTGCAAAAAGCATAGCAATCGTAAACAATACGAATATATTCATTGGCATCAGAATAGTTAACCATACGATCTCATACTTGGGGAACATATACTCAGGCCAATGTCTCCGAATCCACACGAGATAAATACGCTTAGCAAGCTGCCAGCCCAACCATGAAGTCGTTGCTATAACCCAGAACAAAAACCTCATGAAATGTGGAAAATTGGCATATCCAACGCAATTTTGCGTCCATGGACAATGATGATCCATCATTAGAACGCATTGTCCACAAGTTTGACAATGATGCGTCCGTTCCGGTTTTATGTTGTGACATTTTCCACACTTCAAGCCAAGACTATCAATATTAGCAGGAGGTTTACCAGGATTTGTCTTGATGGCAAGCCAGTATGATATCCATATCATAGTCAAACTACATTGGAACCAAACCTGTTGACCAAAAGTTGTTGCACGCCGTAGTACAAAATAATGAGCATTATAGCCAATGAATGAAATCAGGAAGCACGGTATTGCAATACCAAGCCATGGCCACTTAAGTTTGACAACCATCGTGTTGTAGTCTTTTCGGCTTCATAAGTAATGTTGTGAGTTTGAAGATAATCTTCAATCGAATTGGAATACCAAGTCTTGCTAATAAAAATATATAGAGAGTCTACCGATGCAATAGCTTCACTTTGGGAGACTCTGTTGTCTGTTGCTTGGCGACCAGAGTCTGTTTTATAAGGAGGAAGCTAGGTCCATAGCGTTCGTGATCAAAGTTGAATGTGCCCATTCGTAACTAAGAAGCAAAGCTCTCCAATGGCAAAGCGCTGCAAGAACCACTAGGATGTGAAACCATTGGTGCGAATGTCCCAACATATCGAATTTGCCCGGCGCCCATTTCTCAGGAAACCTCGCACCGTATAGTCCCGCTCCTCCAATATATAGAACGCCTTCTAGCCCTACCCATGGTAATTGAACTCTGGTCGCAGCTTCTTTGATACCGTAGCGTCTTATCGCAGCTATCATGGGGAACACAGCTGATAGACCGAATGCTACAAAGAGTCCCGCTCGGTAAGGGCGCCATTCCCGTGTGCGGAAGCGCTCACGAAGAGAAACCAGAGCACACAACGAACCTAGACCGACGGTCAATGTGCAAGAACTAAGAAAATATGGCGTATTGTCGTGAAATCCATAGTAAAGAACGCTAACCGTTGAAGAAACTACCAGTGCAACAATCCCCAGATAATCCAACTTGTTCCCGAAAGAAGCCACGCCGGGGGAGTGACATTTTGCACAATGGAATGTGCTGCTAGCAGCTAAACATGTTGCTGCACCGGCTAGAAACAAGGTTGCTACTGCGTGATCCGCAGAAGTAGTCGTGGCTAGAGGTCTCAATAGTTTTCCATGTCCAAATATCACTCCCAACATGCACAGAAGCCCAGGAATCAAATGTGAGTAAACATTCACTGTCTCATTATGCCAGAAGAGCATCGAATGAATGGTCTTACTCCAGCTGTTTGTCTCTGGAACGTATCCTGTAAGTATATATTCATTATCGCGTTGCCAGTCGGGTAGATCGTCCCAATGTACTGTACGTATCTCAGTACTGGGTGATTGGATCTTTGGTAATTGTTCTTCAATAACCCTACGGTGTCTAAGGTTTCGCATTGCACTATTTTCTTAGTTTAGAGCCATGGGTGTTATTGTATGTAGCAGCCGATGAGCTTTAATGATCTTAACAGAACACTAATAACACAAACTACATACTAATAAGCCTCAAAGCGCTCAGTGACGCGCAATACTTACTGTTGGACGTTGTCCTTATTCAACAGAGGTGAGTCTCGGCACGGAGTCACACGTGGGCGCTACTGAGCGTGTCGTGCTGCCCTGGAGGTTTGAGGAATGTTCTAGAGGAGACCTCTTGGTTCTGATATCACGAATGCTAGAGTTCCTGATGGAAATCAATGACTCCGGGGCTGCAGAAGGTACAGGTAAAACAGATCACGATGAGGTTTCTCTTACAAGGTTTCATTCCAAAGCTCCTCCAGATATAACAATATACTTATACTTCACAAGACTAGCACGTTACTCTGCTTTAGAATCCTGTGTTTTGCTAACTGCCGTTTATTATATTGACCTGCTTTCAAGCGTTTATCCAGCATTTGCACTCAACTCCCTGACCGCTCACAGATTTATCCTCACTGCCACTACGGTAGCAAGTAAGGGTTTGTGCGACAATTTTTGCACAAATGCCCATTATGCTCGAGTTGGTGGAGTTCAATGTGACGAGTTAAATGTCCTCGAGAGCGAATTCCTAAAGAGAGTTAATTACCGTATAATCCCCAGGGACCATGCAATTGCTTGGTGTAAGTGGGAGCACCGACTCAGAGCACAAGGCACCTCTCTACCAACACCTCCATCATACAACCAAACGGAGAATTCTGGATATAATGTTTTGTCGATGTATTATCGTAAGATTGTTCAGTTGGTTGGAACATTTGGAGCTTCACCAGATAAATCTCGTAAGGTTGATTACATATTGCAGTCTCAGAAACGCACCTCATCACATCTAGAGGAAACTTTCGTGGCTAAAAAACCGACTATGGAGAAAGTGGAAGGGACTTGACGTATAATTGTCATACAATGACGGGATATATGGTGTTTTTTACCGGCAGTGCAACAATCGTGGATTTCTAATCCAAATGCTCGGATGTGGAATTCTATATTCAACGGGGTACTCATGGAGCTCCGTATGGTTTTTGAACAAAATACACCAAAATTGCACTTCTTTGCCGTGTATTACCAAGCTATCTTTTACCGTTGCTCATATCCTACCCATGAAGTAGCCTAATACTTTAAATGGCAATTACCATAAATTTTTGAGTAGCTGGCATGGATCGTGCTATTATTAATTGATCCACGACGAGATTTCGTTGAAATTCGGGCATAAGCTACTATTTTTATCCATCTCGACAGTTATGTTTTCAAGTGCCACTTTAGTTACAGGTTATCGCATTTTAATATCAAAACTTTGGATATCGTATGGTTGAAGCTACACGTAATTTCCTCTAAGATGAAGGTAGTTTGCCTTTGAAATTGCCAAATGGTGAGTGAGTGATTTTCTTCAAGGAATCTTGGCTCAATTACAAGGTCTCAACCCTTGCTCGTGAAATTATAAGCAAAAGATTTGATCGAAGGTTCCTAGATTCCACCTATACATTATAAGATCATAGCAAAGGTTAGTTGCCATATTCTTTCTATTACTCTATGGCTTCATGTATTTCATTTAATATCTAATTTATCTATTATTATTACCATCAAAAATTTATCAAGAACATCGCATCGCAACAATATCTTCGAAAAAGCCTCTACAACCACGCCCATTGGTTACACGCTCGCATAATGGAATCTGAAGATCAATCTTTGGATCTCGATAAGGTTCTGAGTCATGTAGTGAGTTGTGTAAGAGCCTCAACGAGTTTGGCCGCTCAAGATGTGGATTTTTATCGGAATCTAGATTCCAGCGTCCAAGCTGCAGTGAACGAATCCAGTGATCGGTTGATATCCATGATGAACAGTGTTTTAAGTTCAATAGATAGCAATGCTGAACCCATGGTGAGTGATAGAGATAGCATACAATCGTCTTGGAGAGAGTTTAGCAATGTGTTAGATAATCTATTGGAGAAGTCAGATAGATCTCTAGATAAAATTGCATCTGGCCAAGCCCCGCGCTCTGTGGTGGATACAATGAATGATAAGAAGATTCAATACATGGAGGATAACGTAGCAGGCGAAATGTATGGTTCAGGAGATCCTAAACGGATTGAAAAACCTCAGTTGCATTTCAAAAAGCCAATTGACAATACCGAGAGTCACCCATTTAAGCCTCTGTTACAAACTAAGCCAAACGCTTTGGTGTCATTGGATAAAAGCTTGCGACTTATACCAGCAGAAAACGATGAGCCTATGCATTATGGGCATCCGTATGAACATGAGATTGATACACAGCCATATAACGAGAATGTTCTAGAGATAAGAGGCCCTTTTGATCCCATGCCATGGAGTGAAACAGGTGCCATATGGGTTGATACGGCAGATGGCGTTGAATCTATGCTGCGAGATCTACAAAGACAGACCGAGATTGCAATCGACTTGGAGCACCACGACTATAGATCATATTATGGTATTGTATGCTTGATGCAAATTAGTACTAGGGAACAGGATTATTTGGTTGATACTATCGCACTCAGGGATGATTTGGAAATCTTGAACCTTGTGTTCACAGATCCATTAATAACTAAAGTTCTACATGGAGCATTCATGGACATCATTTGGTTACAGAGGGATTTGGGACTTTACATCGTAAGTTTGTTTGACACTTACCATGCCTCGAAGGCTTTGGGACTACCGCGGAATAGTTTGGCCTATCTGTTGGAAAACTATGCTAACTTTAAAACTTCAAAGAAATACCAGTTAGCAGATTGGAGAATACGGCCATTGTCTCGGCCTATGCAAGCATATGCGAGAGCTGATACACACTTTCTTCTAAACATTTATGACCAACTGAGAAATAAGCTTGTTGAGAAAAATCTTTTGAGTGGTGTGCTCAAGGAATCTAGAAATGTCGCCAAACGAAGGTTTGAGTATTCAAGTTTTCGACCCAAGAAATTTTCACCTGTAGTATATTCTCCTATTGAAAAAGAGAATCCCTGGGCCAACATGATGTACCAATATAACATTGGTTCTGACCGTGAGCCACTTCTTAAGGAACTATACGAGTGGAGAGATTTAACTGCTCGACGAGACGATGAATCGCCACGCTATATCATGCCCAATCAGCTTCTGGTATCTTTGGTTGCTTATACTCCTGTAGATCCGCTCGGAGTAGTATCAGTAAGTCACTCCATGACAGATCATGTTCGCAAAAATTCTAAGGTCATTGCTAATATGATCAAGAAGTTCATGTCAGGAAACAGAACTAATGATAGCTCGATACTAGTCAAGGAACCGAGGGCCAGCATTAGCAATGACGTTCACAACTACTCCGTTGAACAATTGAAGAGTATTAATTCAGCATTTAATACAATCAAGACCCACTGTAACATAAGTAATGGCATTGCATCAAATAGCATGAAGCTAGTCACCAAGTCATTGTTATTCGATGATTTCCTATCGGGTAATGGTAAGGACATCGTCTCATTTGATAAGAAGTTCGACAAGTTTACTACTATAGAATATGAGAGCGTGAAGGCAAGATCAAAACATTATGTGGATATTTTGGAGTCCTTGAAAGATGTGGCGTACGATATATCTGCAGTGGCGGAAGAAGTTTTGCATGAACCAGCACTTCGCAAGGAAAAGAGAGCAACTGATATTGAAGTAAGTCACGAAAAAGAGGATCTTGATGAAATCGTTGTTTTGAAGCCTAGATCAAAGCGTGATACATCTACTCGTCCTGTGAAACAACCGGATATTGAAGCTGCCGTAGATTATTCGAAAGTGGGTCAAGTTATGACTGAACAAGCACGAAAAGAATATAGGAAAAGAAAGCGCTTTGATCCTTATGGTGCAGCAGAACAAGGTGGACCTCAGCCTGCAAAAGTTAAACGTAATAAGACTCGAGGGAAGGCTATGTCATTTAAGCGCTGAATAAAAGTATTTACTAATTAAGATTACATACTTAAGAAGCATATTATAATACACGATTGCAAAGTTGAGCTTTTGATGATTGTTGAGTTTGAGTTGAAGATGATCAGCAATTGCAGGACCGAGCTTCGCCTTCGAGCTCGATATTGATGGCATCACCTAAATCGTCGTCAATCAAATTTGAATCTTGGCTATTTTGCTGCAATGCGCAACGTGCAACTTCACGAAAGGCGGTATCGACATTGATGGCATTTTTAGCACTAGTAAGGAAGACTGGAACATTGCCTAGATTTTGCGCCAGCTCTTGAGCAGCCTTCTCGGTAACTTCTCGGCGAGATTCGTCCACATCAACCTTGTTACCCAAAATAACGAACGGGAACGTTTCAGGAGAAGCTACATTGGCGTGGACCAGAAATTCGTCGCGCCAAGTACGAATATTTTCAAAAGATCTGGCATTTGCGACGTCATACACTAGCACGCAGCAATCTGCACCGCGATAGAACGCTACTCCCAGCGACTGAAACCGTTCTTGCCCAGCTGTATCCCACACCTGTAACGTGGCGTGCTCCCCAGCGTCGACCTCCACCTCTTTTGTTAAGAAATCAGCGCCTATGGTAGCCTTGTATTGTTGTGAATACTTGTCATGAACGTAACGTTGCATGAGTGATGTCTTCCCAACCCCGGAATCACCTAAAATTATAACCTTGAGGAGCTTTCTTCGGGCTCCGCCCATTCTTCAATACTGTATTGATTTTTAGCACAATCTATGGAGATTTAATGAGACCTTTTGCCCTGTATTAGTCTCTGGTTGGGTGTAGATTTAAAGCTAACCGAATTAAAGGTTGTATATATTACGGTATATATAATCTCAAGATATCTAAAAATCCAGTAACCCTTTGACCAACAACAGTAAATCGGTGCAAACTAAGCAGTTAATTGATGAAGAGTTGCAGTCATGGGGGAAAAGCATGATGGGCCGCACAGAGAGCCGGTGATTGACCGCAAAACCTGCGAAGATCATGCTAGTGAAGACAAGCGTGATGAACTATTTCATGGAACTCCACTATATGACTTTCTTTATCCCTTCCGTCCAGCAGGGTCCCAATGGCTGACAGAATATAGCATTGTGATATTTGCCATTGTGGTGCGCTCTGCAGTTGGATTGGGTGATTATTCAGGGCGTGGATCACCTCCAATGCATGGCGACTTTGAGGCACAACGACATTGGATGGAGATCACACAGCACCTACCCATAAGTCAGTGGTATTGGTATGACCTGCAATACTGGGGGTTGGATTATCCGCCATTGACTGCATATCATTCTTTACTTATGGGTAAAATTGGAGCCTGGTTTGGTCCTGCTTGGTTCGCCTTAGATTCTTCTCGTGGAATCGAAACACCTGGTCTGCATGCATTTATGCGCTTCACTGTCCTAATATCAGAGGCTTTATGTTACATTCCAGCCATAGTCTACTTCACAAAATGGTGGGGACGTGCCAAACGTCAAACGCCCACTGCGCAGTTTATCTGCGCGGCAGCTATGTTTTTCCAACCCAGTTTGCTTTGCATTGACCATGGTCATTTTCAATATAATTCGGTAATGCTTGGATTTGCACTTTGTGGAATCAATTGTCTGCTTGATGAGTTCTATGCTTTGGCTAGTGTATGCTTTGTTCTCTCACTATGTTTCAAGCAGATGGCCCTGTATTATGCTCCAATATTCTTTGCCTACCTTCTCGGAAGATGTTTTGTCGGCCGTTCTGGTCAATCGCGCTCTTTTCAGTTTCCAAGATTGTTAGGTATAGCCACAGCCACCGTCACAACGTTTGGAATAATTTATGCACCATTGTATATATCAGGTGGTGGACTACCCAACCTTAAGCAGTCTATTATGCGCATATTTCCATTTAACAGAGGCATATTTGAAGACAAAGTAGCCAACTTCTGGTGCGTTACCAATGTCCTGTACAAATATAAAACACGCTTCACTGTCGAGGAATTGAAATTATACTCGCTATTATTGACAGTTGCGGGATTTCTGCCATCTATGATCATAACTTTGATATATCCTAGGAAGCATTTGATTCCTTACGCCCTAGCAGCTTGTTCCATGGCATTTTATCTTTTCAGTTTCCAGGTTCACGAAAAAACAATATTGTTACCTTTGATGCCAATTACCTTACTGTATATCTCAACGAATTGGAACACGTTAGCTATGGTTAGTTGGATCAATAACGTTGCAATGTTCACGTTGTGGCCGCTTTTGAAAAAAGATGGGCTGGCATTACAATATGCCGTAACTCTATTATTGAGCAATTGGTTAATTGGTAATTTTAGCTTTGCCACTCCCAGATTTTTGCCGCAGTTCATGACCCCAGGTCCTTCTGTGAGCTCTGTTGAGGTTGATTATAGAAGAAGAAGCTTACTGCCGCAGAACATCGTCTGGAAGTTACTGATTATTGGCTCCTACATATCTATGGGCGTATACCATTACTTAGACTTTACGACTCAGCCTCCTGACCAGTATCCTGATCTTTGGATTATTTTTAATTGTGCTATTGGTTTCGTTTGCTTCACACTTTTCTGGTTCTGGGCCAATTGGCAATTATTAATATACTCCAGAGCCAAAACCGTCAAGGATCTTTGATTCGGGTCTATGCTGAACGTTTAGTATCGAGTGGAATATGACTTCTGACTTAAATAGAGTATTTGAAGTGATTGTTCTATATGTATATCATTCGTTTGCTATAGTAATATACTTATCAAGAACTTGTAATTCGAAATTATAAGGGAGCAGAAAGTCGACTCAATTTCAAAGACAGTTATCGTTAAAACAATAGATCAATGTATGATATGCGAGTTGTATTTGTGATATTTGGAATCCTTAGCCAAGTCATTGCATCAACGATCCCATTGATAGACAAAAATGGTTTGGTAACATCCAACGAGAATAGATATCAAAAGCCATTTGAAGTGAATGAGCATGTCGAAGATCGGGATGGTCAATCGATACCCCATGTTGGAAAAGACAAAATAAGTACACCGGAAAAATACATTGTCATATTTCGAAGCAATATAGAAGCAGAGACGGAGCTTGAGCATCTGAAAAATGTGGCGGCAATTACCTCGAATACCAATTCAGAATCAGGTTATTCTTACGCCGGAATTCATTCAAGTTTCCATATCGGAAAGGGACTTAGAGGTTACATTGGACAATTTGCACAATCAACACTGGAATATATTCAATCGCAAGGTTCGATTATTCATTTTATTGAAAGAGATCAAATAGTGACATCAGACAATTATTCCAAAGATTTAGATGTACCTTGGGGCCTAGCGCGTATATCCCGAAGAGAAAAAATTCCTTATATCAATTACCGCCCAGCATATATCTACGATGATGAAGCTGGTAGTGGAGTAAACGTTTACGTGTTGGATTCTGGAATAGATGTTGAACATGAGGAATTTCAAGGTAGAGCTGAATGGGGCACCACTGTTCCTCTGAATGACATCGATGAAGATCTCAATGGTCACGGTACGCATTGCGCTGGTATTATAGGATCGAGGAACTATGGAGTTGCGAAGAAAACTAACTTAATTGCTGTCAAGGTTCTGCGCTCCGATGGAAACGGGGAGATGTCCGATGTCATTAAAGGTATCGAATATATTGTCCAGGATCACAAACGTCATTCGAATATGAGTGCGACAAAATCCAGAGATTTCAAGGGTTCAGTTGTCAATGTTTCTTTGGGAGCTGGTCTCTCATTTGCTTTGAACATGGCTGTCGATGCGGCTGTCGACGCTGGCGTCCATTTTGCTGTGGCCGCCGGAAATGAAGCAGATGATGCTTGCAATTCATCTCCTGCAGCAGCCAAGAAAGCTATTACTGTTGCAGCTTCATCGCGTAGTGATAGTGCCGCCTTCTTCTCGAATTATGGCCCATGTGTTGATATATATGCTCCTGGCGTCGATATCATGTCGACTTTTATTGGTGGAGAATTCCATAATTCAACCAGGAGTCTTTCTGGGACTTCTATGTCAGCCCCGCATGTTGCGGGTTTGATCAGCTACTTCCTGTCATTAACACCAGATAAAGATAGTCAATTTGAGATGAATTCCGTTACTCCTGGGCAACTCAAGAAAAGACTACAAGCATTCGCAACTTGGAGCAGGTTGGAGGTTGTGCCTTTGGGAACTCCAAATGCATTGGTCTACAATGGTGCAGGGAAAAATTTGACCGACTTCTGGCAGAACACATAACTAATCGCATTATCATATGAATTTACCGGTACTGAATAGATTCACGTTAAAAACAGTCGTAGCTACATGATAAACTAATCGAAACTATATATTGGGGTGATAACGAGATCACATGCTCTCGAACTCGACATTATACTGTGTGGATTCCTTCTCATTCAAAGATTTTGGTTCTGAAGGCCTTGTTTAGTGTATAAGGTCTTTATAACATCATAGTTTTCTGGTATTGGTGAAGCAGTACGTTGTAACATACTCCAAAGATCGTTGACCGGATTGTGTGGATCTTTTTCCGGAATCAGGTTGTTATTTGTTGGCGACTGGTGCTCGATCTGTGGTCTTTTCAACAAATTTAGTAACTCGTTACTGTGCCCCATGTCATCTGGAATTTGGCTTGTTTGTTGGCTGGGATTCTTCAGCATGTTTAGTAAATCATTGCTTCCAATCTCGGGATTCTGATAGGAGACTTCATCATTGATTTTGGTGCGATTCGCATCATTCAGTACTTGTAGTAACGGGTTAGTAGGTTCGCCAACGTATGCATTATCTCTTTGCTCACTTTTCGTATCTTCATGCTTGTTTCTCGAGATCTTATCCTTGTTATGGAACTCATTGGTTGTAATAATCTGCGAGTGGTTTTCCTGTTGTGGATTGTTATTAGGTCTTTTCAATAAATTCAATAATGGATTAATATCGTTTGGAATTTGAGATGAGTAGCCGGATTGGTCATTTTCGGGGGCATTGTTTGAATGACGCTTTTCCGCTGCTAGGGGTGCTTGCGTTGATGGTTTCTTCAACAAATTTAATAATTCTTTGCCGTTATTCATTTCATCGTGGCTTATGGAGATCTTATGTTCTTTTGTCGCATTATGTATATCTCTTAATGGATGACTAGTCTGTTGCATTTGATTACCAGTCCCTTTTCCAGACACAAAGTTGTCATATCGATTAATTGAGTCTAGATTGTCCCCTGTTGAGTCTTCTTTTTTACGTTTGAGCAAAGTTATCTTAGGTTTGCCGTCCATTCCATCCGTATTATTTTGTCCTTTTTGATTTGGAGGTCTTTTCAGGATATCTAACAGATTTTGCGAGTTGCTGTTAGTTTCTTTATCTTGAAGCGAGTGGTTTTTGATCTTCTCACCTCTTTTGAGCAGTTTGATTTGTCCTGTGGATAATGCAGGATTTGAATTCAAACTTACAGTTGAGGCATTATTTGATTTCAATAATAATTGAGTCATGTTTGAACTCGCTACAGACTTCAGTGTGTCACTTACGGCATCCTTATGAGGAACCTCACCGTGTCTAAAATTATTGTCCCTGATTATATCAAATGGTTTAATTATTGAGTAATCAGGTTGTTCTGTAGTACCCAAAATTTTGAGCTTATTCTCCTCAATTTCATTTTCTTCTTCACTACTATCAAACCCCTCGTACAAATCGTCGTTGACTTTGTGTGCTGATGTGCTTTTATTTTGACTAGAGGCTTTGGCAATTTCGGCCATAGGACTCTTGTTCAAAGTAGGGGATTGAAGTTTGTCCACCTTCTCTGGTAGAGCGTCATGAAGATTGTATTCTAGATTTTCGTTATCTTCGAAATTGTTCTCCATTATACTCGCTTCATCAACACTCTGTTTTGCATCTTTAAAGTCATCTTCATACTCACTATCGTCATTAAAATCTTCCCCTGAAATACTCTCGAAGTCTTCATAATTATCACTTGCCTCCGATACGGAATCCTCCAATGTGTACGTTGACCTATCATTGTTAATTGCTGGCTCAGGAATTTCTTTCTGTGTATCAGCTTTCCTGAGGGACTCAGTAGCTCGAGATGTACTGGTTTTATTTATGTTACACTCGTCCGTCGGAGCTGCCTTAGAATGTAAAATATCCAATAATTGTTTGGAAGAGGTTGAATCTCTGTAAAATGTTGGTTTGCTCAGAGACTCCATATTAGGCGGTGCTGTCGTTACGTGATTACTGGGTTGTATGTAATTGTTATCCAGCGGCATGAATGCAGGTGGCGGCCCCATAAATGGAACATTTGTCTGGTTGTAGAACTTTGGATCTGTGGGTGGTAACATTGTAGGGGTAACCAAGTGTTGCTGATATACCAAGTGAGAGGGAATTATATTAGTGTTGTTTAGGACTCCACTATTACCAGCCATTGATTGATTAATTGGGCTGAGATGAGGGTTGGTACTGATATTTACATCACTTTGTTCGAATGACCCACCGAAAGTGGAATTATCTTCACCGTTTGGCATTTTCAACGAGCTCTTTTGATCAGAAGCTTGTTGAAGCATGTTGAGCAAATCCCTGCCAGGGTCAACATCTGGTTCCCCTTTAGACAGACCAAGTATTATCTTAAGCTCCTCTTCGACTTCAGCTTTCATTTGTGTAATGTTTTTGGTTCTTCTCTGGTGAGCCACCCAAATTTGTAAAGGTTTAATCATGGAATTGACCAAATAAAATTTGTTACTAGAGTGGCTATGGTTACTGGGAGATCTAGAGACTGCTTTACAGACTTTTTTGAAATCCTTCCATTCAATTTTATCTATCTCATTTCTTACTTGTGGCTTGAAATCAAAATCCTCAGGTACGTCCTTGACAAGATAAATCTTGTAATTTTTCATTTGAATATTTCTTTCAACAAATTGGTTTGAGTCAATGTAATCCGTAATATCAAAGCCAATCTCCTCTTTTACTTCACGAATACAGCATTCGATGTCGTCCTCATCTTTAGAAATCTTTCCTCTAGGGAAAGACCATGAGTCGGATTCCGTACCTTTCACTAACAATAATTTATTCAGTTTCCTATTAAAGATTGCAGCACCACGGACTGGTATTGTTTTTTTATAGTTGGAGAACTTTGTCAAAGCCTCTTTGGCCTTCAAGTCCCATTTCCAAACCACAGGGTAAGACTCTATGATGTAGTTAGCAAAGGATTTGATTTTCATATTTGGCAAAGAAGGATTCATCAACTTGACAAAATCTGTGTAAAACCAAAGCGCCTCTTCAAAATGGAAAAGCTCCCTCTCCACGGAAGAGAGATCTTCTTGAGGCACATTGATGATAAATCGAACAAGCAAATCTTCTAGAATTCGATCCAGTGAGGACACGTTTTCTAACGCATATCGTAAAGGCAAGGACATCGTACCAAATTCAATCGCTGTATGTGATGGGCTATTCGTTATCCAGGAGTTTCGCAGCAGTTGCCCTCGGTCTCGAAATTTTAAGGATCGTATATATCTTGAGTTAAAGCCGCTTATCAGATCCAGAACTAAATCGAATTAATCAAATCAAAAGTTGATTTTGAACTCCAATCAATCAATGCTCAAGCAAATCAACGTTGACCTCGTTTCTGTGATCTTGTAGTGTTTATTCTTTTCGATTATGTACATTATGAAATGTATTTTCATGGTTTAACTTTGTTTTTTCCTCAGGTCTGTGAGGTAAGACTTTACAGGCCGGGTCAAATCTACACACTTTGATATACATTTGATAGTAGCGACTCTATTGAAGTGTCAGGGTCCGTACCTTTGATCTGTTCGATAAAGTGCTGCTAGATCCTTGGTAATCAATGTGCTATCAATCTCTGTTGTTTCTTCCATTTTTTCTGGGATGTTAGCGGACTTTACCTGAATCGAACTATCTCTCTTGATAAGGATACACTCGTTTCACAAAGAAGCCCAGCTAAAGCTACTACAACGTACCGCCTTGGCCAGATGATTGATGTTTGGATGAGACGAGTATGTTTTTCGGAATCAGGGAAATCCTTTATAGCATAGGTGTCATCAAGGAACTTGCTCAGGGTTTTCATGAGCCTTCGCTGGAAGTTTCCGAAAAAAGAGAGCTTTCTTCGGGCGTGTACTCCATAGAGAGCAGTTCAGCAAGTGTCATAGTATTACTCTACAGGCAGTATCTTCGTGGTTCTTATACTGCCACCGGAGACCAACGTAACAAAATCTCTCTCATCATGATAGATCTATTCTGACGGTTGAAGGCGTCACAACACTAGACCTTCGAATGGAAATAAATATAACCATGCCCAGTTCATAGAGCCGGGCTCGAATTGGCCAGAATTTGGTCGGGATGGCCCAGGCCAATGAGTTAGCACAGCACTTGAGTACCTCTCTAATAGTGTCGTTTTCTGCGTATTGCCATAACACCAGAAGAGACTCGAATGCGCTAGCGACTTTGATAGTTATCACGGGCGTAGTTTAGTGTCTAATGTTAAAAGCCACTGTAATCAGAGTCTCATACAACATAGATATGCAAGTACGGCTGTATATGGATAAGTACTCCGAAGGTACCATCAAAATCTGCTAGTCGAATCAACAATAAATTGGCCGTTAATATTACCCGAGGTTCCATATAGGACTCCCATTACCGCTAGAGCGCAAATGTCTCACTGCTGATCTCAAAATGAGTAAACGATATCAATGATACTGGCCTAGTGTGTAGTTTCCATTAAGCCTTTATATCTTCCTTTGATCCATAATACCTTAACTTTTGACTAAAGGAACAGGCAAGCACATCAATGGTGAATAAATCAACTTACTAGGTTCTATAAATCTCGGAACTGAGGCACATGTAGCACCACCATTGATCCGCAATGTCATGCCGCCGGGTTGAAGAGCATAACGAGAGCTTCTTGTTCAACGATATTGTCAGCTATGCTTTGTGCCAGTAACCAAATATGGAACCGAAGGGAGAGTTTAAAGATATAAAAGAGCCAAGAACTTGAATTCACATATACTACCTGTTCTACGTCTCACTAGCAGCGCTACAATTTTGGAACGTTGCTGGTTTCAGTAGACAGAAATGGTTAAGGTTAGTTTGGATAACGTCCAGTTGCTCGTGGAGATTGACGACAAACCTCAATTTCCACCATCCGGTACTACGGTCAGAAGTATTTTGACTAAGGAAGCCCTGGAATTTGTAGTTCTTCTTCATAGGACGTTTAACTCGAGAAGACAAGAATTGCTGGCAAACAGGTTGATAGTGCAAGATAAATTGAACACAGGTGAGTTAAGACTAAGGTTTCTGCCTGAAACCGAGGCCATAAGAAAAGATCCATCATGGCAAGGGGCTATACCGGCACCTGGGCTTATCAGACGCTCTACTGAAATCACAGGTCCTCCATTAAGAAATATGCTTGTCAATGCTCTCAACGCCGACGTTGATACTTACATGACCGATTTTGAAGATTCGGCGTCTCCAACTTGGCTCAATATGATATATGGTCAAGTTAATCTCTACGATGCTATCAGAAACCAAATTGATTTCAGTACGCCCAGGAAGGAATACAAGTTATCTAACCCCATTCAAAAGTGTCCCACTTTGATAGTGAGGCCTCGGGGCTGGCACATGGTAGAAAAGCATCTTCTTGTAGATGGCGAGCCCATCAGTGCATCGATGTTCGATTTTGGCCTATACTTCTTTCACAACGCAAGGGAGTTGATAGCAATTGGTAAAGGTCCTTACTTCTACTTGCCCAAGATGGAGCACCATTTGGAGGCGAGATTATGGAACGATATATTTAATGTCTCCCAAGATTACCTTGGGATACCCAGGGGGACTATAAGGGCCACTGTGTTAATTGAAACTTTGCCTGCTGCTTATCAGATGGAGGAGATTATTTTTGAATTGAGACAGCATTCCAGCGGATTGAATTGTGGTCGCTGGGATTACATATTCTCTACGATTAAGAGGTTACGGGAGTTTTCTGACCATATCTTACCTGATAGAGATCAAGTCACCATGACTTCTCCGTTCATGGATGCTTACGTTAAGAGATTGATAAACACCTGTCATCGCAGAGGTGTGCATGCCATGGGTGGAATGGCAGCTCATATCCCTATCAAGGACGACGAAGCAGCAAACGCCAAAGCCATGGAAAAGGTCCGCAACGACAAGATGCGTGAGTTGACTAATGGACACGATGGCTCATGGGTAGCACATCCCGCGCTTGCACCAATATGTAACGAGGTCTTTGCGAATATGGGAACAGCAAACCAGATCTTCAAAATTCCCAAAGAAGGGGCACGGATTTCGGAGGCTGACTTGGTCAATACCAGCATTGCGGGTGGTGCTGTCACTACCCATGGAATCCGAGAAAATTTAAACATTGGGCTGCAATACATGGAGGCCTGGCTGCGCGGGTCGGGATGCGTGCCTATTAATAACTTGATGGAAGATGCGGCGACGGCTGAGGTTTCCCGTTGTCAATTGCACCAGTGGGTGAAGCACGGCGTAAAACTCAGTGATACCGGCGAGACAGTAACCCCAGAGCTTACATCACGCATTTTACGTGAACAAGTGGCAGAACTGTCGTCAAAGAGCCCTCTGGGTTCAAAGAACAAATACGAACTGGCTGCGAAATACTTCTTGCCCGAGATTACCGGCGAGAAGTTTAGCGAGTTTTTGACAACCTTACTCTACGACGAGATTGTGACGACCTCAAATAGGCCTGTGAATCTGAGCAAGTTGTGATGGTGAAGTCCTCGAGGCCTCAGTCAGCTGCAATTGTAAGCCACGATATCGTAAGTAAATGATTATTCAATTAGTGTATTAAAATCTGTTCTGATCAGAGATATGTAACCTCAATTGAGTTTCAATCTGGCACACTGCCAAAGACGGGACTACATTACTTGAGTACCAAGCAATTACGGCGTGATGAATCTGGCTGTTGAAACCCATTGTATAAAGAGTGTTGCAGAGCTCATAAATTGTGACGCAGACTGTGACGCCTCACGGTCATGTGACTAGCCTTGTCTCATATACCAAGATTTCTTCAATAACTGTTTTTGTAATTTAAGAGCCTAAATATGCAAGAATCACATCAAAAAGCATTGATAAATCAACTAAGGACCTTTACGAAAACCTCATAATCTGGGTATTTCAGAGTTCGTGTGAGATTGTCTCATACGTGTCTATATTTGAATCTCAACAGCTCTACTTGGGGGTTTGTATTTGAGTTTTTGAGCCAGCGCAGACACCTAGATCGGGTGATATACAGCAGCAAGAAAAATGGATATCAGAGCGTCGCAGAGTAGTCACTTCTATCTCAGTGGTGGTAGCAACAACAACACTCGCAGTAGAGCCAACAGCAACTCGAACACGCCGACGACCTCGAACCTGGTATTAACTGCGCCGCAGGCCGCTGCATTTTCGGGACCCAATCCAGGGTACAGTCATGGTTCCGGTCCAGGCTCGGGCTCAGGCCTAGGCCCGGGCTCAGGTTCGGGCTCGGGTTCGGGTTCAGGACGTCGTGGATCATCGGGAATCGGTTCATTCTTCAGCACTTTTGGGCTGCGAAGCAACAGTAATAATGCAAACAACGCTCACGCCCCTGTTACCCAAGATCCGCCTCCTCCTCTTCTTTCTGCCCTTAGCGACACTGCAACTACCAGAAATGCATCTGGGAACCTTAACGTCGCCTCGATACGTTCTCAACACAACGTTCTCACGCAACTCCCTCGCTTGAATCAATTGAACGACAGTCGTCAGTTTCAACTCCCCATATCACTATCTTTGCTTTCAAACAATGCTAACAGCAACGGGCAGGATAGGGACCAAAACGACTTGAATATCAGGAACAATACCTCGACTGGTAATGAATCCGATTTACGTCATATCGTATTGGGTAATGACACCGCTAATGTTGATCAGTATTTACAGCTGGATTTGCCCGCAGGAGAGACACAAATCATGGCTGATGATGAAACATTGAAGCAAAGGAAAAACAAGCATGGTTTGTACTCACTGAGATTGACTCCTTTCATCGACTCAACTTCAAGTACAAGTCAAGGCTTATTTTTTGAACCCGTGGTAAGAGTTGCAGGTCCGGGCTCCCAGTTACTGATTGGGCGCTATACTGAAAGAGTCAGAGAAAACATCTCACACTTACCTGAAAAATATCATCCTGTGGTTTTTAAATCTAAAGTGGTCTCGCGTACTCATGGCTGCTTCAAAGTGGACACGCAGGGAAACTGGTACATCAAGGATATCAAATCTTCCAGTGGGACATTTTTGAATCATCAGCGCCTAACACAAGCATCTAAGTTATCAAAGGATATTTTATTGCATGATGGAGACTTGGTACAATTAGGTATGGATTTTCGGGGTGGCACTGAAGAGATTTATCGATGTGTGAAAATGAGGGTGGAACTGAATCGTTCCTGGAAACTGAAAGCTAATGCTTTCAATAAGGAAACTCTTCAGAAAATGAGGAACTTGCAAAGAATGACTACGGGTCATGAGGAAGAAGATTGCTCTATTTGTTTGTCCAAAATCAAGCCATGTCAACCTATATTCATATCACCATGCGCTCATTCGTGGCATTTCAGGTGTGTGAGAAGGCTAGTAATGTTGAGTTACCCCCAGTTTACATGTCCCAATTGTAGGAGTGCATGTGATTTGGAGGCTTCTTTCGATAGCAATTCTGAGAGTGAACTAGATTCAGTTATGGATGATGATGGCGATGAGTTGGTTGACGACATGGGCATGGTTGTGGAGGAAGTCAAGGACGTGGAGATTGAGTGAGTTCGATATTAGGCGGTAATTTCATTTTAGTATACGCAGTCAGGTGTACTAGAGTATTGGCATAGATACAGAAGTGTTTTGGAAACCGTTATTTTCACCTTCGTTCACTAGACACGGTTTATTTATTAAATTTATTCGATCCCTCTAAAACCGAATTTGAAACGTAAAGATCTTTTTTTATTACTGTCGCATCATAGAATGAGTGACTATCATTTGAGTACATCCATCGATATACAAATAACTGTAAAACGATTCAAGGATGAAAAAATTCATGAGAAATATCCCTTGTTAGGGTCTGAGCATTATTACTATATACAATATACATTTTCATATTAGTTACATATATTAACAATTTGCGTGGTTCTGTAGACCGAAAAATAAGGTCTGTATAGCTAAAGTGGGGAACACACTGAAATCGTTTCTCTTAATTTTTGAGGCTTGAAAGATCTGTGTAACTTATTTGATTTAGTTTGTGATTCTTCATAATGTAATCCGTATTTTCGTACAAAATATAAACTATAAACAAATAAATGTTACTAAGTTTTGACATTCAAAAAGCACATAAAAAGAATTAAGAACGATCAATTTCGGTCCTTTTCACCCACCAACCTTAGTAGGACGTCTTGTGTCTCTTGTCTACCCACACCATATTTATAGACCTCGTGTCCTCCCTCAACGAGCTTCCATTCTTGCGTTTTACCGGATATCTTAGTTAATTCACGCTGTAAATTACCCCACTGCGATGATTTTTTAACCATTTGTTTAGCACTTACTATACTAGTGATTACGTTTTCTAATTTTTCATTACTGTTAACCACATCTTTATAACTCAACAAAGAACTAGTGACCCCTTCCAAAAATTTGGATCTTATGAATTTTCCTTGGTAACGCATATCACGCCCCATTATTCTTTCCTTTGAACCATGATGAGCCAAGAGCCATGAGGTTTGTAACTTCCATCCTAAAGTAGACCACATACCATTCCACCAAAGCCTTAATTCATTAGGCCTCTCAATTTCCTTTGGTAGCCAAGTTGTATCTTCGGGATCTTCATGCTCACCGGGAGGAAGTATTCTCTGAACGTAATTCTTTTTCAGCAAATCTTCGTGCCAGGATTCGACAAGCATCATTGAATGTATTCTGTCCAAATTTTTTGCTGCAAAAACTCTAGTGAATAAGCCACCAATATCATATCCAACTGCAACAAAGGGACCTTTGATCTGAGCTTCTTCGATCAAAGCATAAGACAAAGAATCTGCTATCATAGCAATAGATATTGGAGCAGGTGGGGCATCACTTAAACCAAAGCCAGGTCTCTCATAAGTACAATAGCGTTGAATTCTGTTTAAATGGTACAACTCTTGAATCCATGTGGCAGAGAGATAACCAGTGTCAAAACCACCGTGTTCAAATAGCACTATGGGCTGCAGTTCCTTATTGCCGTTATCCGAACTCTCGTTTTCGAAAACGTTCCCGTAACAAGTAATATGAAGCTTATAATTGTGGTCTTCATCAACCCAGTGGAATGCATCATAACTCGCAGCCTGAGTAGTGACGTCTTGAACTCTGTTCGAAACTCTGTAAACATCGAGCTCGTAAAGCATGGTATTCCAAGTGTAAAATATGAAGAAGATGAGCAGAAATAGTTTAATTGTGTTTCTTATGGCAATGAAAATCCATTCTTTAATTGTATGCTTCTCATCCGGATTCATTGGCCGACGCCTTGAATCAGTTGGCCCATCATCTTCATCAAATGGCTCTTTCATGCGCTCATTATAATTGATCAGATGCCAGTCTAAAACAGCGCCAACAATAAAGGATAGGGCGCACCAAAAGTAAGTAAATATCCCAACAGCACCCAGTCTGGTCCTTGTGTATTTTACCAAAAGGGTCAAGAAAAGGTTGAATAATGTGAGACCTGCTAATATAATATTCAAGCAATAGTCTAAAGAAGAGTACAGGCCAACACGATTAAACCACAAGTTCAAAGCGTTAGCAAGTATGGATACAGTGATAAGTGCTATGTCATTGAAACTTCCAATGCGATTGTTAATACCCTTGGAAAACAATAAATTGAAGAAAAAGTCCGAGAGTAGCGCCACGACAAGGACCACGGAATTGAGAATGATCATTACAGTTAAAACTAATTTTGAGTTGTTGGTGAATAAGCGATATTCCTTTCGAAATTCAAATAGTTGAGCTTGCATTTGCGTTTCGGAGTCCATGGCTTCACGCTCATCTCCTAGATACCGTGCCGTAGATTTGTTTCCCTGTTGTACTAGAGCATCGTTCTCTGTACTATCATGAGTACGTGCAGAATCATTTTGATGGCGGTCCACAATCAAATGTGCATTGGCGTTAGACTCAGAAACATCCTTACCGTCTGTTCTGCTATCAGTAGCATTCATAGCTATCAGATATTAGAGGAGTTCAGGCTTGATTTCTGATGATCAAACAAAAACTCTCTATGTGTTCTTTGTTCAAGTCAGTCGTGAGTTAGAGACATATAATTAAGAGCCAAGAAACCCTTATTCTTAAGATTACAAGGGTAGAAAGCCAAATAACAATTCAATTGCTTGAATGTGCAGTCACATGGATAGATCCATCAAAAGGTTTGTATTCATGATTTTTCAACACTTGTGCTCGTGCTGTGTTGATTCCTAGCAAAGTGCCTTTCATACCGGCAATCTACGAGGATTTGTATACTACGTAACTTTTTCAACTCGGTTTAGCGACTGGATATATCGTTATCAATAGCCATGGTAGTAACTTACAGAGCATGCAGATGGCAGTACTTGATTACATATTAGCTATGCAGACAGGTTTAAGACGTTGAAATCATGACCATATATTTATATTGACATACTCAATCTCGACAGAATGGACTTGATGCATACCGCTCTTGAATCAATACTTGGGCCGGTGTAATTTATTCAAGGCGAAGACTCGACCCAAACTCTCCTGCATGGATGTATTTGAGTCCAACCGTGTCAGTGTCAGCGCCAGTAAATGACAGAAAGCGAACAGTACAACCGCTGCGAGTAAAACAGTCATCACGCAAATTCTTGTAGTCTATCTTGACCCGCACTACAGCAACATCAAGCTTGAGCGTCTTATTGTAGGTCACGATGTTAAACCACTACAGTTAAATCAAGAATTGTTAAGGTTGAAATAGTTCTGACGCTGGTAATGAAATCGGCGATTACGAAGTTGATGTGCAAATCCCATTCTTGCCATGCATAGAACTTCCAATACCGTGCAGATGTCATGGTGAGCCTTGCTCTCATGTTGAACCTCTTCGGAGTATCAAGAGACAAATCTCTGTGTTCCTCCTCTTCATTTACTAAGCATGGGAATAATAACTGAAAGTAAAAGAGTACATCAAAGAGAACACATTATCTCATCCAATATCTTCTACTACGGTAGAAAGCTCACCTATTTCGATGGTATAGACAAGTCTCTTGATTTATAGTAGTTTGTCTCACCAAAGGTTTTGGATCATACCAAATTCAAAATTTTATCAGTACAAACTAGTACATCGCAATCTACACTCTATTTACGAAATAACTACGAATAAAAACCATCAAGCATGCCTGACGCTGCTACAGAGCCGCACTCTGTGACTGCCAACAATGAGGCTCCCAAGGAGGATCTAATAGCGGAACAAGCTCAAGATCAAGAGTCAGACGACGTAGAAATGGAAGACGAAGAACCGGACAGGGAAAAAATAAAAATTCTGCCGCAAGCTACGTCTGAAGACGGCTGCAACGCGTCGTTTCAGATTGCAGAGGAAGACCACACACTCGGAAATGCTCTGCGCTACATAATCATGAAGAACCCAGAGGTCGAGTTTTGCGGATACTCGATCCCACATCCGTCGGAGGCTCTCTTGAACCTGCGCATTCAGACCTACGGTGAAATTACTGCTATCGAGGCCTTACAAAAGGGCCTGCAAGACCTGATGGATCTCTGCGACGTGGTCGAGGAGAAGTTTACGCAACGTGTAACAGAATACTAAGACTCTTCCTCTTAGGGAGGATTTCACATCAAGGCTAACGTTTCTTTGATCCAAGTGGAAGATAGACAAATCTCAAGTAACTGTCCTCTCAATCACTCCTGGCTCTTGGATCCCTGCCACAGCACCAAACATCATATACTCAGCTCATCATGTATAGTACGAACTGCAACATTCCGGCGATGAGCATCGTCTGTCACGAAATTGCAATAATTTTTCACTTCAACAAATTTTTCAATCAAATATAAATAAGAGGTAAAGCTCATCGCATCCACCATAACTCTATAGTTCACATTATAGAGAGTGAGTACCATTGAGTGTGTATAGATTCAAGCTAATAACGATCAGGAACAATGGGGTACAGAGACGGACAATTCAATAAAACCAATTATAACACTCGCGGGGGTGACTTTCGTGGCGGCAGATCGTCTGACCAAAACAACTACAATCGCGACCGCAGCAGTTTTGGCGGCGGTGGCCGTGGTGGTTATGGCGGCGGAGGCCGGGGCGGTGGGTTCTCGCAACCCCGCGAGCTTGTTGCTCCAAACTGGGACGAGGAGTTACCGAACTTGGCTCCCTTTGAGAAGAATTTCTACGTTGAACACGAGACCGTGGCGCAACGCTCGGACCAGGAGATCGCAGAGTTCCGTAAAACACACCAGATGACCATCACAGGCCAGGCCATACCTAAGCCTATCACTTCGTTTGACGAGGCTGGCTTCCCCGAATATGTGCTCAAAGAGGTCAAGGCCGAGGGTTTCGACACTCCCACCGCTATCCAATGCCAAGGTTGGCCCATGGCCCTATCCGGTCGCGATATGATTGGTATCGCTGCAACGGGTTCTGGTAAGACTCTCTCCTACTGTTTACCTGGTATAGTGCACATTAATGCTCAGCCACTGTTGAAGCCTGGCGATGGTCCTATTGTGTTGGTATTGGCTCCTACTAGAGAGTTGGCTGTACAGATTGAGAAAGAATGCTCAAAGTTCGGAAAGAGTTCAAGGATCAGAAACACTTGTGTTTATGGTGGTGTTCCACGTGGCCAGCAAATCAGAGACTTGACTAGAGGTTCTGAAATTGTCATTGCTACCCCGGGTAGATTGATCGATATGTTGGAAATCGGCAAGACAAATTTGAAGAGGGTCACGTACTTGGTTCTCGACGAAGCTGACAGAATGTTGGATATGGGATTTGAGCCCCAAATTAGAAAGATTGTTGATCAAATTAGACCAGACAGACAAACTCTTATGTGGTCTGCTACCTGGCCCAAGGAGGTTGAGCAATTGGCCAGAGACTATTTGCATGAACCTATCCAGGTTCAAATTGGTTCATTAGAACTTTCTGCATCGCATAACATCACTCAAATTGTCGAAGTCGTCACTGAGTTCGAGAAAAGAGATCGTTTGAGTAAACACATTGAGGTTGCCGCTAAGGAGGAAGACTCTAAAGTGTTAGTATTTGCATCGACTAAGCGTACATGTGATGAGTTGACAAAATATTTGAGAGAGGAAGGATGGCCTGCCTTGGCAATCCACGGTGACAAGGATCAAAATGAACGTGATTGGGTATTACAAGAGTTCAGAATGGGAAGATCACCCATCATGTGCGCAACAGATGTTGCTGCCAGAGGTATTGGTATGTTAAAGAAATTTTTTTTATGGGTTATTTGAAGAGTTTTCGGCTCTCGAGGGCTACTAACGAGATCTTTTCTCGAATAAGAGGAAAGTAATCTCTCACAACAGGAAGAGTTACTAGTTTCTCCATGTGACGTGGAGAAATCATCAAAGACTTGTTATTGTTTGGTTTGCAGGAAAAGAGAGTTTTGAGTCGATGAATCGGATAAGGAATTATCTTCTGCAAACAAAAGCATGGTATTATGGGCACGAATAGAAGGAACAATGAACTTGAATTGGTTTTTGGAGGGTTTTCGTTAAACACATCTGAATTACGATTTTGGTTTGGTTGGAGTGTGATAAGAGAGGGGTGGGACAGAAACAATAATGCTAGAATCAGTCTTGGCTCATTATTGTAGAAATTCGATCCTTCTTAATATGGTATATCTTCATGAACGTCTTTGAGCAAGTTGCGCATTTGGGGAATTTTGGTGTTTTTTTATTTTCTTCCCATGTGCTTGGTGTTCATTTGGACGACGTTATGGAGATCAACACGTTCTTACACTTCAATAGAAAGGCATTTTTGTTTCTTCTTGGTTGTAGCCTATTTAATCCCATCTTAAAACGTAACGGGGACCGTATTCTCTTGTTGTAGCATCTCGAAGCAAAGAACGCAAGTTAAGTCGTTTGCCTTCTTCAATCCTAGACAAGGAACTGAATTACTAACTGTATCATTATTGTAGACGTGAAAGGTATCACCTACGTGATCAATTACGATATGCCCGGTAACATCGAGGACTACGTCCACAGAATTGGAAGAACCGGCAGAGCCGGTGCCACTGGTACTGCGATTTCGTTTTTCACCGAGGACAACAAGAGTCTCGGAGCCAAGTTGATTTCGATTATGAGAGAAGCGAAGCAAGAGGTTCCTGCTGACCTGATGAAGTACGATCGCAGAAACCATGGTCCGCATCCAAGATACGGCGGTGGCCGTGGTGGGTACGGCGGCGGCCGCGGCGGCCGCGGCGGTGGAGGCTACCGTCGGGGCGGGTACAGCAACGGCGGGGGCTACAACAACCGTAGTAGATCGAACGACCAAGGCTGGGGAAATCGCAGATATTGAAACCGCGAGAGCAGCGAGAGCAGCGCCCGCGCGCCGCCATCCGTAGAAGGTGTGTATAGGTAGTGTATAATATAATCATACGTGGATAAACTAAAGAGACCGCTCTATAAAGTCAGGCCGTGCGTGGCGGTGGCCTTTAAATACTGGTGCTGGTGCTGTACTGCAGCACGTTGTTGAAGTAGTGGTACGCGAGCGCAAACAATATGCCGCCGATCACCATGACGAGCAGCCCGCGGCTCTCGGTGCTGCTGGACGCGCCCTGCTCCGTGCTCCGGGCCTGCTCGACGCGCTCGCTGTTCACGTCGACCTCCCCGATGTGCAGGCCCTTGAGCAGCCGCAGCGCCTCGTCCGAGTGCCCGATGTCCACAAACGCCCCCGTCGCGTCCGTGCCCGCATTGTCCAGGATGATCTCGTCCCCGCCAGGGTGCTCGTCTGCGAACTTAGAGATGTCGTACACCTTCCCGTCGATGATGAACCATGCGTCCCCGGGCGCGCTGTGGGCCGCAACCTCCGCGTATGTGTAAACCTTGCCCGCCATCGTTCAGATCAACTCACAACTACTCACGATACTGACCAATTGCCTACTGTTATCCTTCTGTCTTCCTCTCTTGCTCATCGCATCCATTGTTCTTCGACACTCGTCGTCCTTTATATATATTTTAAATCTAAGAGCTTTGCAGAGTGTAAACGAGATTAAGAAGAAAATATTTCATCAAAGAGAGCCAGGCGATATCGCCGATGTCAGAGGGCAAGAAGAGTTTCACGAACAGGAAAGATGGCAGCGTTGGAGATGGGGGGACGTGGTTGACGGGAGAGATCTGGTGGTGAAAAGGGGATTCGAATGAGTATAATATACATGGGGATATGGTACAGGCGGGGCGGGGGGTGATCAGTAGTCGAAGTCGAGCCCCAGGGCACGCAGCTTGGCGAGTCTTGCGGCATGGCGGGCGGCGGCGCGGTCGGAGAGCTCTTGGGTGGGCTTTGCGCTGGAGGCGAAGGAGTGGTGTCTGGCGCGGTACTTGTAGAGCTTTTCGATGGAGGAGCCCTGGGGCATCTGTCTGACTTGGAGCAGGCGGCCCATGACCAGGTAGTTGTGCATGGTGTCCTGGGCGACGCGGGCGTCGTCCGGGTTGGCGAACTCCAGGAAGGCGTAGTGGCGCGAGCGGCCTGTGCGCTTGTTCCTGGCCAGCCGCACTTCCTTGAGGTCGCCGAACTGCGCGAAGTACTTGGTGAGCTCACGCTCGTGGAACCCGTGGGGCAGCCGCCCCACATACACGATCCCCGAGTACTGGCTCTCTTGCGGCTTGCGCGCGGGGCCCTGTGTCCTGCGCTTCTTCTCCAGTTTTCTCACCGTGTGCTCGCTGTCGTCCTCGAGCCCGCGGATTTCGCCCGCAGTTTCGCTGGCCTTGTCGCTGGCGCTGCCGCTGTCATTGTCACTGGTGTCTTCGCTAGCGTTTGCAAGCTTCAACGGCTCACTAGGGGCCTCAGAGCCCTTCTTTCCAGCCTTCATTGCTATGGTCGCTGGTGTGGACCTCATCGACTAGATCATTGAAATCTGCAAATTTTCACCTTTTATATAATACAACATAAAAGTTCACCTCATCGCCCTCACAAGAGGTGCTTTGCGAGCTTCCCGACCAGTTACAAAGCACGGTTATTCTTGGGCGGGCCCCTTAGTTTACAATGGGACCACCTCAATCGCGCAGGATCAAGACGTTATCGGTCCACCGGCCCGTGGTTTATGGGAATACAGCACGCAGGCTCGCAGAGCCGAAACCACAGAATACGCCCGCTGGCCACACACACCTTTGGACCATATTTGTGAGAGGACCGCAGGGAGAGGACATTTCGTACTACGTGAAAAAGGTGGTTTTCAAGCTCCATGACACCTACACGGATCCTATCAGATCAGTGGAAACACCGCCATTCGAGCTTACGGAAACCGGCTGGGGCGAGTTTGACATCAATATCAAAGTGTACTTTGTTGACCAAGCTGCAGAGAAAATGCTCAGTTTTTACCACAGGCTTCGGCTCCATCCATATGCCAATTTACCACACCCAATGGAACCCGCAGATGCTCCTGAAAATGCCACTGCGGAAAATACAGCAGAATCCAGGGCTAACGCGCAAGGTGAAATCAGTGCCGTTTTCTACGATGAGTTTGTATTCAACGAACCCAACGAAGAGTTCTTCCAGATTTTGATGCAATACCCGGGGAATTATCTACCAGCTAACAAAACGCCCGAATGTGCCTTCAGCAGACAGTTGGAACTCGAAGAGATTGACAGAATTCGTTTGGCCAGAGATAAACTAGAAAAGGAAATTTCAGAACTACGACAGAAACTTAATAACGAGTTGGAACAATCCGCCTTGAACACAAAC